>OY759268.1:55111456-55436456 GCA_963662155.1 Lamellibrachia columna
TCCTCCAGCACTTCATCCCATTCCCCCGGCCCTTCTTTCCATCACATTGTCAACAACTCCTGTCTCTCCACCAGCGCTTCTTGAACAATTTAGTTCACTCTTCCGGTTCTTCTGGAACTCTTCCTTCCTCTCTTCAAGCACTTCTTGAACAGCTACTTCCACTCCTCATTCGCTTCTTGAACACTTAATTTCACTCCATCAGCACTTCCTTAACACCTACTTCCACTCCTACACTTGGTAAACATCTCCTTCCATTCCATTCGTCCAATACTTGATAAACATCTCCTTCCATTCCACTCATCCAGCACTTGATAAACATCTCCTTCCATTCCACTCATCCAGTTCTTGATAAACATCTCATTCCATTCCACTCATCCAGCACTTGATAAACATCTCCTTCCATTCCACTCATCCAGCTCTTGATAAACATCTCCTTCCATTCCACTCATCCAGCTCTAGATAAACATCTCCTTCCATTCCACTCATCCAGCACTTGATAAACATCTCCTTCCATTCCACTCATCCAGCACTTGATAAACATCTCCTTCCATTCCACTCATCCAGCACTTGATAAACATCTCCTTCCATTCCACTCATCAAACACTTGATAAACATCTCCTTCCATTCCACTCATCCAGCACTTGATAAACATCTCCTTCCATTCCACTCATCCAGCACTTGATAAACATCTCCTTCCATTCCACTCATCAAACACTTGATAAACATCTCCTTCCATTCCACTCATCCAGCACTTGATAAACATCTCCTTCCATTCCACGCCAATCCTTCTTGAACGCCTCATTCCACACCTACAGCACTTCGTGAATACCTCCTTCAATCCAACAGCACTTTTTTAATTCCTCCTTCGACTACTCCACCGCTTATTAAACAACTTACCCTCCTCCCGCTTTTGATGAACATCTCATTCCACTGCTCCAGCAATTATTGAACACTTCCTTCTATTTTTCAAGCGCTCCTTGAACACAACCTTCGATTCCTCAGGCATTTTTGAACACCTCCTCCCATTACTCCAGCGCTTCTTGAACACATTCTTCCACTCCTCCAACACTTCTTGAACGACTCCTATGATTCTTTCAGCGCTTCTTGAACACCTACAGCCACTCATCCAGCACTTTTTTTAACATCTACTTCCACTCCTCTGACTCTTCTTGGACACCTCATTTCACTCCTACAGCAATTCTTGAACAAATCCTTCGACTCCTCCAGCACTCCTTGAACACCTCTGCATTTTTCAGTAGACAGGAAGCACGCGACCGCATCTCGATATTTCGAGGAAAAAAGGGTTTCGAAAATTTCTCCTGTATGGGGACTCGATGGCCATTCGATTTCCCGAAGGAGACCCCGTCCGGGCCAGGCGGCGTTGGCTGGTCGAGTGCCTCGTGAACAAAGTTTTGACGTCGGACAAGATGACGTCCCCGTTGCCGGTGCGCGACGGAAACTTGAACAAAGCATGCATTTAACGTGACAAATCAAATAGCAATTCAATATTTAGTGTAAAAAAAGCATAAATTTAATAGTAAAGTAAACAAGTAACAATCAGAAGAATTGGCGATCGGCTAAGTACCAAACATCGGCTTACATAAAGCGCGGTACCTGAACCTTTGATCTATAACGATGTAACAATTTGTGATTTGAAGCAATTTCGCAACGACCAATGAGAAGCGCCCACCCCTACGCGCCAAATATCGTGGTACGTAGAGGGCGGAAATTGTCGTCTGATCATCAGACCATGTAGCCACTTGTGTTTTTAAGTAAGTTTGAAATGATCAATCAGAAGCGCGCGCATTTCCGCGCCAAGCACCAGGTGCAATACGTGGGCGTGGGATTGTCTCGTGTTGTCTGTGAAAGATACTGCAGTTCGCTCGGCAAGAAGAACATTTTTGCGAATTTCGAAGTAAGTACGTTGGACTGTTATATATTTATATAATGTGACCAATGCTTTTACTGAAGTGTTTGGCCCATGTAATTATCATTAAAAAATACTCCCTCCATTACTATAGGAAGTTTATGCTTGCTGTTTTCTCGTTGTGTATGTGACCGTTGTGTATGTGACCGTTGTGTATGTGACCGTTGCGTATTTGACCGTTGTGTATGTGACCGTTGTGTATGTGACCGTTGTGCATTTGACCGTTGTGTATGTGGCCGTTGTGCATTTGACCGTTGTGTATGTGGCCGTTGTGTATGTGACCGTTGTGTATGTGGCCATTGTATATGTGGCCATTGTGTATGTGACCGTTGTGTATGTGACTGTTGTGTATGTGACCGTTGTGTATGTGGCCGCTATGTATGTGACCGTTGTGTATTTGACCGTTGTGTATGTGACAGTTTAGTGTATTTGACAGTTGTCTATGTGGCCTTTGTGTATGTGACTGTTGTGTATTTGACCGTTGTGTATGTGACCGTTGTGTATGTGACCGTTGTGTATGTGACCGTTGTGTATGTGACCGTTGTGTATGTGACCGTTGCGTATTTGACCGTTGTGTATGTGACCGTTGTGTATGTGACCGTTGTGCATTTGACCGTTGTGTATGTGGCCGTTGTGCATTTGACCGTTGTGTATGTGGCCGTTGTGTATGTGACCGTTGTGTATGTGGCCATTGTATATGTGGCCATTGTGTATGTGACCGTTGTGTATGTGACTGTTGTGTATGTGACCGTTGTGTATGTGGCCGCTATGTATGTGACCGTTGTGTATTTGACCGTTGTGTATGTGACAGTTTAGTGTATTTGACAGTTGTCTATGTGGCCTTTGTGTATGTGACTGTTGTGTATTTGACCGTTGTGTATGTGACCGTTGTGTATGTGACCGTTGTGTATGTGACCGTTGTGTATGTGACCGTTGTGTATGTGACCGTTGCGTATTTGACCGTTGTGTATGTGACCGTTGTGTATGTGACCGTTGTGCATTTGACCGTTGTGTATGTGGCCGTTGTGCATTTGACCGTTGTGTATGTGGCCGTTGTGTATGTGACCGTTGTGTATGTGGCCATTGTATATGTGGCCATTGTGTATGTGACCGTTGTGTATGTGACTGTTGTGTATGTGACCGTTGTGTATGTGGCCGCTATGTATGTGACCGTTGTGTATTTGACCGTTGTGTATGTGACAGTTTAGTGTATTTGACAGTTGTCTATGTGGCCTTTGTGTATGTGACTGTTGTGTATTTGACCGTTGTGTATGTGACCGTTGTGTATGTGACCGTTGTGTATGTGACCGTTGTGTATGTGACCGTTGTGTATGTGACCGTTGCGTATTTGACCGTTGTGTATGTGACCGTTGTGTATGTGACCGTTGTGCATTTGACCGTTGTGTATGTGGCCGTTGTGCATTTGACCGTTGTGTATGTGGCCGTTGTGTATGTGACCGTTGTGTATGTGGCCATTGTATATGTGGCCATTGTGTATGTGACCGTTGTGTATGTGACTGTTGTGTATGTGACCGTTGTGTATGTGGCCGCTATGTATGTGACCGTTGTGTATTTGACCGTTGTGTATGTGACAGTTTAGTGTATTTGACAGTTGTCTATGTGGCCTTTGTGTATGTGACTGTTGTGTATTTGACCGTTGTGTATGTGACCGTTGTGTATGTGACCGTTGTGTATGTGACCGTTGTGTATGTGACCGTTGTGTATGTGACCATTGTGTATGTGACCGTTGTGTGTGTGACCGTTGTGTATTTGACCGTTGTGTATGTGACCGTTGTGCATGTGACCGTTGTATATTTGACCATTGTGTATGTGACCGTTGTGTATGTGGCCGTTGTGTATTTGACCGTTGTGTATGTGGCCGTTTTGTATGTGACCGTTGTGTATGTGACCGTTGTGTATGTGGCCGTTGTGTATGTGACCGTTGTGTATTTGACCATTGTGTATTTGACCGTTGTGTATGTGACCGTTGTGTATGTGACCGTTGTGTATGTGACCGTTGTGTATGTGACCGTTGTGTATTTGACCATTGTGTATTTGACCATTGTGTATTTGACCGTTGTGTATGTGACCGTTGTGTATGTGACCGTTGTGTATGTGACCGTTGTGTATTTGACCATTGTGTATGTGACCGTTGTGTATGTGACCGTTGTGTATGTGACCGTTGTGTATGTGACCGTTGTGTATGTGACCGTTGTGTATGTGACCGTTGTGTATTTGACCGTTGTGTATGTGACCGTTGTGTATTTGACCGTTGTATATGTGACCGTTGTGCATGTGACCGTTGTGTATTTGACCGTTGTATATTTGACCGTTGTGTATTTGACCGTTGTGTATGTGACCGTTGTGTATGTGACCGTTGTGTATGTGACCGTTGTGTATGTGACCGTTGTGTATTTGACCGTTGTGTATGTGACCGTCGTGTATGTGACCGTCGTGTATGTGACTGTTGTGTATTTGACCGTTGTGTATGTGACCGTTGTGTATGTGACCGTTGTGTATGTGGCCGTTGTGCATTTGACCGTTGTGTATGTGGCCGTTGTGTATGTGACCGTTGTGTATGTGGCCATTGTATATGTGGCCATTGTGTATGTGACCGTTGAGTATGTGACTGTTGTGTATGTGACCGTTGTGTATGTGGCCGCTATGTATGTGACCGTTGTGTATTTGACCGTTGTGTATGTGACAGTTTAGTGTATTTGACAGTTGTCTATGTGGCCTTTGTGTATGTGACTGTTGTGTATTTGACCGTTGTGTATGTGACCGTTGTGTATGTGACCGTTGTGTATGTGACCGTTGTGTATGTGACCGTTGTGTATGTGACCATTGTGTATGTGACCGTTGTGTGTGTGACCGTTGTGTATTTGACCGTTGTGTATGTGACCGTTGTGCATGTGACCGTTGTATATTTGACCATTGTGTATGTGACCGTTGTGTATGTGGCCGTTGTGTATTTGACCGTTGTGTATGTGGCCGTTTTGTATGTGACCGTTGTGTATGTGACCGTTGTGTATGTGGCCGTTGTGTATGTGACCGTTGTGTATTTGACCATTGTGTATTTGACCGTTGTGTATGTGACCGTTGTGTATGTGACCATTGTGTATGTGACCGTTGTGTATGTGACCGTTGTGTATTTGACCATTGTGTATTTGACCATTGTGTATTTGACCGTTGTGTATGTGACCGTTGTGTATGTGACCGTTGTGTATGTGACCGTTGTGTATTTGACCATTGTGTATGTGACCGTTGTGTATGTGACCGTTGTGTATGTGACCGTTGTGTATGTGACCGTTGTGTATGTGACCGTTGTGTATGTGACCGTTGTGTATTTGACCGTTGTGTATGTGACCGTTGTGTATTTGACCGTTGTATATGTGACCGTTGTGCATGTGACCGTTGTGTATTTGACCGTTGTGTATTTGACCGTTGTGTATTTGACCGTTGTGTATGTGACCGTTGTGTATGTGACCGTTGTGTATGTGACCGTTGTGTATGTGACCGTTGTGTATTTGACCATTGTGTATTTGACCATTGTGTATTTGACCGTTGTGTATGTGACCGTTGTGTATTTGACCGTTGTGTATTTGACCGTTGTGTATGTGACCGTTGTGCATGTGACCGTTGTGTATTTGACCGTTGTGTATTTGACCGTTGTGTATTTGACCGTTGTGTATGTGACCGTTGTGTATGTGACCGTTGTGTATTTGACCGTTGTGTATGTGACCGTTGTGTATGTTACCGTTGTGTATGTGACCGTTGTGTATGCGACCGTTGTGTATGTGGCCGTTGTGTATGTGACCATTGTGTATTTGACCGTTGTGTATTTTACCGTTGTGTATTTGACCGTTGTGTATTTGACCGTTGTGTATGTGACCGTTGTGTATGCGACCGTTGTGTATGTGGCCGTTGTGTATGTGACCGTTGTGTATTTGACCGTTGTGTATTTGACCGTTGTGTATTTGACCGTTGTGTATGTGACCGTTGTGTATGTGACCGTTGTGTATTTGACCGTTGTGTATGTGACCGTTGTGTATTTGACCATTGTGTATGTGACCGTTGTGTATTTGACCATTGTGCATGTGACCGTTGTGTATTTGACCGTTGTGTATTTGACCGTTGTGTATTTGACCGTTGTGTATTTGACCGTTGTGTATTTGACCGTTGTGTATGTGACCGTTGTGTATTTGACCGTTGTGTATTTGACCGTTGTGTATTTGACCGTTGTGTATTTGACCGTTGTGTATGTGACCGTTGTGTATGTGACCGTTGTGTATGTGACCGTTGTGTATGTGGCCGTTGTGTATATGACCGTTGTGTATGTGACCGTTGTGTATTTGACCGTTGTGTATGTGACCGTCGTGTATGTGACCGTCGTGTATGTGACTGTTGTGTATTTGACCGTTGTGTATGTGACCGTTGTGTATGTGACCGTTGTGTATGTGACCGTTGTGTATGTGACCGTTGTGTATGTGGCCGTTGTGTATGTGACCGTTGTGTATGTGACCGTTGTGTATTTGACCGTTGTGTATGTGACCGTCGTGTATGTGACCGTTGTGTATGTGACTGTTGTGTATTTGACCGTTGTGTATGTGACCGTTGTGTATGTGACTGTTGTGTATTTGACCGTTGTGGTCCCCATTTTATTGCCGGTCGGTCGGTCGATCGGTAGCAGGAATGGGCGATTCACTACTTGATACTTTATCGCCCGTCTGCAATTACGTTACTATTCAGCTAACTTTGGCCTTCCTATGCTGTCTGTTTTACAGTATTCCCATTTAAAAGTATTCCTTCACTAACTATTAGGGTCATTCCGTGCCAAATCAACCACAATCCAGAAATCTTCCCGGGTGACCATTTTGTGAAATTTTACCCATGTGTGCATCTATCTAAATGATGGCTGCATGCACAATTTCAGGGCGAAATTCCAGTTAGTCATAACTTATGAAGTTATGACTTATGGTTGATTGAATGCAGGGCCCGTTGTACTTGTTTCGCACTCGCGACTGCGGCAAGTCGTTTTAGATGATTTTTTAATCCTAATAACTTCCGGTAATCTTGCATAAACAGGGCCCTTATTATTACGGCTTTGTGTTTCACTCTTACGTCGCATTATCTACATTATCTACATTATCTACCCCAACACGTTCATATCATACTACATCATTTCAGGTGCCCAAATGGCACATATGATTGTCAAATACTGTGTTTTCGGCAGTTTTAGCGATCGGAATTGCTACGAACAGCAGCTTTTGTCGTGTTTTCGTTCGTTCTCAGTGTAGCGCGTTTACAGAACGACCACTGATTTAGTAATTATACTACAGTTGCATCAGAATCGCGAAGGCGATTCAACACACTAAGGGGTCATATCAATATTATTAAAACAACAAAGTAATATGTAATTTGCTCTGGGTGGCACGAAATGGAAATATTCCGAACAATTTTCGCGTGAAACACATTATTTGTTGAGCACAAACAGGCATTTAAAAATAATATTTAAGATAATTACAAGTGCATTTTTTTTTTCAAAAAACCATAAGGTTACTTAAATTGCTAGCTATAGTGATGCTTAATTGAGGCTAAGTAATAAAAAGTGATAATGTGATAACCGTAATATTTATGTACATCATTCATATCTAAAAATATATGTACACACACGCACGCACGCACGCACATATACGTATATATATATATATGTGTGTGTGTGTGTGTAGCATATATAAGTGTATATATATATATATATATATATATATATATATATATATATATATATATATATATAGCCTAAATATATATGCAATTACAGGTAACCGTTAACGTGTTTACAACATGTTTTCACTGTTGCAAGTAAAACATTACCGTTTAATAACAGTTTGCTCCTGTTTTCTGGAGAATAACCGTGACATCTGCTGGATTGGATATGTCTACTGCTACGCTGTCTCGAACACTTAAGATCGATTAAGGACTGATGATTTTAACGATACATAAATCCAGTTCTAATTATTTTAAATATTATTTTAAAGTGCCTTGTAGTCCTCTACAAATAATGTATTTCAAGTGAAATTTCTTCAGAATATTTCCATTATCTATTTCATGCCACACAGAGCAAATTACCTTTTACATCATATCATTGTGTAAATAATATTGATATGACCCCTATGTGTGTTTACTCGCTATCGCGATTCTGATGAAACTTTAGTATAATTTAAATTATTGCTGATTCTGTAAATGCGCCATATTGAGAATTAACGAAAACACGGCAAACGCTGCTGTTCGTAGCAATTCCGATCGCTAAAAATGCCCGAAAACACAATATATGACAACCATTTAACAAGATTTAACAAAATTGCCATCCCAAACAAAAAGTTCCATGCTTGTATACAATATTCCAAATGTGGTCTAACTATTGCTTTGTACAGGTGTACAATTAGCTGTTTCTCCTTATACGAGATAGTTCTCCTAATTAGCCCTAGAATTTAATTTCCTTTCGAAGCAGCAATCCCACATTGCTCTGAAACTTTCACGTCAGCACTAAATGTTACTCCTAAGTCCTTTTCTTGTGTGGTTCTACCTAGTACAGCATCCCTCATTTTATATTCTTCGTCCATGTTTCCATGTCCTATGTCTATGCATTAACACTTCCCAAAATTGAATAACATTTACAATTGTTCTGACCATTTAACTGATTTATCTCAATTATACTGTAAACTTTGTTATTAAAAATAGTATAGGGCCTAATACTGATCCCTGTGGTACCCCACTCAAAACCGATTTCCAGTTTGAAATCTCACCATCTACTATTACTCTCTGTCTTCTGTGTGTAAGCCACTTTTCTATCCAGTTTATTACATCATTACCTATACCATGGGCTTTTAGTTGAAGTAACAATCTTTGATGTGGCACTTTTTTGAAGGCTTTCTGAAAATCTAAGTAGACAACATCCACTGGTGACCTGTCATCTACTCACTTTGTCATTTCTTCCAAAAAACATAAGAGATTAGTTAGACATGATCTTGCTTTTAGGAACCCATGTTGAGATGTATTTATTAATTTATGTTTTACAAGGAATTCCACCATAATTCTGTAATTAATGTTTCGAGTAATTTACATACAACTGATGTTAAACTCACTGGTCTGTAATTTTCTGGCTTGTTGCTCGATCACTTCTTAAATAGCAGCGTAATGTTTGCTTCTTTCCATTCTGATGGAACTATTCCCTCTTCTAGTGACAAGTTAAACACTTTCGCAAGTAGTGTACTAATTTGCTCAACAATTTCCTTAAGCAGGTTTGGTGGTATCCCATCAACTCCAGGTGATTTATTATCTTTCATCTTCTTAATTTTCTTTGCTATCATTTCAGGAGTTATAAATAACTGCCCTAAATATTCTGATTGATATCCCTCAAATTTAGTAACTGGAACTGGAAGTGAGCTGATATCTTCTATGGTAAATACTGAGCTGAAATACTCATTCAAGACCTCTGCCATTTGAAACCCTTCTGAAATTACGTTTCCACTTTTGTTTTGCAGTGATCCGACCTTATCTCGAACATTCTGTTTAGTCATTACATAAGCATATACACTCTTGCTGTCATTTTTTGTATTACCTGCCAATTTTTTTTCAAAGGTTCTTTTGGATTTTCTAATTTCAGATGTAGCTAGGTTAAGTGCCTCTTTGTAGTTGGTGTAGTCTTCTACATTTCCAGTGTGTTTATATACCCCCCCCACAGCATCTGTTTGTGAGCAATTTTTCTAATAACCCTTTTTGACAGGTGTTTCTTCCTGGAATGTTTCCCTTGTTTTCTTAATGGAACAAATTTCTCAGTAATTCCCTCAATCTCATATTTTAAACAAGTGCAGCATTCTGTTGCCGTCTTGTTCTTCAGCAAGTTATTCCAATCTATATTTGCTAGATATGTTCTCATCTCTTTATATTTGCATTTGTTGAAGTTCCTCCTCCATTGGTTTTTATATGTATTCTCTGTTTTTACTTTATATTAAAATGGATCGGGTTATGGTCACTTGAAGCCAAAGGTTCGTGTACTTTAACATTGTCAACTAATTCATTTTGAGAAGACAAATTAAATCTAACACATTTCCACCTCTGGTTGTTTCCAAGACATGTTGAGTAAGTGTTATAAGTGACACACTTCTTTTTGCCCTTTTCAACATCAAGACTGTGGTTTATATTTTTGTTTGGCTATTTTTGTGTTGTGTTGTGTTGTGTTGTTGAAATAAAAACCTGATACAAAAAAGGAAACAATCCTGTGTTAGATGTAGACACTGATGGTCGTCACCCCCAGCACAATTATTTCCATTGTATATGGCCATATTTAAAATCACCCATTATAACACATTCCCCTTGCTCACCTCCCTCATCGCCTATTGTAATTTTACATTTTCCTCTCGTCTTATATTAGGACTACGATAAGCTACTCCTATTGTTAATGTTGAGTCCTTTGTTACACCAAATTGCTTCCTCACAATCTGCTTCACTTTTCAGTGTTATTTCATATGCTTGGATAGATTCTTTAATATATACAATTACTCCACCTCCCCTTCTTTCTCGTCTATCCTTCCTAAACATTACATAGCCTGTCAGTGCTAACTCAGCATCTACTACATCTTTATTTGCCCATGATTCTATGATACCTATTACGTGAGGGTCAATATCTGCTACCATAATATCTAACTCACTTTGTATTTACTATACTTCTGGCATTTAAGCATACACATTTAAGTTCATTGTCCAAAATTATTGGTGAACATTTCTTTGGATGTGCATTTGTAGTAGTACTCCTTTGAGTTTTCTCTGTCAGTTCCCCCTGCGCATTTAGTTTAAATAATGTATGGTAAATGTGCCCTCACCGACAACCCTGACAAACTCACACCCAATACCTGCTGCACCCTTCCGTGTCAGATGAAGTCCATCTCTCATGAAAAAAGTCATCTCTTCCCACAAAGTTTAACCACATGTCTACTCCCTCCTCCAAACATACATTCTCTAATTGTGTGTTGATCGCCATCCTCCTACAGTTCCTATGTTCCTCACCCCTGCCTCCCATTACTGGTAACATCCCCGACAATACAATCTGTCCAATTCGTGCCTCTTTAAGTGTCTCGGCCAATCTCCTGCACTTACCAACGATGGCTGACGTACCCTCCTTCTCAGCATTGTTCGTTCCTACATGCACGAGAACAGCACCTCCCGTGCCACCACCCATGACCTGTCCTGCCTTCTCTGCTATATCCTCTAGTTTTGCCCCTGGTATTCATACCGTGATGTTATCTCCTCTGTTTACAATGTTATCCACTTTCCTAATGATAGAATCCCCCATGAATATCCGGGCTTTCCTCGCCTTCCCCTATGATACTACATCAGCAAAGCTCCTTTCCTGCAGCACACTATTCCCCCTTTCTTTTCTATCATCATCATCTACTGTCTTACCACCTGGCAATCCTTCTCCACTCACCTGTTTACCTTTCTTTTGCTGCAGACTCCTCCTGTATACGTGCCATTTGGGCACCTAAAATGATATAATGAACGTGTTGGGGTAAATAAAACTAGGTAAGAGTGAAACACAAAGCCGTAATAATAAGGGCATGTTCATGCAAGATTACGTAACTTGCTTCATTTTGAAGATATTAAGCTAAAAGTTGCTATAATGCTTAATTCATACCTGGATAATCTGAATCCGGACTCATTTTTTGCAGTTATATGTTATATGCATTTATAATTTCAGAGGTGGATAAACCTAAATTTGGGCTTTTGTTCATTCTAGAATTATATTTTTCAGATTTTGGGGTACCACTACTACCTGATCATTCATCACAGACACTAAATGTTATTTGATTTGAAGTAATATATATATATATATATACTATAAAAAAAATATCAGTACCTTCCATCAATACAAATACCTGGAGCTAGGAGACACTGACCGAATAAGACCTGGAGCTAGGAGACACTGACCGAATGAGACCACGAGCTAGGAGACACTGGCTGAATGAGACATAGTACTAGGAGATACTTACTGAATGAGACCTAGAACTACGAGATACTGACCAAATGAGACCTTGAGTTGGATACACTGACTGAATGAGACCTAGAGGTAGGAGACATTGACTGCATGAGATCTGGAGCTAGGATACTCTGCCTGAATGAGTCAGAGCTAGGAAACACTGCGTGAATGAGACATATAACTAGGAGACACTAACTGAATGAGACACATAACTAGGAGATAATTGCTGAATAAGACCTAGAGCTAGGAGATACTTACTGAATGAAATATGGAGCTATGAGAAACTGCCTGAATAAGACCTAGAGCTAGGAGATACTTACTGAATGAGACCTGGAGCTAGGACACCTTGACCGAATAAGACCTGGAGTTAGGAGACACTGACTGAATGAGACCTGGCGTTGGGAACACTGACTGAATAATAGATGGAGCTAGTAGACACTGACTGAATAAAACATAGAGCTAGGAGGTATTTATTGAGTGATATCTAGAGCTAGGAGACATTGCCTGAATGAGACCAAGATGTAGGAGACGCTGACTGAAAGCTAGGAAATACTTGCTGAATTAAATCTGGAACTAGTAGACACTGATTGAATGAGACAGAGTTAGGAGGCACTGACCGAATGAGACATATAGCTAGGAGATACTTGCTGAATAAGACTTGGAGCTAGGAGACACTGCCTGAATGAGACCTAGAGTTAGGAGACTGAATGTGACAATGAGACATGGTGCTTGGAGGTACTGACAGAAAGAGACCTGAAGGTAGGATACACTGAATCAATGAGACCTAGATATAGAAACACTGACTGAATGAGATATAGAGCTAGGAGACTCTGCCTGAAAGAGATCAAGAGATAGGAGAAACTGACTGAATGAGACATAGAGCTAGAAGGTATTTATTGAGTGAGATCTAGAGCTAGGAGACACTGCCTGAATGAGACCAAGAGGTATTAGACACTGAAGTGAAGTGAAAGTTTATTCAACAACAACAACAACAACATAATACAGGTGCATTGTATGGTGTGCTGCTGCTGCTGCTGCTGCTGCTGCTGCTGCTGCTGCTGCTGCTGCTGCTGCTGCTGCTGCTGCTGCTGCTGCTGCTGCTGCTGCTGCTGCTGCTGCTGCTGCTGCTGCTGCTGCTGCTGCTGCTGCTGCTGCTGCTGCTGCTGCTGCTGCTGCTGCTGAAGGGACATAGCTGAAGTCACACGACTTATAAGGTGCTATGCCCTTCTCAAACTAAATAAATGCAATATCAGTAAAACATTAAATACAAAATAGCATTCACAATTCACTTATAAACTTATTATAGTGGTGCTTGAGCTAATTATAAATTAACTAATTGACATAACTTTCAATTAAAAGTTTATAAATATGCTGTAAGTAATGACAACTTGAATGTTTTTTTAAATTGTTTTAAACTTGGTAGTTGAGTTATTTCATTTGCTAAGCTGTTCCACGTATTTATACCTTTGACAGTGAGTGACAATAGTCTGAGGGTGGTGTTTGTTTTTTTAACATAAAACAGTTTGCTTTGTCTGGTACCATACATGTGTATAGCTTCGGTTGGTTTAAAGAATGCTTGAACCCGACCATTTAAAGAGTGATTGTTTGCTTTATAGAGTATAATCATAGACTTGTATGTAACTAAATCATGAAGTTTAAGTATTTTTGAGCTGTGGAAAAATACAGATGTATGATCATGGTAATTAAGGTTATAAATAATCCGCATAGCTTTTTTCTGTAACAGAAATAGTTTCTTGAGTCTTGATTGATACGTACTTCCCCATATCTCACAGCAATATGACATGTGGTTCAACAAGTGATTGATATAATATGTGTAACGCTTGACAATCAAGAACATGCATAGTTTTATACAAACTGCTATGCTTTTTGATACTTTTGTTTCAACCATTTTTATATGTTCTCTCCAGGTTTTCATCAATAGTTACTCCAAGGAATTTTGTATTTGTTACCTGCTCAATGTTTGTTCCATTCAAAACTATATGCACATCTGTTCTAGGTTGTTTTTTATTGTTAAACATTATAAAATTTGTTTTATTCACATTGAGCGATAATTTGTTTGCTCTGAACCATAGGCCTAGTTGTTTTAGTTCGTTGTTAACTACATTGGTTACATCATCGATATTACTAGCCGAGTAAAAAAATTTAGTATCATCTGCAAATATAATAATAAGAAGTAGTTTGGAAACATCGCACATGTCATTTATGTACAAGATAAACATTAATGGGCCAAGGATTGATCCTTGCAGGACTCCACACTTGATTTCCTTGAATTCTGAGTTACTATTATTGTAGCATACATATTGTCTACGGTTGGATAAATAACTCTTTATCCATTCCAGAGCTAAACCCCTTACTCCATAGCATTGCAATTTACTTAGCAATATGTTGTGGTCAACGGTGTCGAAAGCTTTTTCAGATCGATAAAGACACCAATCGTAGTTTGGGATTTATCCATTGCAGAAGTAACCTTTTCGACAAATTCAGTTAGGGCTAGTGAGGTCGAATGATTACTTCTGAAGCCATACTGCCCATCTGACAGTATGTGTTGTGCTTCAATGAAAGATGTTAGCCTTTTGTTAAATATTTTTTCAAGTATTTTTGAAAATTGGGATAAAAGAGATATAGGTCTATAATTAGAGAATTGAAAACGATCACCTGACTTAAATACAGGAATGATTTTTGCCAATTTCGTATAATTTGGAAATGATCCGCAGATCAATGATCTGTTAAAAATGTGGGTTAGCGGTTTTACAATTTGCTTTATTATATGCTTAACTGTTTTCATGCTGATCTCATCGTGTCTGTATAAAGTTTTACTTTTGCACCCAGACACAATGTCAAGTGCTTCTTGCTCAGTAACTGGTTGTATATACATTGACTGTGATACATTACTTTTAACGAAGTCAATGGGCTTTGTTCCCGGGCAGGGTTCTATAAGGCTTGATACATTTGTACCTATGTCAACAAAGAATTTGTTGAAATGGTTAGCTATTTCTTTACTTTCTAATAATACTCGTTTTTCACCAACATGAAATTCGTTGGCATATTTTGTTTCAGATTTTCTTTTACCTATTATGTTGTTAAGAATTTTCCAAGTCTGTCTTGTATTAGTTTTACAATCTTCGAGTTTTTTCCTGTAATAGTTCTTCTTTTCTAGACGTAAGAGTTTTGTTAACTTGTTTTTGTACTTTTTGTAGCGACTTTCTGTTAATTCTGACCTATCTTTTAGAAACGGTAAGTACAGGTTATTTTTCTTTATGCAGGCATTTTTTAGTCCTCTTGTTTATCATTTCGTTTTGTTTTTCCTGTATACGTGGTTATTTTGACAGGACAGGCATCGTTGTAAGTATTACTTAATACTTGCATAAAGCGCGAGAATGCTAAATTAGGGTTTGACTCGTTCATTACAATTTCCCAGTTTATATCATTTAGGTCGTGCTCAAGTCTGTTTAACGAATCTTCATCTAATTTTCTTTTATATTTAACTGTTGGATCTTCATGATTAACCACATTAGTGCTGTTGTCACACACACAACGAAAATTGGCATATGGTCTGTAGCATCGCTTAAAACAATGCCGCACACTTTGTTTCTACACAGCTCAGAACATAAAATGTTATCTATTATAGTAGCACTTGTGCCTGACTGAATGAGACATAGATCTCGGAGAAACTACATCAATGAGACCTGGTGCTAGGAGTCAGTGCCTGAATTAGACATATATCTAGGAGATACTTACTGAATGAGACCTGGATAGAGTAGACACTGACTAAAGTATATAGAACTAGGAAACACTTACTATATTATGCATACATCTAGTAAATACTGACTGAATGAGACCTAGACATAGGAAATACTTCCTGAATTAAATCTGGAACTAGTAGACACTGATTGAATGATACCTGGATCTAGGAGACCAAATTGAATGAGTCATATAGCTAGGAGATAGTGCCTAAATGAGACCTAGAGCTAGGAGATACTACCTGAATGAGACCTAGAGCTAGGAGATACTGCCTAAATGAGACCTAGTGCTAGGAGATACTGCCTAAATGAGACCTAGAGCTAGGAGATACTGTCTGAATGAGACCTAGAGCTAGGAGATACTGCCTAAATGAGACCTAGTGCTAGGAGATACTGCCTGAACGAGACCTAGAGCTAGGAGATACTGATTGAATGAGACATGGTGCTAGGAGGTACTGACAGAAAGTGACCTGAAGGTAGGATACACTGAGATACACTGAATCAATGAAACCTAGAGCTAGAAACACTGACTGGACCTAGAGCTAGGAGACAGTGACTGAATGAGATATGGAGCTAGGAGACGCTGACTGAATGATACATAGAGCTAAGAGACACTGATTGAATGAGATCTGGAGCTAGGAGACACTGACTGAATGTGACACAGATCTTAGAGAAACTACTTGAATAAGACCTGGTTGTAGGAGTCACTGCTTGAATCAAACATATATATATAGGAGATACTTACTGAATTAGACCTGGATTGAGGAGACACTAAATAAATTATATAGAACTAGGAGACACTGACTATATGGTACATACAGCTAGGAAATACTTACTGAATGAGACCTATGGCTAGGAGATACTGACTGAATGAGACATGGTGTTAGGAGGTACTGACAGAAAGTGACCTGAAGGTAGGATACACTGAATCAATGAGACCTAGAGCTAGAAACACTGACTGAATGCGACATAGAGCTAGGAAATAGTTCCTAAATGAGATCTGGATTTAGGAGACTCTGACTGAATAAGATATGGAGCTAGGAGACACTGCCTGAATGAGACCATTCAATTGCGGTCTGATTTATCAACATGTTATTTCAATCTAGCTTTGCTAAGTATTTTCGCATATCTTACCTTTATGGAAATTTCTCTTGTACGTTTTTTTATTTTTACTTTCTGATTTTACAATTGTCAGAATGTATTTGATTATGGTCACTGTGATGGAATAGGTGTAGTAGTAGTAAAAGCTTTATTTCACGATGGTGACCATGTCACGTTCATCGCGTGATTTTCAATGGGCCATCATTCACATCCACAGTTGTATAAAGAAGGTAAAATATACACGTCAAAACAATGTATTAACAAAGTAAAACTAAAACAAATAAATACCTACATAAATCGTCTCCAAAAAATCAATAAATATGTTATATATATATATTTGTTTTAGTTTTACTTTGTTAATATATTGTTTTGACGTGTATATGTTACCTTCTTTATACAACTGTGGATGTGAATGATGGCCCATTGAAAATAACGCGATGAACGTGACATGGTCACCATCGTGAAATAAAGCTTTTACTACTACTGAGATCTAGAGGTAGGAGACACTGCCTGAATGAGATCTAGAGCTAGGAGACACTGAATGAATTATACATGGAGCTAGGACTGAATGTGACAGATCTTGGAGAAACTATATTAATGAGACCTGGTGCTAGGAGTCAGTGGCTGAATATGGCTGATGCATATATCTAGGATAATATCCTCATTCAGTAAGTATATTATACTTACTGAATGAGACCTGGATTGAATAGACACTGACTAAATTATATAGAACTATGAGACACTGACTATATTAGACATACATCTAGGAAATACTGACTGAATGAGACCAAGACCTATATATATATATATATATATATATATATATATATATATATATATATATATATATATATATATATATATATATATATATATATATATATATATATATATATATATATATATATATATATATAAATTAAATCTATTAAAACCATTGAATAAAAGGTATTGATTAAAAATAAATATAAATTTATAAATAAATGTATCAACAGATTATCAATAAATATATAAATAAATTCATTAATTCAATTAAAGCCATTAAGAAAGAGCTGTACATTTACAATTTCTAAAACAACATTCAACAGGTCGTTCCGCATCTTGCCTCTTTGTGTGTCACAACTTGCATTTCAACAATTTCTTCGTCGTCTTCTTCGTCGTATGACGTCTGTAAAACTTCAGTAATGAAATCGCCACTGTATGGTAAAGAGACTACTTAAAAGTAACGCATTAGAAACTCGTCGTATGTTCGACTGTAAACAGCAACACATTCACGTTGCGATTTGGAAGTAATCAACAGAATCACCCACTTTTCGCTTGTAGAAGTTGGTCAGTTAGGCCGCCTTCCTGTCCAATGCCACCTAGGTATCGCAGAGAGCACGTGTTCAACTTCTTGAGAAATAGCTTTACGACAATTTTGTGAATGGCGACCGTGTTTTGTTGACGCTTCTCTCCGGTCGCCCTATGTATCTATCTTCTCTCCGGTCGCCCTATGTATCTATCTTCTCTCCGGTCGCCCTATGTATCTATCTTCTCTCCGGTCGCCCTATGTATCTATCTTCTCTCCGGTCGCCCTATGTATCTATCTTCTCTCCGGTCGCCCTATGTATCTATCTTCTCTCCGGTCGCCCTATGTATCTATCTTCTCTCCGGTCGCCCTATGTATCTATCTTCTCTCCGGTCGCCCTATGTATCTATCTTCTCTCCGGTCGCCCTATGTATCTATCTTCTCTCCGGTCGCCCTATGTATCTATCTTCTCTCCTGTCGCCCTATGTATCTATCTTCTCTCCGGTCGCCCTATGTATCTATCTTCTCTCCGGTCGCCCTATGTATCTATCTTCTCTCCGGTCGCCCTATGTATCTATCTTCTCTCCGGTCGCCCTATGTATCTATCTTCTCTCCGGTCGCCCTATGTATCTATCTTCTCTCCTGTCGCCCTATGTATCTATCTTCTCTCCGGTTGCCCTATGCATCTATCTTCTCTCCGGTCGCCCTATGTATCTATCTTCTCTCCGGTCGCCCTATGTATCTATCTTCTCTCCGGTCGCCCTATGTATTTATCTTCTCTCCGGTCGCCCTATGTATCTATCTTCTCTCCTGTCGCCCTATGTATCTATCTTCTCTCCTGTCGCCCTATGTATCTATCTTCTCTCCGGTCGCCCTATGTATCTATCTTCTCTCCGGTCGCCCTATGTATCTATCTTCTCTCCGGTCGCCCTATGTATCTATCTTCTCTCCGGTCGCCCTATGTATCTATCTTCTCTCCGGTCGCCCTATGTATTTATCTTCTCTCCGGTCGCCCTATGTATATATATTCTCTCCGGTCGCCCTATGTATTTATCTTCTCTCCGGTCGCCCTATGTATTTATCTTCTCTCCGGTCGCCCTATGTATTTATCTTCTCTCCTGTCGCCCTATGTATCTATATTCTCTCCGGTCGCCCTATGTATTTATCTTCTCTTCGGTCGCCCTATGTGTCTATCGGTAAATAACAAATCAACAATAAGTCAATATTTACTGCAAACAAATTAAGTTAATATAAACTGGAACAGGAATTAGAACAAAGCACAAAGAAAAACGAACAATAAAGATAAAAAAGCCACTAGCTACTGTCTGTATGTCATGTGGTTGATGACATATATATATATATATATATATATATATATATATATATATATAAATTAAATTAAATCTATTAAAACCATTGAATAAAAGGTATTGATTAAAAATAAATATAAATTTATAAATAAATGTATCAACAGATTATCAATAAATATATAAATAAATTCATTAATTCAATTAAAGCCATTAAGAAAGAGCTGTACATTTACAATTTCTAAAACAACATTCAACAGGTCGTTCCGCATCTTGCCTCTTTGTGTGTCACAACTTGCATTTCAACAATTTCTTCGTCGTCTTCTTCGTCGTATGACGTCTGTAAAACTTCAGTAATGAAATCGCCACTGTATGGTAAAGAGACTACTTAAAAGTAACGCATTAGAAACTCGTCGTATGTTCGACTGTAAACAGCAACACATTCACGTTGCGATTTGGAAGTAATCAACAGAATCACCCACTTTTCGCTTGTAGAAGTTGGTCAGTTAGGCCGCCTTCCTGTCCAATGCCACCTAGGTATCGCAGAGAGCACGTGTTCAACTTCTTGAGAAATAGCTTTACGACAATTTTGTGAATGGCGACCGTGTTTTGTTGACGCTTCTCTCCGGTCGCCCTATGTATCTATCTTCTCTCCGGTCGCCCTATGTATCTATCTTCTCTCCGGTCGCCCTATGTATCTATCTTCTCTCCGGTCGCCCTATGTATCTATCTTCTCTCCGGTCGCCCTATGTATCTATCTTCGCTCCGGTCGCCCTATGTATCTATCTTCTCTCCGGTCGCCCTATGTATCTATCTTCTCTCCTGTCGCCCTATGTATCTATCTTCTCTCCGGTCGCCCTATGTATCTATCTTCTCTCCGGTCGCCCTATGTATCTATCTTCTCTCCTGTCGCCCTATGTATCTATCTTCTCTCTGGTTGCCCTATGCATCTATCTTCTCTCCGGTCGCCCTATGTATCTATCTTCTCTCCGGTCGCCCTATGTATCTATCTTCTCTCCGGTCGCCCTATGTATTTATCTTCTCTCCGGTCGCCCTATGTATCTATCTTCTCTCCTGTCGCCCTATGTATCTATCTTCTCTCCTGTCGCCCTATGTATCTATCTTCTCTCCGGTCGCCCTATGTATCTATCTTCTCTCCGGTCGCCCTATGTATCTATCTTCTCTCCTGTCGCCCTATGTATCTATCTTCTCTCTGGTTGCCCTATGCATCTATCTTCTCTCCGGTCGCCCTATGTATCTATCTTCTCTCCGGTCGCCCTATGTATCTATCTTCTCTCCGGTCGCCCTATGTATTTATCTTCTCTCCGGTCGCCCTATGTATCTATCTTCTCTCCTGTCGCCCTATGTATCTATCTTCTCTCCTGTCGCCCTATGTATCTATCTTCTCTCCGGTCGCCCTATGTATTTATCTTCTCTCCGGTCGCCCTATGTATCTATCTTCTCTCCTGTCGCCCTATGTATCTATCTTCTCTCCTGTCGCCCTATGTATCTATCTTCTCTCCTGTCGCCCTATGTATCTATCTTCTCTCCTGTCGCCCTATGTATCTATCTTCTCTCCTGTCGCCCTATGTATCTATCTTCTCTCCTGTCGCCCTATGTATCTATCTTCTCTCCTGTCGCCCTATGTATCTATCTTCTCTCCTGTCGCCCTATGTATCTATATTCTCTCCGGTCGCCCTATGTATTTATCTTCTCTTCGGTCGCCCTATGTGTCTATCGGTAAATAACAAATCAACAATAAGTCAATATTTACTGCAAACAAATTAAGTTAATATAAACTGGAACAGGAATTAGAACAAAGCACAAAGAAAACCGAACAATAAAGATAAAAAAGCCACTAGCTACTGTCTGTATGTCATGTGGCTGATGACAGTGGCAGTAGGTCTACACCAGGCGGCGAGTCTGGCATGAGCACTGCCAGCACTGACTGCCTTAAAGTTGAGTCTGACATGAGCACTGCCAGCACTGACTGCCTTAAAGTTGAATCATATTCCTCGGTGTTGCGCTGCATCTTGTGCACGCGTTGCAAGTGTAGATCTATCCTTGTTGTGAACGTACCACATTTCCCATATTGACGTTTCTTGGTCTTCTTGGTCAGCGTGGCTGGTGCGGCTGACCACATAGATGGCGCTGTCGACGTTGATGCTACTCGTTCCTCAGAATCTTCCACTGCCGCTGCCGCTGCCGCGGCTTTCACTGGCGTCCCCTTGGCTGCAGACTGAAACATATATTGCATCGGTAAGCGTGGCTTCCCTATTGTTTTAAACAGCTGTTAATTAAGACTTAGTACAAATGCGCATTACCCTAATTGAATGTGACATATGACCAGTAATGTAATATGTATATTTGGAAAGCGCTCTTTCCAGGCAGCGAATTGCAAATTTATGTGACTGATCTACCGAATGATGGATTATTTCTGCCGTATATCGAAATATTCACACGCGCAATGGATATACGGCAATGTGTCATCGGACAGACTCGGTTGGGGTCTCTCCAGGGAAGTGGAATGCCCATCGTGACCATCAACAGACACACAAAATAAATACAAATATAGATAAATAAAATATCAATGTCTTTACTCAACCTGGCCGTTCATGCTCGCAGTAATTGGAGGAAGCACCTGTCCTGTCTCAGATGCGTACTTGGCCCATTCTCGTGCGACAACCTTGGACACAATCTGTAACACACGCACGCACGCACGCACGCACGCACGCACGCACGCACGCACGCACGCACGCACGCACGCACGCACGCACGCACGCACGCACGCACGCACGCACACACACACACACACACACACACACACACACACATTGAACATACCATCATTCAGAACAATATTGTTGTTGTAACCGATCACCAACATTAAATATATAATTATTACTTCTCGCACGATTACACGCGCTCCATTGTAAGTTGACAGTACTTTGCCTCATCCCCACTGCGCATATGAAGGGGCGATTTGCTACGTGCAGTGATCGGACGCAGGAATTGTATATTTGCTACCTGAAATGCAAGTGTCGTAATCGGCTCTTTTCGTGTCCGTACATGTCTTCCATGTCTGAAAAAAACAACTTAATATAATTAAAGATAACTGGTCATAATACATTTCCTATACTTCGTCATCATGTGTCCCACTTCAACCTGGAAATAGAAAATCAACAAACGTTGTAAAGTAGCTATCCCCAAATTTAGTCATACATTTGTCAAACACATCGTCATCGTGTTCCAATGTGGATGGTCGCAAATATAGAGAGAAATCGCCACTGTATGGAAAATAGATGACTTCAAAGTAGGGCATTACAAACCCGTCGTATGTGCGACTGTAAATGGCAACAAATTCACGTTTCGATTTACAAATACTCAACAAAATCAAATATCACTTCGCTGCAAGCACCTCATCCACCATCGGCCTTCCCTACGTCCTCAAGGTCGCCTAGGGAAACATCACTAAGTATCATCCAAAACACTTTGATGGCACTTCTATGAAGTGCAACATTGTTATCGTGGCACTGTTGCCATGACGACCTGTCTCGCTGGTAGTCTGCGTACTCAAGTAGGCCGTCCTATAGAAACGCGTCCGAAGAGTCGTCACCAACGACGACAAGGCCGGATGCCTCGATGACCTTGTTGAATGCTTCGGTGCCACGATCAGGTGTCGTCACCGGATTCTGAACACTAAACATACCATCATTCAGAACAATACTTCTGTTGTAGTCGATCACCAACATTAAAGAAATATTACTTCTCGCAAGATTACACAAACACCATTGTAAGTTGACAGTATTTTGCCTCATCCCCATTGCACATATGAAGGGGCGATTCGCTACGTGCAGTGATCGGTCGCAGGAATTGTATATTCGTTACCTAAAATGCAAGTGTCGTTATCGGCTCTTTTCGTGTTCGTACATGTCTTCCATTTCCATGTCTGAAAAAAACGTAATATGATTAAAGATAACTGGTCGTGTTTATTGTATCCCCTACTTGTATTAAAAGCACTTACCGACGAAGAAAATGGATCTCCCTTCAAGGTAACGAACACCATATGTTGATGCCTAACGCTGAACAAAAATATATTTCTTCGTAGTAACTTCAATGTGGGTGTGCTTAGAAGGAGCGAACAGGTTTTTCCGCTCCTTGCCTCCATGTAAGTCACGATGTTGGGTTCTACCATGTGCTTCTCTCCGTCTTCCTCGTTTTCTCTTTGTAAAACTTCATGGATGCTGAGGTTGGCATCGTCTCCTGCCCGCTTCGCGTTCGTAAAAGAAGCAGGAGCATTAGCGCTCCTCTTACAGCCAACCTCTCTTCTCTGTTGAAACCCTCGGCAGTAACATTAGCGCTCCTCTTACAGCCAACCTCTCTTCTCTGTTGAAACCCTCGGCAGTAACATTAGCGCTCCTCTTACAGCCAACCTGTCGTTTCTGTTGAAACCTTCGGCAGTAACATTAGCGCTCCTCTTACAGCCAACCTCTCTTCTCTGTTGAAACCCTCGGCAGTAACACCGTCCTGCAGCATAGTTAGTAGTCTGTGCAGACGGGATGATTCAAGGTATGAGCCTATGTCCTTGGCGTCTACGCCCAGGACATCGAGCCCCGCTGCTTGTTGCTTTACGGCTTCCTCCATGATTTCTTTGACCAGGTTCTTAGCTATTGATGTAACCCGGGCAGAGAGAATTTACAACTAAGCTGTGGTCAAACTCAGCGTCGACAGCCAGACGCGGTGGCCCGAGAGGAAGGTCAAGACGCTGGACAGGACCAGGAGATTCTGGCATATCGTGTCCGTCTTCAAACTGGAAATAGAAAATCAGCAAACGCTTTAAAGCAGCTGTTACCCAAATTTAATAATAATACATTTGCTACGTGCAGTGATCGGTCGCAGGAATTGTATATTCGTTACCTGAAATGCAAGTGTCGTTATCGGCTCTTTTCGTGTTCGTACATGTCTTCCATGTCTGAAAAAACTTAGTACAATTAAAGATAAGTAGTCGTGCTTTTTGTATCCCCTACTTATATTAAAAAACACTTACCGACGAAGAAAGTGTATCTCTATTCAAGGTAACGAACACCATATGTTGATCCCGAACGCTGAACAAAGAAACCCTCGGCAGTAACACCGTCCTGCAGCATATTTAGTAGTCTGTGCAGACGGGATGATTCAAGGTATGAGACTATGTCCTTGGCGTCTACGCCCAGGACATCGAGCCCCGCTGCTTGTTGCTTTACGGCTTCCTCCATGATTTCTTTGACCAGGTTCTTAGCGATTGATTTAACCCGGGCAGAGAGAATTTACAACTAAGCTGTGGTCAAACTCAGCGTCGACAGCCAGACGCGGTGGCCCGAGAGGAAGGTCAAGACGCTGGACAGGACCAGGAGATTCTGGCGTATCGTGTCCGGCTTCAATCTGGAAATAAAAAATCAACAAAGGCTGTTAAGTAGCTGCTACACAAATTAAGTCATAACATATTTCCTACACTTCGTCATCACGTGTCCGGCTTCAACCTGGAAATATAAAGTCATCAAACACTGTTAAGTAAGTCGCCAATATTGAGAGAAATCGCCACTGTTTGGTAAAGAGACCACTTCAAATAGAGACAACATAATACACGTTGGTGTATTTCCAGGTTCGACCTACAACGTAGGCTTTTGTATACGCTACGTCATCTGTTACAGCGCTACTGACATATAAGGAAAAGTTACCTTGATGGTTGAAGATCACCTCCCTTGGTATCGGAAGATGATACTTTAGTAGTAGACTCTCTCTCTCCCTCCATCCCTCCCTCCCTCTCCGTAGTAGGCAAGCTGTCCTCTACTTATAGTTGAATCAGAAACGTGGACATGCTTCCTATCACGTACGCCAGTCGCGGTCTTCATGTAGACCCTTCTTCATTGAAATGTATATATAAAATAAATGGTGTACACCTCCATTGTCGGACAAGCTAGGTTGGGAATTCGTGGAACCCGTAATTCAACTCTCATCTATAGATATGACATCGCGTAGACACTGTGGAAATCTTCCCCTTGATCTTTTCCTCGGTTCGTCGAACGCCTCTGTCTATCTGATACCAGTAAAGCACTGAGACTCGGCATAAAATAGATAAACGGTGTGCACACTTATTAGTATTCATATATTACTAAGGTTTTCATATATACACGGTATGCTCTTTACAGCGGGACGACTAGGTCTTGTCCCTCTTGGGAGGAATATTGTATCTCTCACGGGAAGCCCTGCTTGTCTGCCCACGACACTTCGGGCCCGCCCTTCATGGAACGAATATTTATCCCTCTCGGGAAACCAGTGTTTCCTCGGAGTGGTGAACGGTTACGTAGACCAGGTTGCGAATGAGCAAAACATAGGTAGCCATTTGCCTGAGAATATCTATTTCTTCGGAGTGGTGAATCAACCACAAATAGGTGTGGCGTACACGTAATGCATTAGTACTTACCGTCTTGTTGGTTCGTTGCCGTCTTTCAAGTGGCGGGGTTCTCATACGCTCTTTCTTATCGAAATGACGTTTGTAGCGCAACTGCGAAGAAGGTGTACCGGCCAGCGGTACACCGAAGTTAAGGATCCATCGGTTTCGCCTATTGGTAAGTGACGATAGTGGGCCTATCAAGTCAATGGCGACCTTATAAAAAGGGACATCGATCATAGGCATCAACTGGGGCCACCTTAACGCTTCCTCGGTTCACCGTTCTCTGGCATATGTCACAAGATTGAACTGGGGCCACCTTAACGCTTCCTCGGTTCACCGTTCTCTGGCATATGTCACAAGATTGAACTGGGGCCACCTTAACGCTTCCTCGGTTCACCGTTCTCTGGCATATGTCACAAGATTGAACTGGAGTCACCTTAACGCTTCCTCGGTTCACCGTTCTTTGGCATATGTCACAAGATTGAACTGGAGCCACCTTAACGCTTCCTCGGTTCACCGTTCTTTGGCATATGTCACAAGATTGAACTGGAGTCACCTTAACGCTTCCTCGGTTCACCGTTCTCTGGCATATGTCACTAGATTGAATTGGGGCCACCTTAACGCTTCCTCGGTTCACCTTTCTCTGGCATATGTCGCAAGATTGAACTGGAGTCACCTTAACGCTTCCTCGGTTCACCGTTCTCTGGCATATGTCACTTGATTGAATTGGGGCCACCTTAACGCTTCCTCGATTCACCGTTCTCTGGCATATGTCACAATATTGGCAAAATCTGGTGATATCGCCGAAAATGCTGGGCCAATAGAAATTCCTGCAAATTCTATCGGAAGTCATTCTTACACCTAAGTGAACTGCCAGAATAATCTTATGGCCTAGTCGCAGAATGTGCTTTCTGAAAACTCTGGGAACTACTAGCTGTGTCCACTCTTCGTTAGTTTTCTCTCTCTGAAATCGTCGATAGAACATAACCCCCTTCGTGAAATACAGGTTCTTCCTCGGATGACTACTTGGGGTTTGTCTCACAACTATTCCGCTACACCCGGTGTCCCGTAGAATACTGACCGGTGTTTCTCCAACACATCCGTGCGTAATCGGCAGATTAGAAGGAATGTGATCACACACATTACCAACAACAGGGAAACTACATCCACATTTTAGAATAGCCTGATTACCACACTGATAATTGGGATTATCAACAGCCAGACAAGCATTCCCCGCTATGTTCTTAGGAATCCATGGTCTTGGATTCAAAGATGGTTTACCCATGGGACAATATATATCTATGTGTCCAACCTTGTCACACAAATAACACCTTGCTGGTTCACACAAGGGATGTGAGAAAGAAGGGAGTGGCCTCGGTTCTCAATCCTTTCTCTGCAGTGCCTGTCTATGGACTGGAGTCGTCTTCACCTGATCTCTAATCCCAACGGCAGAACGAGAAATAGTGAATACTTCTGCAAATTCCTTAAGTGAACTTATATCCTTGAGAGTGCGCTCTCGGATAAAAAGTGCTTCATCACGGGGACAGGAATGAAGAAATTGATCTCGCAAAATAAGTTCTTTCAACTTATAGGAATTATCGATCCCAAATAACTTTATGCATTGATCAAAGAAATTCTCCAAACGAGCTAAGTACTGCGAAACTGTCTCGCCAGGACCCTGCTTGCTGTTGTACAATTTCTTCCTGAAATCTTCCTCGGTCAGGGAAAACTTAACCAACGAAGCTTGCTTAAGTTTATCATAATCATTCATCTGATCTAAAGGTAATCGACAATACACTTCAAGTGCTCGGCCCTTTAACAAACTAGTCAAACCAAGCGCATAATCATCTCGATTCTATCCAGCATTTTCGGCGTAACGGAATCAACAGATAAGCATCTATCTTTCCTTCGGTTTCACGGAATTCAGGTAACTTGGGAAGTTTAATACCTGGTTTATTCTCGATGGAGGTATCCGAATTACGGGTCGAATTGATCGTCTCTGCAAGAATCTGTTCTGCTTCCATTTGCAGCGTTACCATCTCTCGCTCATGTTACATCTCCTCTAGTCTCCTCTTCCATGTTACATCTCCTCTAGTCTCCTCATTCATGTTACATCTCCTCTAGTCTCCTCTTTCTTGTTACATCTCCTCTAGTCTCCTCTTCCATGTTACATCTCCTCTAGTCTCCTCTTTTTTGTTACATCTCCTCTAGTCTCCTCTTTCATGTTACATCTCCTCTAGTCTCCTCTTTCATGTTACATCTCCTCTGGTCTCCTCTTTCATGTTACATCTCCTCTAGTCTCCTCTTTCATGTTACATCTCCTCTAGTCTCCTCTTTTTTGTTACATCTCCTCTAGTCTCCTCTTTTTTTGTTACATCTCCTCTAGTCTCCTCTTTCATGTTACATCTCCTCTAGTCTCCTCTTCCATGTTACATCTCCTCTAGTCTCCTCTTCCATGTTACATCTCCTCTAGTCTCCTCTTTCATGTTATATATCCTCTAGTCTCCTCTTTCATGTTACATCTCCTCTAGTCTCCTCTTTCATGTTACATATCCTCTAGTCTCCTCTTTCATGTTATATCTCCTCTAGTCTCCTCTTCAATGTTACATCTCCTCTAGTCTCTCTGTGCGCAACCTCGGTCGACTTTGGACTGCAAATTAGGCCGTCTGTGGACCACCTGTGGCTGTCAAGGAACCACCTACAACCTCGGCCGATTTGGGACCGTATCGTGGCCGTCTATGGTCCACCTGTGGCTGTTACTTTTAAAATGAGACCAGTTTTAAGATGTTGCTAATATGGCAACATATTATGGTTTTGCACCATTGAAAATGTCCCCAAACTGACTTTTTGCTGATTGCACAAGAGGGTTGCTCCATAATTAATAAGTACATAGTTTTAATATTCAATTGTTTTACAGCAATTTGGGTGGACTTCTTGGAGACAAAAAGTTAAATAGCTGTAATGAATGTAAGTCTATGTTTCAGTCTCAAACATGTCTGCTCGTAAGGTAAAATTGCAATTTTCAGACTTCAACTGGCTCTGGTCATTCCATGTGATTACTGAACACTGCTACATATAAGACCCTTAAGACCTTCTTAGTTACCACACACAATGGCACGCCTCTGTGTACATAACTTCCTGAGATAATGTGGTTACTGAACACTGCTACATATAAGACCATTAATACCTTCTTAGTTACCACACACAATGTCACGCCTCTATGTACATTATTTCCTGAGATAATGGGACTTGAAATGAGCATGACGGCAAAAATGACGGCATCGATTTTTTTGCAAAACCTACAAGATTTAGTAAAATGGTAATTACTGAAAAAACTACTTGGAATAAAGAGTCTAAACTTCAGATTTGTCCATTAAGATGACTATGGATTATTTTTTTAAATATGTCAAGTGAATCTGAGACTGAAGTGCGTGGGGCTTGGTTGAGTTGATATGGAATGACCCATATGCACACTTTTATTAATATTTTAGGTGATTTATGTCAGCTGCTATGCTTATGAACCTTTAAAGGCATCCTATGAACATGCCTTTGTGGATACACGTTTTTGCCGATCACAGCACTACTAGCACCGCCTAACGAGCTCCGGCATTGCTAATAATAGAAAGTTTTTGCAAGCGCACCGATCTCGGCTCCCTTCCCGATCCCGATCTCGCTATGCGTGCTACGTCATTGCTTCTTGTGTTTATACGATCGGGGCCGTGTCGATGAGATAGGGAAAACACCGATCTTGCAGGTTCAATCGGTTAGTGGTCTCCCTATCTGTAGTACGTTGAAACTATGGTTGAATAAAAATAATAAATCTACAACAATTGTACGTAAGTCTGTTGTTGACTGATTAGCTGCCCTGTTGTAGTTGACAAAGGGCTCAGTGCATCGAAAAAGTGTTAAGTGCGCACTGACCACTGACACTGTCTATGTCTATGACTATGCCTATGGCTATGCTATGCCTATGGCTATGCATATGGCTATGCCTATGGCTATGGTAAACAAAACTACACGAAACCATCGACGGCACCGTAGACTTAGATTTAGACATCGCATTGTAGATCAGTCCTATAGTATAAACTATAAAAAGATTCCAGCTGAAGTGTACTGAAATGATGTACAATGCAAAAACAGTAATTTTTTTTTAAATATATATACTCGAATTTCCTGACTTCGTCTTCGACTCGTGCACCTTTTCTTTTGTTCACATATGCAAGGTTAGCGCAACTATCCGACTATTATTTTCACAAATAAATTCATATTTTGTTGTGATGCTATGCTCACAACTGCAATTGTCAGTTCAGCATAAAAACGGACCTCCAATGACCAACGACTAGCTGCAGAACGATGAAAAGCCGCATTGCCACGGAATTGTGCGAATTTGGGACATGCAACCATACAAACAATTGTTTTTATTTTACATACTTTTGGATATCATGAATATTTCTTGTTCTGCTTAAAATACAAATAACTCAAAAACTATTGATGCAAGAACTGAGATTTTGGCATTGTTGTTCTCCATCATTTGTAGATGCTAGATAGTAACAGACATACTACTGTATATAAATTATCCCACAATCTGCCATTGGCATTGGAGGTGTGTGGTTTATGTGTGAGATTGAGCCAACGAATGAGTTTAACAATAAAACATGTTAGAACACAAATATATCTTATTTGGATCAGTAACACACCTACATATATGAGAACTTTTAAGTTTCTATGTTGTTGGTAAATAGTTAAAAGTGGCCTATGTATAGCAGCCAAAATGCTATGGCCATAGAGATAAAATTCAAATGTATTTGTATATGACAAACAAGTACAGTGCCAGTGTAACACGCCATATTTGGATTCCCTATTCAGATGGCTTAATGTGGAAACAAGATTTTTGATGGACGCTTCACATTACAACACAATATCAACTAGGTGATTTTATACCTATTCCATCTGTAGTAAGAAAACTATGCAAATATTGCTGTCAAATGGAAGAAAAACCTTCTGAATACATAGTTCTAGATTATATCTAGATTATCAGGTGCGTCTAACTTGAGAAGTTTTCAAGGTATGTATCTGAAATTTGCTGAAATGTAGATATATTGTACACATTGTCTATGCAAAATTAAACAATTTTTACTTATACAAAATAAATTTGGCAGAAAGTGGAAATGGTCATAACTCAGAAATTAATCTAGCTACATCCCTATGGTTTGACGTGTGGTTACGCAGACCAATCCATTAATTGGTAAAAATGCGAGTGCAACAATAATTTCTTATCTTGATTGATTTGAGACAGAATGCCCCATTGTCAAATTTGTCTTGTCATGTCTGTTCTAGACTAGATCCAGACCTATGAGGATGTGTAATTATAATGGATGTGTGTAAATTTTGTGGTGTAATTTAAAATCCGGAGGTTGGTCGAATCTTAATTGGAGTTGAATTGATTGTGTGACTTATAAGAATTGATTTGATAAAAATCAAAACAGATTGATTTGGAATTTAATTGGAATTGGAAAGTCTAAATTTAATTAATTGTTCAGTTCATATAAAACGTAAATGTTTTGATATAGATTTACATAAATTTACACATATAAACAAAGAAATATATTATAATTTATTTATTCTTCAGACTTACTTTCACTAAAAAAATTACAAGGTGTGATGATCTTATTTGGAAATAAAAACAGAAATATCACCTGCTCTAAGTAAACATGTATTTTGTGGGACAACACTATAAAAATTAAGGTAGATGTAGATGGTGCCATCCGCGTAGATCGGGTTACGTTGGCGCGTGTTGCAAAAACTCTACTCGATCCCCGATCTCCTACTCACCGTACCGATCGAGCGCGATATCGGGATCGGGAAGGGAGCCGAGATCGGTGCGCTTGCAAAAACTCTCTAATGTTCGATTTTACGGTAACCGGCCCGTGACATATTTTTCACAGCCATGTTCAGGCATGTCTTCGTCATTGGCCAATGACAGTCGCGCTGGGTAAAGGCGACATGAATATCGATGAGCAACGGAAGTCGCGGACGGTGATAGCTCGCGGGGGGTGATCGCTCGCGGGTAGACGCCTCTGGAAATTTCGACACGTGGGAGGTTGTTTTCTAGTTGGCAGTCGTAATTTTTACACAAAACTAGTTTGTCAATGTATGCTAATTTACTGTAATACTAATACAACGAAAGGCGGCGGTGTGGGTCCAACTGTTTCATAATGATTTGCAATACTACGGGGTAGGTACCATCCATGCAACATTGATATTGAATGAATGTTTATTTCCACAACACAATTAACATTTCTTGTGGAAATGGAGAAAGCAGAAGTACAATACTTATTAAACACTGTTAATATATACAATAAAATGATGACTATGCTACATAACAATATACTAGACAATTAGCATAATGCTACATACCAATTTAAAAATTGAAAAGAAAAGAAAAAAAAATCACATTATACTGTCATCTATTTCAGTTGAATCTTTAACAATTATACATAATTATAGTAACAGTAATGAATGTAGGTAACTGACATTGCACACAATTCTTTCCGCCTCCTTTTGTAACATATAGATGCCGTTAATATTAGTTTTATATGTGTTACCCCACACTTCACAACAGTAAGTTACATATGGAAGAAACAGCGAACAGTGCAATATCATGCTGGAGGTTATGTTTAATAAATATTTTGCGTTCTACATAATGCCAATATTCTTAGATAATTTGGTGTTGATCATGTTAATATGGTCTTTCCAGTTGAGCAGTCAATACACCTAGATACTTAGCTTTTTATAACATGTCAATCTTATCATTTGTTATGCTTATTTCAATATTTGTTTTTTTTTGCAATTGCTAAACAACATAAAATTAGTTTCAAATACATTAAGAGACAACTTATTAATTGCAAACCTTATGTTTAATTTATCCAATTCGCTATTTATGATTGTGTTTAGTTGAACAGGATCACTTCGTATCATCAGCAAAAATGATCAATTTCAATAATGTTGAAGTATTACAAATATCATTAATATATAATATAGATAACTTAAGCCCCAGGATTGAACCCTGAGGTACTCCACAGATGATATAATAGTAAGTCAGAATCACAATTATCAAATGTAACATATTGAAGTCGGTAGTTGTTGTAGATAGCTGGTGAGCCAGTCATTAGTTATACGTCTTATTCCATAATGACTTAATTTTGCTAAAAGCAAATACTAGTCAGCTGTGTCAGAAGCCTTTTTTAAGTCTATGAAAACACCAATAGTACATTTTTTATTATCCAGGGCTGATTTAATTTCTTCTGTGAGTTCAAGCAGGCCAAATGATGTGGACATATTTGATTTAAAACCATACTGACTATTATTTAGAATACAATGTTTTTCAATAAATGCAACTAGTCTGGTGTATTGAACGTGTTTTAATACATACCAAAGCTTCGCCGTATGGACTCACAAGACACTACACCAATTCCCTCCTATTGTTTAGAATGAAAAAGCATTGGAGGACTTAGAGCCGACGTTTGATAGGAGGTACTCGGTGACGCTTACTACGTCGCGGTTCGTTGCGACACGACGACGGGGTATCGTCTCTTTCAGCGTGACCTGTATCGCTACCTTCAGGTTCAACATTGTTGTCGACATGAAGATAGTTTTCCCTTGACTGCGCAGTGTCTGGTATGAAGAAGTGGCGGTTGCGCCAATACACACGACCACTTGGCACTTTCACATGATAGTCGCGGTGTCGGCCAATCTCAATAATCACGCCTACTCTATCCTACTTTTTAGTAACGGGATTTTGCAATCTGACTTGTGTAGCAATACGTAGTTGAGGTAGAGGACGAGACTGCCTGTTGTATCGTTCTTCGTTTCGGGCGTGTGCTTGTCTACAGCTAACTTGTGTAGCAATACGTAGTTGAGGTAGAGGACGAGACTGCCTGTTGTATCGTTCTTCGTTTCGGGCGTGTGCTTGTCTACAGATAACTTGTGTAGCAATACGTAGTTGAGGTAGAGGACGAGACTGCCTGTTGTATCGTTCTTCGTTTCGGGCGTGTGCTTGTCTACAGATAACTTGTGTAGCAATACGTAGTTGAGGTAGAGGACGAGACTGCCTGTTGTATCGTTCTTCGTTTCGGGCGTGTGCTTGTCTACAGATAACTTGTGTAGCAATACGTAGTTGAGGTAGAGGACGAGACTGCCTGTTGTAGCGTTCTTCGTTTCGGGCGTGTGCTTGTCTACAGATAACTTGTGTAGCAATACGTAGTTGAGGTAGAGGACGAGACTGCCTGTTGTATCGTTCTTCGTTTCGGGCGTGTGCTTGTCTACAGATAACTTGTGTAGCAATACGTAGTTGAGGTAGAGGACGAGACTGCCTGTTGTATCGTTCTTCGTTTCGGGCGTGTGCTTGTCTACAGATAACTTGTGTAGCAATACGTAGTTGAGGTAGAGGACGAGACTGCCTGTTGTAGCGTTCTTCGTTTCGGGCGTGTGCTTGTCTACAGATAACTTGTGTAGCAATACGTAGTTGAGGTAGAGGATGAGACTGCCTGTTGTAGCGTTCTTCGTTTCGGGCGTGTGCTTGTCTACAGATAACTTGTGTAGCAATACGTAGTTGAGGTAGAGGACGAGACTGCCTGTTGTAGCCTTCTTCGTTTCGGGCGTGTGCTTGTCTACAGCTAACTTGTGTAACAATACGTAGTTGAGGTAGAGGACGAGATTGCCTGTTGTAGCGTTGTTCGTTTCGTGCGTGTGCTTGTCTACAGCTAACTTCCTGCACATCCGCCGTTTGTTTGCCACTTGCTTGCAAACGATTGCCGGGGTGCAGGTACTGCTGATCGCAATGGATGTCCGAAGAGAATTTGTTCAGGGCAAAGACCTCCTGCACGAGGAGTATTACGATGTTCTAAGAGTCCTCACTGGAAATTATCCGCGTCTAGATCTCCTTTCACGGTTGTTGTTGCAATCAGTTATGTCATTGCTTTTACCGCTGCTTCAGCATGTCCATTAGATTGGTGGTAATGTGGTGTGGATGGTGCAGCACGAACACACTAGCGTTTTAAGAAAGAACTGGTTAAAATCACGAGAAGATAATTGAGGACCGCCATCAGATCTAAATCGCACCGGGACTCCGAGCTTCACAAATGCTCGTCGACATGCATAGATGGTGTGGCGAGATGCATTTCAATCCTTTGGAAAATGGAAGACTACAGGCCACCCTGAAAGTCGATCAGCATAGACTAGAAAATATCGTCCTGCGTAATGGAAGAAGTCTGCTGATACATCTTCAAACACTCTCTTTGGTAGAGATTCCGATCTCAGTGGCTCCCGTTGCTGAGAGGGTCGGTGTTCTTGGCACTTATTGGAACTTGCCACTATCGTAGCGATGTCATTACTAATGCCGGGCCAATACACGTTTTGCCGAGCCCGGCGTTTCGTTCTGTCAGTTCCTTGGTGAGGGTCAGGACTTTACGCCGAGCTGGTTTGGGCAAGATAATGCGAGGTCCATGTAGGACTATACCGTCGTTTACAGACAACTCGTTTCTGATGTTACAAAATGGTGTGACATTTTTCTCTTGAAAATGGGAAGTCATTCTGGACGTTGTCGATTAGAGCCTTGTAGTTTTCATCATACAGAGCGACTGTTCGAAATCGATTTAGTATCGGGTCACACAGATGCTCCTGATCGCCTTTATGTACCATTCTGAATTAATTTATGGTGACCACGTGACCATGGTGCTCTACTTCATCCTCTGCTTCCTGATCATCCCGCGATGGATCCGGAACAGGTACAGGTGACATAGCATCCAGGATACAATGATCTTTGTCTTTGTCCAGCGTGTCGTAAACGAGAAAGGTTACGTATTTTCTTTGAGACGTTGAAATCGCGTGTTGTCGACATCGTCAAGGCAATGGCGATCAAGAATTGTCACCAGTGGTTTGTGATCGACCACCAACTCGAAATATGGCAATCCAAGTAGTTGAATACGGCACTTCTTCATTGCCCACGTGGCTGCTAGTAGCTCTAATTCCACCATGGCATAGCGACTTTCTGTGTATGTAAGAAAGTGTAATCCACATTGAATGAGTCGCTATTTGTCTGCATGTTGTTGCAAGAGAGCGTAGCCAAGACCTTTACGTCGCGATGCATCTGTATGTAGCGCCGTTGTCTTTGATGGATGGAAGTGCGCTACTGTAGGCGCAAATACTAGTGCTTTCTTTGTGACTTGAAAAGCTGTGGTGTATTTTTCAGTCCATTGGAACTCATTCTTGTTCTTCAGTAGCTCACGCAATGGATCAGCAGTTGCACTGACCTCCGTCGTGACGTCACCAAGCTGATTGATAAGACCCATAAAAAATCGTAGTTCTGTCAAGCAGGATCTGTGTTAACGCGTTGATCTTGAAGCCAACGTAATTCTCCTCATTCTCCGCGAACTTGAACTTGTCGGGGTTCAATGTAATGCCGTGCTCTCTACAACGGAGCAACAGTGAGCGAACTCTTTCGAAGTGCTGCTCACAGTTTTCGTCGTGCACAATGACGTCATCCATGACCTTTTCGACATTGCTTAAGCCGGCGATGGCTATGTCGCCGCGTCTGCAATATTCATCACCGGTTGAGGACAGTCCCATGGGGCTTCTCAATAAAAGATAGCGTCCCCAAGGAGTCATGAAAGTCGTGAGTTCTTGACATTCAGGCGATAGGGGTATTTGCCAATACCCTTGTTTTGCGTCAAGTGGCGTGAAGTATTTTTACCAAGGTTTGATGTTGGAGACAGCCTCTTCCGGTGTCTTCATGGGGTGAATTGGTCGACGAACGAATTTGTTGAGACGTGTGAGGTCCACACAAAGACTTATGCTACCTCGTGGTTTTGGCACTACCACAAGCGGATGACACCATCTGGTCGGAACCTCTTCAAATGGCTTGACAATGTCTTGTCTAGTCATTTCGTCGAGATTTGCTTTGACTTCATCACGCCATGCAAAAGGAATGGAGCGAGTCGCGGATATTGCAAAAGTCTCAACGTTTTCGTTCAAATTGATTTTTATTGGTTCACCCAACATAGTCTTCAGTTGGTCGCTTGTGTCGAAAGCGTCTTTGAATTCCTCAAGTAAGTAATTACGTCTGCGTCTTCGCCCGCCGGATGACTCGTGTTCTGTAGCATCCTTTCCTGGCGATTTTGTTACACTTGATCGTGTTATGGCACGAATTGGTTTGGGGTAAACATTCGGCATGATTCCCAAGTCTCGGCAAACATACCAAGCCAGCAGAAGTCCTTTTTGCTCTTTGTAGATAAGAACCGTCCCCTTAGTAGATTTGTCCGTTTAATTAATGTGAAGGTCCATTGTGCCAACGCTTTCGAATGATGCACCATTAACAGCAATAATTGTGTCTTCAGGAGGGCGACATGTGTGTCCAATGTCTAGTCCTATTTGTTTTAGGATATCAAGCCCTGCAACAGTGGCTTCGGCCCCTGTATCTGGTGTTGCATGGGCTGTTGTGATGAAGCTATCATCAGCATTTTTACCGTGTGGTTTGTTTTGACGGCAACACGTGGCCCAATGACCTATTTTTTGCAGATTGAACACTCACTGCGTCGTGCAGGACATTCGTCACGCGTTTTATGAGCCGATTTGTCACAACAACCACATATGTGGTTGTGTTTTGAAGTGGTTCTATTTCTAGTTTTACCATGTTGCCATGTTTTCTTGCCAATTGTGTCTATCTTCGTATTGCCTTGGTCATTGTTCGCAAGTGTAGCTTCATCATTCCTTGCTGATCCATCACTCCTGCAGACATCAACTGTTGTCTGCAGAGAAGGGGGAGGCGTGTATGTTAACAACTTTCGTCTTGTTTCTGGATCACGAATTCCCGACATAATTCTCGTGGTAAGACGATTGTCTATGCATTGTTAGCAATCTCCCGTAAGGCAATGTAAAATTGGTCGAATGGCTCGCCTTCCCCTTGCTGGCGTTCTTCTAGTGCTACTCTGTCCAGTTTAACATTTCGTTTGGCTCGAACATGTTCCTGGATTCTCAGTGCGTTGAGTCTGTGAATAATTAGACTCGTTATTGGCGCCGTTGTTGTGTTCGCGCGGTGATGAATTGTTGCGAACACGTCGATCAAGGGTCTCGCAGTGACGCATCGACAGTTCATGTCTTTCATCGCGTGCGCGCTCCCGTTCCTCTTCCAGGTGTTCGTGTTGATAATCGCGTTCTTCTTGCTTTGACTAGAAATGTTAAGCCAGTCTGGTGCGTTTGTGGCACCACAGCGCGGATCTTGCTCTCTTGGGTCTCTAGGAAGTTCCGCGGCACAACATTTGCTGGTAGCGCGGGATTTTCTTTCCATTTGACCGCTACATTTTAGTTTAAAGTATTCGTTCTAACTAGTGGACTTTTGCCGACTGCGCCATGTTAAAGCTCATGATGAGTGTAACACACTGGTTGTATTGAACATGTTTTAATACATACCAAAGTGGTGAATTAGAACGTACAAGTGTGCGCGTTACAGAGTCGCAGTACCGCAACAATGACTTCGCCGTATGGACTCACAATTCACTGCCGGGAGGTAACATTACTGAGGGAGACTACACCAACTGCTGTATTTCAAGAGGTTTATGTTTATGTCATCACAGATAAATGTGGTCTTATTATTGTTAACTGTTTTCATCAGCAACTGTTTTGGCCCTTAAAAGTGTCATCGCTAGAATCAAATGTTCTATATACACAAGTAACTATCACATTTGTTTGCATATTGATGCACAATTCTATTGTTATACATTATATTATGTTATCAATCACCACTGACATATTAGTTACCTCCTTAAATTTTAAACTGTTATTTATACACAATGTTACTCCTTCAGATTTTCTATTTTTTTCTCACCACATGTCTTCCTTCATAGACTTCTAGCATAATGTCAGAACAGTCTTCGTATACAAGCCATGTTTCGGATATAGCGATTATGTCGAAAGGGATTTCAGATTGATTTATGAGATTTTCAATTTTGTTAAAGTTTGTCCGAAGTCCTCGAACATTGAAATGAATGAATGATAAACCTGAGTCATTTTTTTTTACTAGTAGTGAACTGGTCTTCAGCATAGTAGTTGCAGAGTGGTCTGACATTATAAAAAAATTTATTAGGTTCAATGTTTTTTCAAAGTCACAACAATTGTACTCTGACATATCAAAGGGTTTAAAATTGAATTCTGAGCATTCCTCATACGGATTAAAAAGACTAACATTTAAATCATGTTTTGTGTTAAGAAATCTGAGTTGATGATCATTAATATTTTGGAATGGAAAAGTATTGATACAGTATGATGAGTACCACATGGCATTAGTTTTGCTTTTAAATTTAAAATCTATTGTTGTTAATTTTGTACATACTCTGTGTGTCCATAATTCACATAATGTACACATAATAGAATCACAATCAGTATTATCTTTGCATATGAGATATATATTACTCATATCTGCCATTGTCTCTATGTATTTACCCTTGATAAAGTTCACACTTGATAGTTAGTCATTTAATTGAAAAGTCCAAGTTCAACAATTTTCTCTTCTGTCCAGCCAAGTTTGAAGAGATCATCAGGAGAGTCCACAAACTTCTTTACTTCATGCCCATTTTCGTACATCATTCAGAAGATTCTGCCGTCAATGGTCCACACCTTTTTGATGTCATTGTCTTTTATAGTTCAAGAATCATCTTCCCCCTTAGCAGCATCATATCATCATTCACGCACACTCCGCGTTGATTTGGATTGTTCCGTAGTTTCCGCTTGTTTTTTTTTATTTATTTTAGTGTCTCTCCGCAAGAACTTGACGATCATTGGTTTACATTCTCCAGCGCGACGTGGCAGTCTGTGACTGAAACTGATATCTTCATGTTTTAATGTCACACCCATGGCCGCAGCCAAGTTTATCACTTGAGTGTTTGTGCAGTCTTCGTTCCGACAAGTCCGTGGATACGGCCAGAGTCCCGTCGTCCGGACTGTTCGAGTCCGTCCAGCTGATATTTCTGGAATTGTACTTCTTTTTTTTAGACACAGAAATTCCCTTCTTAGCTCGGTTTGCTTCGTCGCAAAGTCGGTGAGAATTTGTGTCGTCGATGCAGTGACCGCCGTAGTTACAACGCTGACCATCACTGGTTGAATTGGCTGCACCACTTGAGTTACAATTTCCCCTATCATGTCCACTTTACTATTTGCCGACTTCTGCGCTTTCATTGTCCGATTTCACTTCAAGTTAATTTGCGAGAATGTCATCGCCAATTTCACTGCGTTTTCAATTGTTCAGTTTAGCGTCGTTTCATTGACATCATTTTCGTTCGAATCGGAAAATTCTAGAGCGCCAAATTTATTAGGACTAGCAGTGACCATCTTATCTGTTGTACAACAAGTACAACGATCTTCGTCGAGTAAGTTGGGTATATTCACGGCTACAAGTTGCGGTAGAGCGAGATGATTGTCGACGGCGCCCAGTGAGCGAGCAGTTCAGTGTTTTTACCTTTGTTCTCGCTGCGCCATTTTGTTTTGCGATGGTCTTTGTTTGCACTGTGGTTATTTCGCCGTCGGCCAGAAAATGTCGTCATCGGCGAATTCAGCGCTTAACGTTTTGATTTTGGGGCATAGTCATATTTATTGGCTTGTTGAACATGTGAGGACGGGAAATTCGACCGGGCTGTTTACCGATTTCTGGTTACGGGACCGGAGTCACACATTACTGTTAGAAATAGCATATTCAGATACTTTAATGGCAGTTCCTGTCAGCCATGTCTTACCCAAGCATCTCTTGAGCGTCCTGGCGGGAGTGCGATAGACTCGCGGAGAAACCTTCTGGAAACCACGTGGTGGCGTGAACACGTTTGCGCGACTTGACCGCATGCAGCATGCCAAACAGCAATTTCGCAGAGCGTAAACGCAACGTTGCTTACTGTACAAGACAGAAGCGGCAACTGAATTTGAAATACTTATACACAAAGTTGCCCTCCGCCAATCACCTGTTATCACGGGGCCACGTGCAAACACTGGGCGGTACCTTTGCGCCACCTTGTGATTACCGGTCGGGCTGCTTTGAATGGACTTAGTTAAATTTAATAATAGACGGAGCGCCACCAAATACACCTCTCCAAGCCTCACATGTATGGCTGTCTGCTCGGCGGACAGCGACTTGCTCGCAAAAAACATATTTCGTCTTTTGGACAAAATTGCATTTCGCATGCCTGCGACTTATGCCATTACATTTAATATCCCTACTTAATCTGACTGCCTGTTCTTAATGATATCATAAACTGGTGTGGAGCCTGAGCTAGTTTCTGTACATATCAGTCATAACTGAAAACATGTATGAGTGAGAAAATGGCAATCCATTTATTTAATACAGTAATCATAGGCCGAAGAGCCCCTACATAGGAGTGACAATCACAATTGGTTACTAGTGCCATAGTAGGGGCTTAATTACCAAGTTGATTAGCCATACACATACATGTACAAACAGAAAGGCTGGGGTACTCGATCCCCCACCTCCCACGGCACGAGGGAGACCACCCCACCCGAGGCGAAGCGCCAGGCATAATTAAACAATTAGTGTTCCGATGTTAAAAACATGCGTTAAACGGCCACACTTCCCGCACATATGCGTTGAAAGACACAACTGAGAACATAGTCCAGGGACAGCACCTCACGAGCAGCTGGACCAAGCACCTCCCGGCTCACGATCAGCGCCAGGTCCAACCACCAGACGAACCACCCTGAAACAACACAACATATTTTTGGCAGATAAAATGCAACAGTGAGAATTTAATTATGGCTTCTTGATTGGTGAAGCAAACGATTTAATTCTAATGTAACTGTCAAATGAGGTGGAGCGCCATCGACCCATTGCCTTAATTTGCTCGGTGCTGAACCCCCTTTTCGCAGCCCAAGTGTGGCACAAAAGGAATGAGGTGAGATCTGTTTAGCGTCCAGCTTTGCAGCTGTTGCCGCCTTCCTCAACATGCTAGAGAAATATGACCGAGACAAAGGAAGCTTGTCCGAAAACCTGAACAATGGCCCACCATCATGGCCACCTGTGGGTTGAATGTCTAATTTGAAAGGGCGGCCTGTACTGTGTTTATAAGACAAAACCGTGAATTTGATATTTGAATTTGTTACATGACAATGACTCATTAATATTATGTTCCCCTTTTGTGACGTCACTGATCCGGAGAAAAGCAGCGAACATGGCTTTGAGCAAAGCGAGAGTGAAAGAAGTGAACCCAGTTGCTGACAGTGCCTTAACTAATTTCTTCAAATCATGCGTAGAAAGAGAACTAGGCATATATATATATATATATATATATATATATATATATATACATATACATATATATATATATATATATAAATGTATATATATATATATATATATACTCGGACGGTGTTTAGCAACACCACGCATGTGTTTAGTGACAAGGTAGTTGGATGTTGGGTCAATGAAACCTGTTGATTTATGGACATCCGCAATACTTACTTAGGACCTTAACTCCTCCTGGAACATAGGCCATCCACAACATTTCTCCAGCGCCTCCTGTCTTGGGCAATCCTCTCCAGTTATTGCCAGCCATTCCCTGTTTGCTTGATGTCTGCCTCGAGGTCACGTCGCCAGGTGGTTTTCGGTCTTCCCCTCTTTCTCTTACCTTGGGGGTTCCACGTCAGAACCTGTCTGCCAAGCCATCCCCATCTCCTCTTAAGGATCTCTATCTCTATTTGGGCTTGGTGTGTTCTATCCCAGAGGTCTTTGTTGCTCACCCTGTCCATCCAGTGTATTCGCAGAATTCTTCGTAGGCAATGGTTGATAAATGTCTGGATCCTTATCAGCGTGGTTTCCGCTCTGTACAGTAACACGAACTTTACATTTGTGTTAAACAAGCGTATTTTGGTGGTTTCTCCAATTACCTTTGACTTCCACACATTTCTCAACAGGTGGAAAGCTACCCTTGCTTTGCTGATCCTTTTCTTTACGTCAGCCTCTGTCCCTCCATGCGTATCCACTATGCTGCGTAGAAATCTGAAATCTTTAACCTATTCCCGTAAGCATGATTGGTGTTTCGCAAGTAGCACTTTTTCTCAGGATCTTTGTTTTCCTTTTGTTGATTTTCAACCCAACCTGCGCTGAAATCAATGCCAGTTCTGTTGTTTTGTCCTGCATCTGCCTATGGCTGTGAGACAGTAGTGCAAGGTCATCCGCAAAGTCCAGGTCATCAAGTTGGGTCAGCATCGTCCACTGGATTCCATTTCGTTTCTCCTTGGATGCTGTTTTCATGACCCAGTCTATGACTAGAATGAAGAGGAGTGGTGACAGTAAGCATCCATATCTCATCCCCGTCCTAACCTCAACGTTCTTTGTAAGTTGACCTTCATGAATGACTCTGCATGACATTCCCTCATAGGAGTTTTTGATCACGTTGACTAGTTTTTTTTTGCACCACATAGTGTCTTAGCACTTTCCAGAGTGTCTCCATGTCCACACTGTCAAAGGCTTTCTCATAATCAGCAAAGTTGACATACGGGGATGAGTTCCATTCGAAGGATTGTTCCACTATGATCCGCAGTGTTGCAATCTGGTCAGTACACGATCTGTCCTGCCTGAAGCCTGCTTGCTGTTCACGCAAAGTTTGGTACACTTTGCCTTTCATCCTCTCTAGGATAATTATGTTAAGAACCTTCCCAAGTACTGACAACAACGTGATTCCTCTGTAGTTATCACAGCGGCTCAGGTCTCCTTTCTTGGGGATCTTGATAAGGTAACATTCTTTCCATTCTGCTGGAATTTCTTCTTTTTCCCAGATCTCCTCAAAAAGACTGTACAGCATTTCTACTGAAGTATTTACATCTGCCTTTAGTGCTTCTGCAGGGATATCACCAGGGCCAGCTACTTTCCCATTTTTTTATATGTGCAATTGCCTTTTTTTTCTTCTCTAGAGGGTTTATTACAGTCTGTTGGGAGATCTGTCTCAGCTGGTTGGATGTCTGATTGATTCTGCAGTGCTGGTCGGTTGAGCAGGTCTTCAAAATGCTCTGCCCATCTGTTAAGCTGTTTGTCTGCCCCCATCAGGACGCTCCCATTTTTGTCTCTGATTGGCCGCTCTGATTTCTTAAACTTTAACTTCCTTGTTGTATCGTAGAGTTGCTTCATGTTCCTGCTAGCTGCTGCCTTTTCTGCCTCTTGTGCAAGTCCCTCCACGAAGTTCCTTTTGTCTGTTTTGACACTTTTCTTCACCTCTATTTGCTGCTGTGTGCTCTTTCTGAGCTATTACCTTTGCCGCCCTTGTGCGGCTGATGTTGACTGCCTCCTTCTTGTCTCTTCTGGTCTGTATTTTCCTAATTGTTTTATGCTGAAATCCAGTCTTTCTGTTGGGGTTTCCTTCTGCCAATTATCTCTTCGCATGTGGTGTTTACTGCATCCTTGATGTGATTCCATTGGCTGTTGATGCCTACTCCCTCATCTTCATCATACAGCTCTTGCAGCACTTTGAATCTATTAGCTAATGCGACTTGATATTCTTCTGCTGTTCTTGGATCCTTCAGGAAATCCACATTATATCTTGCCTTTCGTCTTTCTTCTGTTCTACTCCATGTCTTCTTAGGTGGTGATCAGAAGCAACGTCAGCGCTTCTATTCACACGCACGTCTTGTAGCGATCTTCTGAACATTTTGTTTATGCCGATGTGGTCTATCTGATTTTCATTGACTTGGTCAGGAGATACCCATATCGCCTGATGTATTCTTTTGTGTGTGAACACGCTTCCCCCAATCACAATGTTGTGTATTGCACAGGCATTCACAAACCGCTCCCTATTGTCATTCATCACCCCTAGCCCATGCACCCCCATCACATTTTCATATCCTTGGTTGTCCGATCCAATCTTTGCATTGAAATCCCCCATAATCAGGTTGATGTTTTTATCCCCTAAATTGCTCATGACATCAAAGAGTTGGTTGTAAAATTCCTCTTTGGTTTCATCAGTCTTGTCGTTGGTTGGGGCGTAGCACTGCACTATGTTCATTTTAATCCGTTTGTTCTTTGTTCTAAAGGATGCTGTTATGCACCTCGATCCTCTGGCTTCCCAGCCATTAAGTGCTCTTTGTGCCTCCTTCCCCAATAAGAGGGCAACCCCCTCTGAGTGAGGGGCATCATCTTCCTCGTGTCCGGAGTATAGTATAATCTTTCTTGTTGTTGGTCGCATTTGTCCTGACTGGGTCCTTCGGGTTTCACAGAGCCCGAGTAGAGCGAGGTTGAATCTCCGCATTTCTGCTGCCACTTGGGCAGTTTTCCCCGCCTCGTACATTGTTCGCACATTCCATGTGCCGATGTTTAAATTTGTCCGGGTCGAAAGAAGGGTGGTCGGCATTGTGGCTTCCTTTCGGCTTTGACCGCAACACTTCATGCGCCCTGGTAAACCAGGCCCTACCTCTTCCAGGACAGACGTCGTAGTTTTATTTGTTGTGAATGTTTCTTTAGCGTTGAGTTTCTGTACAGGGTGGGGGTGCTAGCCCCATGACCAACCCTCCTCCTTTCTCAACCGGGCTTGGGACCGTCCATGGCGGAGTTGGACATCCGCAGTAGCCTCTAAATATGTACTAATTGTACTTGGCGCCTTTCCTTCCTTGCAAAGTGCTTCACGAAAACATCTAACAAGGTAGGGAGAAGCAGGGAGAAATTGCTGCTTGCCTTCTTTAAGGTGTCGACAGAAATTCACAAAATGTCGCCAGTTGCTGCGATACCTTGCTCTAGTGCGTGGGGCATTGGCCCGATCAATAGTAGCTATTGATATTTTCCCCAAGGCAGCCAATGAGTACGAAGTGGCACCTTGTCTGGAGCAAGTGTTGGTTGCACTACCCTTGCCCTGACTTCCTGTAACCGAAAGATATGATCTGCTGAATGTATTTTGCTCAAAAGCAAATGTTGAGCGACCTACACAAGAAAACTAACTTTCGAATAGATCCATCAAGCTAACATCCCTTGCTGTTTGCTTGTTTATCACATACACTACTGCAGAGTTATCGGAAAGGAACAAGATTCGGCGATTTGCGAAAGTGGAGCCCCAGCAATGCACAGCTAAAATAATGGGTAACAGCTCCTTAACAGATACATGGACTGCTGACCAATTTACCGGGACACTACCTTGTAACCACTCATTTCCAAAAACTGCACCAAAAGCGAAACCGCTGTCATCTGTTGTAAGGTGGATGACATCTGACGAAGTCCAGACAACTGGCAAGAAAGACATGGTACCACTAAAAGTTTCCAGAAATTCCAAACAGGCCTTGATATCCTTCCGTGCTTCGGGGTTAAGCCGAATCAAGTGGTTGGGGTTGCGCTTGCCTAAAGTTAGGTTTATGAGGCGACGACAAAATGTTCTGCCAGGGGAAATGACTCGGCAGGAATACTGGAGGGACCCAACCAAGGACTGGACCTCACGCAGTGAAGCGTTTAGACTTTGCAATGAGCTTGGCACGAAGAGCTGACAGTTGATCCTGGGGAAGCTCAACTGTCTGTGTTACTGAATCTGCTTCAATTCCGTGAAGGACAACTTTGGAAGTAGGTAACACCGTTTTGTGGTGTTTAATGGGAATGTTAATCATACGCAAATTTCAAAAAGCCTGTCCAAATATAACTAAAAACGTGAAATGGTCTTTCCGAAAAAAGATATAAAGTCATCAATAATGTGGCTGATGTGCAAAATCTTTGCTTTATGTATACATATCCAGAGCGCTGCTTGTGACAATGACTCAAACGTCTGACACGACGCGCTGCAACCCATTCGCAGACATAACCAGAGCGCTGCTTGTGACAATGACTCAAACGTCTGACACGACGCGCTGCAACCCATTCGCAGACACATGTCAAAATAGAATTGTTCTTTAAACTTGAAACCTAGCAGGCGATAATCAATGGGAGAAATTGGAATGATCCTGAAAGCATCATTGACGTCTGCTTTATCTTCTAAACACCCTTTTCCCAATTCCAACATAATGCGAATACAATCATCTCGCATCTCGAATGAAACGGATGAAAACTCTGGAGCAATGTGAGAATTGACTGAATTTTCTTTGGGATAGCCTAAATCATGAATGAGACGAAAATCCCCTGGCTCCTTTTTTGGAACTAAACCTAAAGGTGAGAAAACCATGCTGGATAGAAGGGGATTCTTGTAGGGACCAGCAATGCTACCAAGCGCTTTCTCTTTGTCAAGCTTAGTCTGGACGAAGGATAAATTGTCATTGACAGATTTGTGATTTTCATAAAGACCTTTCCGGGGATCGGTGTCAATGGATGAATTTATCCTAAAGCCAGATTTAAAACCCAAGATGAGAGCTGTCTTTGATTTGCAATCATAACCTTGTAACATACATTCGAGGACCTTGTGTTTGACAGGTCTAGGCAGGACATGACCTGTTTTACAGGTTCATACTTTTGTTGGTTGATGTGGCTGTGAAAGGCGTTTTACTCTGGACTCTACAGGTTGAGAGACTGTGGCCAGGTCGTTTACAGTTGGAGCATAGGTGACTGTAACGGCAATTTGGTCGTGAACAGTTGCCTTTGTTGGCAAAAAAAAAACAGGGCGCATTTTCGCCCCGTCTGCCTGCTCGAAAGGGCTTCTGTGCACGTTTCCTTTTACTCTTACAATACGACTGGCATTCTTCATAGAGGTCATATTGGAAATCATCCCACGCTACCCCCTCTGGAAGCCCCTATAGGCGGAACTGGCCATCATATTCTATTGCCACATCCGACCCTTTCCGTTGAGCGATTGTTTTAACATGTTTCATGTAGGATATTAACTGATGGCCTTCCAGGGAACCTGCGGGCCCTAACCGCTGAATAAATCATGAATAGTTCCAGCCACTCGTCAATCTCGGTGACCGGAACCACCTCCCGCTTAGCTTTGTTTTCGCCTAATGAGGAATTGCCTCGTTCCCGGTTTGCAAGGTCTTGAACCCTTGCCTGACCTGTGCTGAGATGGCCAAAATCAGTGTCTCGTACAAAGCCGGGTCGACATTAGGTGGCTGCACAGGTGGAGACTCCTCCTCCATCGACGCCTCATCCGTTGTCTCCGCCCTTGTGGCTTTCGGCATACTGCAAACCAAAGCCATGCATCAATGCAAGCCACACACCGACCAGCATATACCATGCTGGCCGGGCCCCCCCCCCCTTTCTCACTGCCTGCACCTTATACCCTGCTGGCCGGGCCCCCCTCTCTCATTGCCTGCACCATATACCCTGCTGGCCGGGCCCCCTCTCTCACTGCCTGCACCATATACCCTGCTGGCCGGGCCCCCTCTCTCACTGCCTGCACCATATACCTTGCTGGCCGGGCCCCCCTCTCTCACTGCCTGCACCATATACCTTGCAGGCCGGGCCCCCCTCTCTCACTGCCTGCATCATATACCCTGCTGGCCGGGCCCCCCTCTCTCACTGCCTGCACCATATACCCTGCTGGCCGGGCCCCCCTCTCTCTCACTGCCTGCACCATATACCTTGCTGGCCGGGCCCCTCTCTCTCACTGCCTGCACCATATACCTTGCTGGCCGGGCCCCCCTCTCTCTCACTGCCTGCACCATATACCTTGCTGGCCGGGCCCCTCTCTCTCACTGCCTGCACCATATACCCTGCTGGCCGGGCCCCTCTCTCTCACTGCCTGCACCATATACCTTGCTGGCCGGGCCCCTCTCTCTCACTGCCTGCACCATATACCCTGCTGGCCGGGCCCCTCTCTCTCACTGCCTGCACCATATACCCTGCTGGCCGGGCCCCTCTCTCTCACTGCCTGCACCATATACCCTGCTGGCCGGGCCCCTCTCTCTCACTGCCTGCACCATATACCTTGCTGGCCGGGCCCCTCTCTCTCACTGCCTGCACCATATACCTTGCTGGCCGGGCCCCTTTCTCTCACTGCCTGCACCATATACCCTGCTGGCCGGGCCCCTCTCTCTCACTGCCTGCACCATATACCCTGCTGGCCGGGCCCCTCTCTCTCACTGCCTGCACCATATACCCTGCTGGCCGGGCCCCTCTCTCTCACTGCCTGCACCATATACCTTGCTGGCCGGGCCCCCCTCTCTCTCACTGCCTGCACCATATACCCTGCTGGCCGGGCCCCTCTCTCTCACTGCCTGCACCATATACCCTGCTGGCCGGGCCCCCCTCTCTCTCACTGCCTGCACCATATACCCTGCTGGCCGGGCCCCTCTCTCTCACTGCCTGCACCATATACCCTGCTGGCCGGGCCCCTCTCTCACCGCGTACACCCATCCCTGGTTCAATGGTCACTCAGTGTTCCATCACTCAAGCGCCTTCGAATGGAGACAAGAAGTACACCTAGGGGGCTGGCGAACCGCATCGCCCTATACTGAAGATAAATGAGAAAAAATACACACATATATATTCAATGTATCTCCGCACCGGAGGACCAACTGTGAACAAAGGAAATGTCACATATATGTATATATTCAATACATCTCCGCACCGGAGGACCAAACGTGGACCAAGGGAGTCACACATATTCAATTCATCTCCGCACAGGAGGACCAACTGAGGACAGAAGGGAAAATCACACATATGTTCAATGTATCTTCGCACCGGAGGACCCAATGTGGACAAAGATAAAGCCACAGACATATATATTCAAATATTTCCACACCGGCTGATCATTGGACAACATGAAATTCATAAATATATTACAATGTATATCCGGCTGCGCCACATTCAACTTTGGTGGCTTATATTACACTGCAATCAAGTTCAAGCTGTTAAACATACTAGCCTTACCTATTTCGTTTTAGGTAAGTGAAAAAAGTCCACAACTCTGAATACCATTTAACTGTGCATAACCATTTTTAGTGCACGCGTCGCCATAACATAATTTGTATTGGTATTTATCATGTTTCTTAAGTGGCCGAAATTAACACAAAACAATGTTTGTACACAATTTGGACCCATCAAGACGCGTTGCTATCAATTAATTGTTTACAATTCCTCTAAGCAACCACGACGTGTTTATAAATAACCCCATGCTAGTTTTGAAAACCTGAGGCAGTCGCGGCGACCTGCCCTGACTTATCCATCTTGACTCCCCCCGGGCAGTCCACGCGCTAGGCTACTGACCCAATTTGTAAAGCCGGCTGTCTAAACAAAATGGCTGCCTCCCGTGCCCAATTCTGAAATGCAACGCCGAAAGAAATTCCAACTATTTCCCACGTAAAGTGACGCAACAACCATTGTAACACGTGTGGAAAACGCTTACTTTATACCCCTGAAGTCTGTTATAATTTATACAAGGTAAATAGGCCGAAAATATACACCGTCGTCACTGTATTGTAACTGGACGGGAATTGCTTTACTAACCCCATTTCGGTATAAAAACGACAACAACAAAAACTATTTTATCCTTGTAATTCCCTCAAAGCTGCCACAATGCCTCTTCTCAAAGAGAAGTAGTACCGTTTCAGACCCTGATCCGACAAATGCACGCCATCACGCAACAATTCCGCCACATTCAGAAACCGTTGGTGAGTCAGCTGGACATGCGGGAATCGGAGGTGCAAAGTGCAGCCAAAGCCTCATTCAACGCCACGCGGTTACTTTCAAAGCAGACCGACCGTGCTTGAAAACTTCCAGGGCCACGAGGCAGGACGGGGCAAAAGATCATTTTGCACACCGCATAGTCGCTCAGACACAACTTCGCAAATCGACAAAACAGTCTTTGCCAGTTCATCCACGGTCACACACGAAGCGTCAATATCATTTGTCCCGATTTCAATCATCAAACGTCCAGGTCTGAATGTCGCAACTTTATCCATCATTCTTGGGGAAAAATAAGCAATCAATCCTCAACCCGCCGATACAGAACAGTCTACAAGTCGTTCTACATTCGTCGAACTCAAAATTCACACGATCAGTAGCTTTCATAAAGCATCCAAACGGTGGACAAATGAATGTCCTAATAACAACATGCGTTCCATGTCGGATCCACTCACCTTCTATATATCAGATGAGATGTAGCTTGTGAATAACCTGCACAAGACGACAACGACTTTGGATATTTTCGAGCAGAGCGTAAACGCAACGTTGCTTACTGTACAAGACAGAAGCGGCAACTGAATTTGAAATACTTCTCGTCCAGCACAAAGTTGCCCTCCGCCAATCACCTGTTATCACGGGGCCACGTGCAAACACTGGGAGGTACCTTTGCGCCACCTTGTTATTACCGGTGGGGCTGCTTTGAATGGACTTAGTTAAATTTAATAATAGAGGGGGCGCCACCAAATACCCCTCCAAGCCTCACGTGTATAGCTGTCTGCTTGGCGGACAGCGACTTGCTCACAAAAAGATATTTCGTCTTTTGGAAAAAATTGCATTTCACAACAATTTAACAAGATTTAACAAGATTGCCACTCAGGCCCAGATGGCAAGTGGACACGAAGGCCATTGGCTTTTCGAGAGTCCAACATTTTTAATCTATGTGTAACCCGCCCTCCTGAGATATGTGCAACCATGTTTTTAAACGTATTCACGCTGCAAGTATTTACATGTTTGTAGATAATGTGTTCCATTCATTGATTGTCCTCTGTGAGAACGAGTACTTCCTGATATCCAATTCAATATCTTAAAAAACTTCAATCTGGTCTCCTTTTAACTTCCTTGTCTCTAAGGTTGTTAAACCACATTCTTTTAGGCGTTCTTTATACGTAATGTCTCTCAATTTTTTAATCATTTGAGATACGCTCCTCTGTATTCGTTCAAGCGTACCTATATATGTACAATATGGTCTACACGCTTGTATACAGTATTCTAAATGAAGTCTAACTATTGCTTTATACAGATATGTAATTAACTTTTCCCCTTGCATGTGATATTTCTCCTAATTGTGATTAATGTCTGCTGGTGTGTAAACTATCAACGCACATGACCAGACTTTATTGTTTGTGCACTTACAAATGGTTTAACTATGCACAGAGAAGAAAATTATTTACATCACTTCGTGCATTAATGAGAAGTTAATTAAATAACCTTAATTGTTTAAATGGGGTTAGTTACGCCACCCAAGGCCTACGGAAGGGTTAGTTGAGCAGCGGTTAAAGAACGAAGAAGAATGTTCTTTACCCCAAAACACATCAAGGAATACATTTTTTCGAGCAAATTGGGACATCGGATAGCTACAAGGCAACATATTAGCAGTTAGTTACACTAGTTGCGATTGGCCTATAAGTGAATATAAATTGTGTCGACTTATTAATTAAGCGCGTAGACTTGTCAGAGACATGTTGTACCCATTGGGTAGATGTGTTGACTGAGTTGTTATTTATTGTACAAAGCCTACGTAAATTATGCAAATAAAGCATTTGCGTGTCTGTGCCCTTAATAACAATTCCCTCTTACCCACAAACCACTGTCTGCTGGTCTGGCTCTGTTTACTGTCTTACGGAAGGTGTGCCCCCAACACAAACCACTGTCTGGTGGTCTGGCTCTATTTACTGTCTTACGCAAGGACAAAGCACGATACCATGATGTGGGTAACATGGCAATCCAAAACGGTTTATTATAACTGAATTGCCTGGCGCTCACATCTGGTGTGCACTCAGCTGATTGTACAGTTACTACAATTGACAAGTCGTACTTTCGTAGTACATAGTACGTATTAGGTGTAGTCAGCATATATATTGCAAATATGAATAACGTAGCAGCTATAATGTACATCGCAATTGATCCAGTGTACTATGTGCCAACCTAAGTACTATGTATAGCCATGCATAACTAACACAATGGAAAGCCTACCGTAAAATCAGCGGCTTTTAAATTGATAATATATGTGTGTGTTTATATATATATATATATATATATATATATATATATATATATACAATTAGCGGCTTTTAAATTGATAATACGTGTATATATATATATATATATATATATATATATATACGTATTATCAATTTAAAAGCCGCTGATTGTATGATAGGCTTCCCATTATGTTAGTTATGCGTCAATGTGATAAGGCATTCGGTATACAATAGTACACAATCTTGTACCCAACACGTATAGTGGGGGGACTCAACCCCACCCTCAACTGTCACGGTGGAGCCCAACCCCTCCAGGCACAGCAGTATCCGGAGCAGAAGATTTCGGGAGAAAGGCCAAATGGGCAACAAAACATGTATCCCTGACACTGGTACATGAAACGTAAAATGTGACAGACGCAGACAAGAAACACGCGCTTGTTCAGTTGGTGAAGTTCAACCGGTAAATGTGGACATTCTAAAGTTGCTATCCCAACTGCTGCCCGTGAAGCCTCATGACGAGGGGTGAGCGGGAGCAGGTTGAGCGTCCACCGCCGCCTTGTTAGCAGCGTTCTTCAGATGCAGCACAGCAAAGTAGACCCGGCCGGGACGTCCTCGATGGGCCACGTCTCGGCTGTTGTTTGTTGGTCCGGGATGACTGTGGCGACCACGATGTGTTGCGCCGATGATGCAGATTGGCAGGAGACTTCAGGAGGGTGAGGCGAGTTGTGTGGGCATGGTCGAAGACTCAGAGGGTCTGATTGGCAGGAGACTTCAGGAGGGTGAGGCGAGTTGTGTGGGCATGGTCGAAGACTCAGAGGGTCTGATTGGCAGGAGACTTCAGGAGGGTGAGGCGAGTTGTGTGGGCATGGTCGAAGACTCAGAGGGTCTGATTGGCAGGAGACTTCAGGAGGGTGAGGCGAGTCGTGTGGTCGAAGACTCAGAGGTTCTGCAACATCCAGACAGACAGCAGAAAAGAGGCAACCATCGTAGTTGTTATTGCACTTCGGCGCTGCGGAATTCACCAGGCGAATGTAAACTGTGTAAGCGTCCGAACTCCAGCCCCCAACAGCCTTAATTTACTCACTGTTATAGCCCTTTTAGGCTGCACGAGTAGCCGCGCCAATGCGGAAACTGTGCGGAGTAATTCAACCTTTGATGCGGGCAAGTATGACAATTGCTTTCAAGATCTTAGCGAAGCAAGCTCGAGATAATGGTATATTGTCGATATAAAGAAGCAACGGGCCAGGCTCAGACCCACGAAGCTTAAGGTAACGGGACAGCCATTTGTGTGGACACAAACTGGAGTTGAAGACTGGCACGTCCAACTGATAGGGCTTTGCGTTACTGTGTTTGTACGACGTAAATGTAAGCCTAACATGGAAAGGTTTGACCCAGCACTGGTGGAAAAAAGAGATTGTGCTGGTGTTTGGTAACTTCGCTTATACGCAACAAACCAAAGTACATCAGGGCAAACATGGCACGGAATAAGTACAGGTGGAAGGTGGAGCACCCGACATGACGAACAGCCTTGAGGAGCTATTTCAGGTCGTCCTCCGATAGCGAGTCCCGTTGGTCTACAGTGCCATGTCCGTTGGTCTACAGTGCCATGTCCTTTGGTCTACAGTGCCATGTCCTTTGGTCTACAGTGCCATGTCCGTTGGTCTACAGTGCCATGTCCGTTTGTCTACAGTGCCATGTCCTTTGGTCTACAGTGCCATGTCCTTTGGTCTACAGTGCCATGTCCGTTGGTCTACAGTGCCATGTCCGTTGGTCTACAGTGCCATGTCCGTTGGTTTACAGTGCCATGTCCTTTGGTCTACAGTGCCATGTCCTTTGGTCTACAGTGCCATGTCCGTTGGTCTACAGTGCCATGTCCGTTTGTCTACAGTGCCATGTCCTTTGGTCTACAGTGCCATGTCCTTTGGTCTACAGTGCCATGTCCTTTGGTCTACAGTGCCATGTCCGTTGGTCTACAGTGCCATGTCCGTTGGTTTACAGTGCCATGTCCGTTGGTCTACAGTGCCATGTCCTTTGGTCTACAGTGCCATGTCCGTTGGTCTACAGTGCCATGTCCGTTTGTCTACAGTGCCATGTCCTTTGGTCTACAGTGCCATGTCCTTTGGTCTACAGTGCCATGTCCGTTGGTCTACAGTGCCATGTCCGTTGGTCTACAGTGCCATGTCCGTTGGTCTACAGTGCCATGTCCTTTGGTCTACAGTGCCATGTCCGTTGGTCTACAGTGCCATGTCCGTTTGTCTACAGTGCCATGTCCTTTGGTCTACAGTGCCATGTCCTTTGGTCTACAGTGCCATGTCCGTTGGTCTACAGTGCCATGTCCGTTTGTCTACAGTGCCATGTCCTTTGGTCTACAGTGCCATGTCCTTTGGTCTACAGTGCCATGTCCTTTGGTCTACAGTGCCATGTCCGTTGGTCTACAGTGCCATGTCCGTTGGTCTACAGTGCCATGTCCGTTTGTCTACAGTGCCATGTCCTTTGGTCTACAGTGCCATGTCCTTTGGTCTACAGTGCCATGTCCGTTGGTCTACAGTGCCATGTCCTTTGGTCTACAGTGCCATGTCCGTTGGTCTACAGTGCCATGTCCTTTGGTCTACAGTGCCATGTCCTTTGGTCTACAGTGCCATGTCCGTTGGTCTACAGTGCCATGTCCGTTGGTTTACAGTGCCATGTCCTTTGGTCTACAGTGCCATGTCCTTTGGTCTACAGTGCCATGTCCTTTGGTCTACAGTGCCATGTCCTTTGGTCTACAGTGCCATGTCCGTTGGTCTACAGTGCCATGTCCGTTTGTCTACAGTGCCATGTCCTTTGGTCTACAGTGCCATGTCCTTTGGTCTACAGTGCCATGTCCGTTGGTCTACAGTGCCATGTCCGTTGGTCTACAGTGCCATGTCCGTTGGTTTACAGTGCCATGTCCTTTGGTCTACAGTGCCATGTCCTTTGGTCTACAGTGCCATGTCCGTTGGTCTACAGTGCCATGTCCGTTTGTCTACAGTGCCATGTCCTTTGGTCTACAGTGCCATGTCCTTTGGTCTACAGTGCCATGTCCTTTGGTCTACAGTGCCATGTCCGTTGGTCTACAGTGCCATGTCCGTTGGTTTACAGTGCCATGTCCGTTGGTCTACAGTGCCATGTCCTTTGGTCTACAGTGCCATGTCCGTTGGTCTACAGTGCCATGTCCGTTTGTCTACAGTGCCATGTCCTTTGGTCTACAGTGCCATGTCCTTTGGTCTACAGTGCCATGTCCGTTGGTCTACAGTGCCATGTCCGTTGGTCTACAGTGCCATGTCCGTTGGTCTACAGTGCCATGTCCTTTGGTCTACAGTGCCATGTCCGTTGGTCTACAGTGCCATGTCCGTTTGTCTACAGTGCCATGTCCTTTGGTCTACAGTGCCATGTCCTTTGGTCTACAGTGCCATGTCCGTTGGTCTACAGTGCCATGTCCGTTTGTCTACAGTGCCATGTCCTTTGGTCTACAGTGCCATGTCCTTTGGTCTACAGTGCCATGTCCTTTGGTCTACAGTGCCATGTCCGTTGGTCTACAGTGCCATGTCCGTTGGTCTACAGTGCCATGTCCGTTTGTCTACAGTGCCATGTCCTTTGGTCTACAGTGCCATGTCCTTTGGTCTACAGTGCCATGTCCGTTGGTCTACAGTGCCATGTCCTTTGGTCTACAGTGCCATGTCCGTTGGTCTACAGTGCCATGTCCTTTGGTCTACAGTGCCATGTCCTTTGGTCTACAGTGCCATGTCCGTTGGTCTACAGTGCCATGTCCGTTGGTTTACAGTGCCATGTCCTTTGGTCTACAGTGCCATGTCCTTTGGTCTACAGTGCCATGTCCGTTGGTCTACAGTGCCATGTCCGTTTGTCTACAGTGCCATGTCCTTTGGTCTACAGTGCCATGTCCTTTGGTCTACAGTGCCATGTCCTTTGGTCTACAGTGCCATGTCCGTTGGTCTACAGTGCCATGTCCGTTGGTTTACAGTGCCATGTCCTTTGGTCTACAGTGCCATGTCCTTTGGTCTACAGTGCCATGTCCGTTGGTCTACAGTGCCATGTCCGTTTGTCTACAGTGCCATGTCCTTTGGTCTACAGTGCCATGTCCTTTGGTCTACAGTGCCATGTCCGTTGGTCTACAGTGCCATGTCCGTTGGTCTACAGTGCCATGTCCGTTGGTCTACAGTGCCATGTCCGTTGGTCTACAGTGCCATGTCCTTTGGTCTACAGTGCCATGTCCGTTGGTCTACAGTGCCATGTCCGTTGGTCTACAGTGCCATGTCCGTTGGTCTACAGTGCCATGTCCGTTGGTCTACAGTGCCATGTCCTTTGGTCTACAGTGCCATGTCCGTTGGTTTACAGTGCCATGTCCTTTGGTCTACAGTGCCATGTCCGTTGGTCTACAGTGCCATGTCCTTTGGTCTACAGTGCCATGTCCGTTGGTCTACAGTGCCATGTCCGTTGGTCTACAGTGCCATGTCCGTTGGTCTACAGTGCCATGTCCGTTGGTCTACAGTGCCATGTCCTTTGGTCTACAGTGCCATGTCCGTTGGTCTACAGTGCCATGTCCGTTGGTCTACAGTGCCATGTCCGTTGGTCTACAGTGCCATGTCCTTTGGTCTACAGTGCCATGTCCGTTGGTCTACAGTGCCATGTCCGTTGGTCTACAGTGCCATGTCCGTTGGTATACAGTGCCATGTCCGTTGGTCTACAATGCCATGTCCGTTGGTCTACAGTGCCACGTCCGTTGGTCTACAGTGCCATGTCCGTTGGTCTACAGTGCCATGTCCGTGGGTGAGGTTGTTGATGTGTTTGCGCGTCAAGTCATTAGATGTGGGACCGGGATGACCCGCTGAATTGTGGACGCCCGCAGTTGACGCCAAGTAGCCACGTATGGTGCTGGGTGCTTTCCGTTCATCACCCAAGACTTGACAGAAGCAGCCGACCAGACATGGAGATGCTGGCAGAAAGGATGCTTTAACGTCAACAACATGGACAGCGAAACAGACAAACTCGTCCCAGTATCGCTGATACATATGCTGCCCCCTGGGGAAAATTGCGTCATCCATTGTTTTTGTGGCGAGGTTTCCCATGGCAGCCAGTGAATAGGGAACGCGGTAGCCTCTGCATCCAGATACGGGTGGAGCTGTCTGGCACTGTCCATCTGTAAGCGAGAATGTGTGCCAATCGGTTTGTTTTTCCCCGGAATGTGCTTAGCAGGAACAAAGTTGAACTGCATACATGTCACCACCAACTGATGGACAAGCTGCATGAGGGGTGAATGATTAGAGGTATGTTTGTTGATGACTTCCACCATCGCTGTAATATCTGTGAAGAACAGGATGCACCTGTTACACAGCTGATGAAACCACACGCCACGGCCAGGACAATAGGAAGGAGTTCCTTCACAGAAATGTGCGTGTCATGCCAGGTGGTCGGGAAGTGTTCCTGGATCCATACGTCGTTAAAGAGTGTCCCAAATACAAAACCGCTGGCGAGGTGGAGAACGTCCGATGATGACCAGTTTACGGGAAGGAACGACATCGTGCCAATGAAAACAGAGAGTAACTCAAGCCAAGCCGCCAAATCCTTACGCGCTTCAGACGTATGACGAACCTTGCGGTGCGGAGCGGATATGCCGAGTGAGACAGTTCAGGCGCCGCAAGAAAGCCCTTCCGGGCGTTATGACTCGACAAGCGAAATTAAGGTTGCCGGTGACCGATTGAAAGGTCCCGAAGACAAACTTTCTTCTTCCGAGACATTGCCTGGAGGCGCTAAACCAGAGGCTGCAATTTGTCACGGGGCAACGTCAAAGTCTGGTTACAGGTGTCCACTAAAATGCCATGAAGCGTTGCCATGAAGGCGCCCATGTTAAACTGGCACTACACAGAATGAGGAGGGCCGAAGAAGATGAAGTCATCAAGTATGTGACTTATGCTAGATACGTGAAGCTTGTTGATACAAATCCATTGGAGTGCATGGGAAAGCGCTTCAACTGTTTGACAAGACACACGGCATCTTTTTGTCAAGATGGCCGCCAGTACCGGTTCCATGTGTAGGTGAGAGCGACGAGAGACACTTTACATGAGAATATAACATAAAAGAAGGAATACATTACATGTACACTGAACCGTGAATATGGACTGGATCTAATCCTGGTGCTCTTTCTTCATCCTATCTTCAACTTGGTGCCATTGTCATACTCAACCACGCCTTCAGATACAAGACATCTATTTATAGCATATAGTCAGTACGACTTGCCAACACTCCCACGAACTTGTCCAGTCTTATTCAACAATGACACCTAAGCGTAAGCCGAGTTCACATGATGAGACGGCCGGGGGGGGGGGGCTACTAGCAACGCAGGTTGTGCAGCTTGAGACGCCGACCAATTTCGCTTAATTATACAAGAACTCTTATGTGACGAGCGAGTGCTATTCAAAATAAAAAAGTGTTTTTCCCTCAAAACCTGGCTGATGGGGTAGACTACCTGAAGACTAAGATTGACAAACTCGCAACAGCCATCGAACAGCGCGATGCGCGGATTGAAGATTTAGAGAAGACGGTGAACACCTTAGAGATTCGACGGGCTTGAACAATACTCGCGCAGAGCGAACCTGCGTTTCCAGGGATTGAAGGAGACCGCTGGAGGTGAGGATGTCGAAGGAATGATAATCGACATTATCAACAACGATATGAGTGTCACTCCCCCTCTTCAGTCAACTGAAATTGTGCGCTGCCAACGCGTCGGTCGGACGCCGACTGAACCGGGACGTCCCCGAGCTGTGCTGGTCAAGTTCCAGGGCGAACGTCGCCGGGACGCCATCCTGAGACAACGTGGCAACCTGAAAACAACTACCAGGGCTAACCGCGTCTTCGTCAACGAGGATTTTGATTGGAGTCGTGACGACAAAGACAGACTTTGAATAGTAAAACTGAAATGGTGAGCAGAAATGCTGCTGAAATTGTACATTCACATGCCATGACCACATGAAAAGTTAAGCAAATATTTGTCTGTGAATTTTAGTTATTTTCTTTATATAACATTAGCCTGTCGTTTGTATAATTTTAGTTATTTTCTTTATATAACATTAGCCTGTCGTTTGTATAATTGTAGTTGTTTTCTTTATATAACATTAGCCTGTCGTTTGTATAATTTTAGTTATTTTCTTTATATAACATTAGCCTGTCGTTTGTATAATTTCGACCACGGTACATTTACACTTATTCTTTTTATTTTATGCATAAGGCTACGATCTGCATATCTGATTAAATAGTGACATTTATTAACTTATTATTCTTGTTTATCTTTTTTATTTTAGGAGAAAACTTGTTGCAACATTTTAACTGAAAAGGTTAAGTACGGATGCGGCATTTATCATGAAATGGTGAGATATACATATATATGTAATTGAAATGTCATAATTATGTGTAATTTAAGTGTAATATTATAATATTAATATTGACCCCATGGTTCTTTTTTTTAAAGTTAAATCATTTGAGTTATTTTTTTGGGTAACCATAGCTTGTCATGCATAAATTTGGCCCATATAATACATCAAACTTCTCTTCTGTACATGTTCCTTGCATATGTTGTTGAATGTTGTTATGTTTTTTTTTTATTATATTTTTGTATTTCTTTAGCTCAGCTCGCACGAAGCAACCTAATTAATAAGCCTAATTAAAATGCGCAATTTTACAGCTATTGCAGCTAGAATGTAATTGTAAAAATAGTGTATCTCTGTTTCATCTCATCAAACCACAGCTGGAGATGTTTCCCCTTTTAGTATTGTTATTTATATTGTTCACACTATGCGTTTTTCCAGTCTTTATTTCAGCACATTCTTGACATACCTTAATAATCCAAATCTTATTTTAACTATAATTCACTTAAATATAAATACATTACATTAATAAATTAAACATCATATATTGCTAGATGAATTAAGTATTTATTTGAAACTATATTACATAGATACAATTAATAACACATTAAATTACATATTTAAATGAAATATTCTTACAGTACCAGGGAGGTCTTCAAAACAATTGCTTAAACCCCATTTTACACTTAAATAATGGTGAAACCGATGATAGCAGTGCTTTGCCAGTAATTCCAAATTCTTCATATTATGATATTGAAAATTTCAATTCCTTGGTAAAAAATAGCGTTAATCGCTTTGGTATATTTAGTACTAATATTCAGTCCATCAATGCTAAATTTCAAGAGCTGGAGGCTTTTGCTGAAGAACTGCACTCACTAAAATTTCATTTTAGCATTATTTTTATCCAGGAAAGCTGGCTAACGGAACAGGATGACATATCTCAGATCCAACTAGAAAATTACAATTGCATTGCTCAGGTGAAATATAATAGTGCCAAAGGAGGATTGATCATGTACATTCATACCAAATATGACTATAAATTAATAAAAGTTAATCAATATAAAAATTGGGAGATAATTTCTTCTGTAAATTAAGTCAAGCTACCTTAAATTCAACATCAGGAATTTTAATAAAACAATTTTCAGACCATCAACCATACTTCATATTTATCGATACTACACCACTTAACAAATGCCCTCCAAAAAATACATTTACAAAATTAAAAAGCTATGTGTAATTTTGCAAATGAGATTACCAAATCAAACATTATAAATAAATTAGAAAAAAATATTTTCTCAGACCCAAATTCTAATTATAACATTCTTATTGAAGAAATGGACATGGCTAATGTTAAACATATGCTATATAAAATAGTTACATTCAATAAACGTAAACACAAAAAATCAGCGTGTATAACCAAAGGTATACTTAGGTCAATTAAATATAGAGATAACTTGTATAAACTTTTGAAAATGACAAATCCCAATGCAACAGGGTATTTTTTAAAAAAAATTTACTTAAGAAAATACAATTGTATTTTAAGAAGAAGTATTACAGCGGCTAAGCTGATGTATTATGAAATACTTTTTAACAAATATAGAAATGACACAAGGAAAACAATAAATTATATTTTATCTAGACCCAGTAAAAAAAAACTACAAACAACTTTCAGAGAAGGTGACTTTAAACTAACTAATAATGTGGAAATTGCAAATAAATTCAATTATTTTTTTACTAACATAGGACCATGCCTTGCTAGAAAAATACAAAATATAAGCAGTACAAGTTATAGTTTTTATTTGAAAAGGCATCTTGTAAACCCATTTAAATTTCATTAAATTAATTAAGAGACCATAATAAAAATAATTTATACATTTCCTGCAAAAAAACAGCTGTGGTCATGATGGCATTTCTTTGAAAGAATTAAAATGCATAAAATGCATTATAATTGAACCTCTAACATTGATTGTAAGACACATTTTAAATACTGGAATTTTCCCAGATAAACTAAAAATTGTTATTCCAATTTTTTAAAATGATGATGACACAGAATGTGATGACTATATACCTATATCATTATTACCAGTAATTTCCAAAGTTATCGAAAAAGTAATGCACAATAAAATTTATTCATTCTTTACTGAACATAGACTTTTTATGCAAACCAGTATGGCTTCAAAACTGGTCATTCAACAAAATATGCAATTTTGGAAGTACTAGACAGAACAATAGCGGCACTGGATTCTAATAAAACACCAATAAATATATTTCTAGATTTATCCAAAGTTTTTGATACTTTAGATCACAGCATTTTATTAAGTAAATTAAAACACTATGGAATAATCGGCACAGCTCTGAACTTAATGGAAAGCTATTTGAGTAATAGAAACCAACATGTAGTGTTTAAAAACTATCTCTTCAAAATATACATAAATCATTTATTAAAGTTTAACCCCCTCTATCAGTGCTGCAGAATAACTCTTCCGTTCGATCCCATCCATCCCATTCTGTCCTGACCCCTTCCCTCCTGTCTCCTTCCCTCCTGTCTCCTTCGCTCCTGTCTCCCCCACTTCCCACTCCTTTGCTCTTGTCTCTCCCACTTCCCTCTCCTTCACTCCGGTTGTTTTCCCTCCCGTCTCCCCCACTCCCTTCTCCTTCCCTCCTGTCTCCCCCACTCCCTTCTCCTTCCCTCCTGTCTCCCCTACTCCCCTCTCCTTCGCTCCGGTTGTCTTCCCTCCCGTTCCTTTCCTTCCCGTCTCCTTACGTCCTGTCTCCCTACGACCTGTCACCTTCCCTCCTCTCAGCTTCCTCCCAGGCTGCGGTGAGCTCTCCCTAGCATCTCTTGTGTCTTTCCCCACTTTATCATCTACTGTTCCCCCACCGGAACTACTGGCACAACCCCCTTGTTCCCTTCCCACTATTGCCACAACGAGCAGCCTCAGCTCTTCCAACTCCACCTCTAGTTCCTTCATCCTTGCGCATCCCCTACACTCAAAACTAAAACTATCTGCCTGGACCTCAGCCCAGGACTTCTCGCACCCAGACTTGACGAAATAACATTTCAAGCTAACTCTCATGGCTGAGCCGAAATTGAGGGGTATCAGCTGTAGGTGCGTTTTTCTATAAAAGCATTTTGAAATACGTGCTGCCATTGATCATTTTCACGGGTTTCACACAGCATGTGTCTTAATGGGGGGTGTGCTGTGAAATGTCACTAGAAAGGTATAAGCTAGGCGGCATATGGGACAATCAAATGTAGTCTGTCCCCGACGTACCCGGGTTTATTGATCCTCTGTACGTGACGTCATATTAGGAACCCCTCACCAAGGAAGGTCACCCACTAGCCTTTTTTATGGACACGTGTCCTGAGACTGTGAAATATCTCTCTAATGCACACACAAACACACGCAACCATTGCTCTCAATGCACGCTCTCGGTGGCCATCATAAAGTCTGGGCATGACAAACGGTAAAGTTCAAAGTCGATATAGTTCTTTTCTAACTGCTGCGATGTAAGGCTTGACAACAGTGTCAATTTCCGAGTGAAATCGAGGCACGGGCATTGTGTGCATGTGCAATACCTATTCTTCATATGGGGCCACGCTCAGAAACAGTTGAGTGAACATTCATGTTGCGGTATGGGCAGCCAGTACCCGCCCAACAAGGAAAATAGCCCTACAAACCCTTGAATTACGACGCCAGTTTTATGTTATTACATTAACGTGCTTTGTTGTGAAGCCCTATACAAGGATACATATTGTGTGTCGGCTGTACACTACACGAAACAGGGAAATACATTACAGGCTGGGGTATGTGGTGTTATCGGAGACGTTGGGAAAATCCCGCCTATCTGTGAAAAGTGGAACCTGTGCTCAACAATTACACATATTCACATCATTTAGGTCGGTTTGTACTCAGAGTGTTCATTTTCATGTAAGAGTAACGTATTGTATAGATTATGAAAAATATATATACTGTGTTGTGATATATAAGGCCAGTATCCGCCCAGATAACACACACATAAGGCCAGTGTCCACCCAGATAACACACATATAACGCCAGTATCCGCCCAGATAACACACATATAAGGCCAGTATCCGCCCAGATAACACACATATAAGGCCAGTGTCCACCCAGATAACACACATATAAGGCCAGTATCCGCCCAGATAACACACATATAAGGCCAGTGTCCACCCAGATAACACACATATAACGCCAGTATCCGCCCAGATAACACACATATAAGGCCAGTATCCGCCCAGATAACACACATATAACGCCAGTATCCGCCCAGATAACACACATATAAGGCCAGTGTCCACCCAGATAACACACATATAACGCCAGTATCCGCCCATATAACACACATATAAGGCCAGTATCCGCCCAGATAACACACATATAACGCCAGTATCCGCCCAGATAACACACATATAAGGCCAGTGTCCACCCAGATAACACACATATAACGCCAGTATCCGCCCAGATAACACACATATAAGGCCAGTATCCGCCCATATAACACACATATAAAGCCAGTATCCGCCCAGATAACACACATATAAGGCCAGTATCCACCCAGATAACACACATATAACGCCAGTATCCGCCCAGATAACACACATATAACGCCAGTATCTGCCCAGATAACACACATATAACGCCAGTATCCGCCCAGATAACACACATATAACGCCAGTATCCGCCCAGATAACGCGCTCGTGGCGCTTACTCTGTTATTAGAACACGTTTTGTGGCAGCAGCTAATTCAGTACCTGTGATATATGGGTTTATGTAGACCGGGAGCATTGGCTCTGTGTGTTCACGACATATTGTTTTCATTTTCCTGTGTAGGGTTGTTCACATTTTCCCCGAACAGGCGATGTTGTAGTTATGTTCAGAAAGAAGGATGTTATCATAAGAATATGGGTAGGTAATATTATGGCTTTTTTGCATTGAAATCAAAGCTAAGAGTGGGTCAGCCAATTGCTGACTGTGCACAAGCTTAAGATTCGGTTTAAATAAAAACTGAGCACTTTGATTGAGTTTGCTGAGCCTTTTTTAAATCAACTGGACCCTGTTATGATACTTGTTGCCACGTTCATGTGCTGCCAACCACCAACTGGACGTACAAACTTGTGCACAGCACAATTGCTGCAAATGTGCACTTTCCCAGTTCACGATTATTTTGTCACAATGCAACAATCCTTGATTATTGGAACTACATTAATCTGCTGTCAACCCGGGAGCAAACTTATAATATCTCCCCAGTTCCTTATCCCTACTTTTGCTATGGAAGTGCCGAGAAGGGAGCTACACATTTTAAAACCTGTCCTGACAATTATGTCGACATCGTCGTAATAATCGGTACCTGGAATAGCATATGTTTGACCACTAGACGGCGGATGTGTATAAACACAACACATCGGGGGATCGAGTGTCGATGGAAGTACAACACATAATAGTGTACTTTAAATTAGAGAGTCGGAATAATGATGTATCCACAACAACGACAAACACTCAAATAGTTAAAGAGAGTCGGAATAATTGTGTATCAACAACAACGACAAACACTCAAATAGTTAAAGAGAGTCGGAATAATGATGCATCCTCAACAACGACAAGCACTCAAATAGTTATAGAGAGTAGGAGTAATGATGTATCCACAACAACGACAAGCACTCAAATAGTTACAGAATTACTGTTTCAGCAAATAGTATTATTGTCGTTAAAAAACCTAAACAGAAGCAAATCACCTGGTCCAGATGAGATCGGAGACATGCTATTGGTGGGACTATCGAAACCGATCTGTCACACATTTGAAATATATTGGAAACGTCGATAAAAACAGCTAGTATTCCAAACGACTGGAAATAAGGGAAACTATCAGCAATTTCAGAAAACTTAAATAAGGCATTCGCAAGCAATTATCGTCCAGTAAGCCTAACACGTATACTATGCAAATGCGTGGAAAGGAAAATTAGAAACCATATTATTGAATATGTGAAGGAAAATGGTGTATTTAGTCAAAAATAATATGATTTTGTATAAGGCTTTCAACAGTCCTCCAACTTTTTAAAGTTTTAGATAATTATACCTTAGGACTCGTTAATGGTAAAGCATATATCATTTATATGGACTTCCAAAAAGCTTTTGACACAGTACCACACAAGAGGTTGATGCGTAGAAAGAATAGCTTCACTATTAAGAGGGACATATTAAATTGGATAGAATAATTCGACGTTGATTAACTTCGGTGATTGGATGAAAACCGGTGTTTTCAAAGTGATATGGCTGTATACATTTCAAAATCTTTACTTCGCATCATTTATAGTCAGACAACACTGTACGGATGGTAAAAACTGTACGGATGTTAAATACTGTACGGATGGTAAAGTGAACTCACTGAGCGGATAAACTCGACTTACCCATATATAGTAAATAAAAACCCACATCAATGTCTGTCATTGCTTAGAATTTGATGCGTGCGTTTGAAGTAACCGCCCTACTAGACATCAGTTTACGGGTAAAGATATATATATATATATATATATATATATATATATATATATATATATATATATATATATATATATATATATATATATATATATATATATATAGCGCGGTATCCACTACTTCACACTTCACCCCCTGGCAGACCTGTTCATTCCATGGCCATCTCAATTTCTCTAAAAAGCAATCAACCAGGCTGCAATTGCGCGAAGACTATTCGTTCAAAATAACACCACTGTATTGTCAGGTACTCATTTATACAGCTCAGTGAACTGTGGCAACGTGGGGTGATCGAACTTGCCAAAGGTTCCAAGCGATCGCAGTGGGATTTGAAAACGGTTTCTGTCGATTGAGATTCCGGCCTTCTAACCGGTATGCCACCCCCGCCGGTGTGGGGCTATCTGATATGTTACCCTCTGGGAAACTTCGATATTAAGCTGAGTCTTAGAACAAGAAGACTATGCAAGATCGTGCTCCGACTACTCCAATAGTTGCCCCTGAACATCTGTGTTTCCGGAATGGTCCAGTACCGTATAATGGGCAAAAGTGTTGTTTTAACTACCAAGCGTAATCTATATATATTATGTTATGCTTGTCAAAATTATGTAAGTAAAATCAAACAAACAAGCTATCTTCCGGAAAATTGTATTACCAACTTTCTCAGGGATTGGTAATACGATTTTCCGTTGCATTAACCCTGATTTATCCGAAATTGAGCCGTCGAAAAGATGGCTTCCCTTTTCAAGTAATTTTACCTAAATCATTTGGACTTAGTCCTTTTTTGAGCATAATTTTTTTTACGATTCGTAAACGAGTCGGACTAAGTTATACTTAAGTGAAGTGTGTGGACGGCTGTAGACAGCACCAGGCTGCTGTCGAGTGATACTTAAGTGAAGTGTGTGGACGGCTGTAAACAGCACCAGGCTGCTGTCGAGTGATACTTAAGTGAAGTGTGTGGACGGCTGTAGACAGCACCAGGCTGCTGTCGAGTGATACTTAAGTGAAGTGTGTGGACGGCTGTAAACAGCACCAGGCTTCTGTCGAGTGATACTTAAGTGAAGTGTGTGGACGGTTGTAGACAGCACCAGACTGCTGTCGAATGATACTTCAGTGAAGTGTGTGGACGGTTGTAGACAGCACCAAACTGCTGTCGAATGATACTTCAGTGAAGTGTGTGGACGGTTGTAGACAGCACCAGACTGCTGTCGAATGATACTTCAGTGAAGTGTGTGGACGGCTGTAAACAGCACCAGGCTGCTGTCGAGTGATACTTAAGTGAAGTGTGTGGACGGTTGTAGACAGCACCAGGCTGCTGTCGAGTGATACTTAAGTGAAGTGTGTGGACGGTTGTAGACAGCACCAGACTGCTGTCGAATGATACTTCAGTGAAGTGTGTGGACGGTTGTAGACAGCACCAGACTGATGTCGAGTGAAACTTCAGTGAAGTGTGTGGACGGTTGTAGACAGCACCAGACTGCTGTCGAGTGAAACTTCAGTGAAGTGTGTGGACGGTTGTAGACAGCACCAGACTGCTGTCGAGTGAAACTTAAGTGAAGTGTGTGGACGGCTGTTGACAGCAGGAACAGGAACATGAACAGGAAATATTTATTCGTCCCAAAAACAACAAAACAGAGAATTCAACACAAAAACCATACAATATATTACATCTATGTCGACATGAGAAAACGAAGTGGTAAGAATATAGAGTACGGTCTGAAAATAAAAGATAATGTCATATAAGGGACGGGAGACTCCTACTAAGACTAAAAATTAATCGCTAACGTAGGAACCACCCTGTCAATTAATTTCACCCGTTATTAAGATAAAAAAAAAAAAAAAAACCTATAAATATTAATGCATAATTACTGGGTGAACAAAATTAATATAGATATTAATATAGATATGCCGGTATATTACAAATGCCAATTATATTCCTACAACCAAATATATACAAACAGTGATTTTTTTAACCAAGGAGGAACGGATACATTGTCAGTCATGTTGACATATATAACAATTTTGGATTGCACATTGTTCAATGTATGTATTCAGATAATAAAGTTTGATATAATTTGAGAAACTATGTAAACTGTGAGTGGTGACCTTGTCTTTTAATCAATCAGGTGCATTATTTATGGTATGTAGCAAACTGTACCTAAGACTTCGTTTAGCAAACTGGTTATGTACCCTGTATATTATATTGACCACGTGTATTAAAGTTGTGAATACTATTGTTTTGATCAAGTGGTAAGTTTTGCAGGTAGACAGGTAGTTTATTGTTTGAAAATTTATGATATAATTTTAGTTCCTGCAATTTTAGAATATGCTCTACTTTTAGTAAATTAAGACTTTTGAACAGTGGATCGGTATGAGCACTACATTTGCTTAAACATATAATTCGGACGGCTTTCTTTTGAAGTTTTTTTATTCTATCACATCGATAGCCCCAGGCCGTTAAGCCATTGTTTAGATGTGACAATATCAAAGTGTTATACAACATAATCTTTATATTAAGTGGTAACAATCGTTTGAGTTTATTTAGGATACCTATAATTCTGGAGCACCTATTTAAAATGTTTTTGATGTGGCTTTGCCAGTTTAATTGTTCATTAAAACTTATCCCTAGGAAATTAAACTCATCTACTCTATCAATGTATGTATTATCTATTTTTATATTTAGTGGATTTATCATATTAATTCTTCTAGCCGTTTTGAAGATCATATATGTAGATTTATTTACATTTAGAGATAATTTGTTTAATTTAAGCCACTCATTAATTTTGTCCAGTTCTGTGTTGATTAAGAATTCTACATTTTCATTTTTGCCATATTGTGCGAAAGAATCTAAGGTACTTGAAAGTGTCGTGTCATCGGCGTACATAATAAAGTTGAATTTTGGACTGGATTGGGCAAAGTCATTTATGTAAATTATAAATAACAAAGGGCCTATAATTGATCCTTGAGGTACGCCTGTGGAGATATTAAGCCTATCTGATTGGGCGTCTTCAAATTCAACGTACTGTTTTCTATTTGTTAAATAATTTTTGAACAGGTCTAAAGCTACTCCTTCCACGCCATAAAACTCTAGCTTATCAATTAATATTGAGTGATCCAGAGCGTCAAAAGCTTTTGACAGGTCCAAGTAAATATTTATAGGTATTTCCTTATTATCCATACGTGTCAATATCCTGTCAATTAATTCAAGAGCGGCAAATTCCGTAGAATGTTCCTTTCTAAATCCATATTGATTATCGTATATAAGTTTATGTCTTTTTAAGAATGAATTTAGCTGGTCGTAAATAATTGTTTCGATTACTTTTGAAATTGCAGGTAATATTGATATTGGCCTGTAGTTGCAGAATAACGTTTCGTTCCCTTTTTTATAAATTGGTATTATTTTGGCAGGTTTTAGTTTATCGGGGAAGACACCCGTAGTTAATATTTGATTTGTGATTAAAGTTAAAGATTTTGTCAAAACAGGTTTAATTAACTTTAGAAGCCTTGAAGAAATACCGTCAAATCCGCAACCTGCTTTTGGGTGCATATCATCTATTGTTTTAGATATTGTTTCTTCATTAATAAGTTGAAAATTAAATACATTGTTATGGTTTCCATTAAGATAATATCTGAAAGTTTTATTTGTGGAATTTTGTATTTGGTTGGCTAAATTTGGGCCAATATTGGTAAAATATGAATTAAATGTGTTTGCAATTGCCGTTTTATCTGCTATAATATTTTCTTTATAAATAAAGGCATTGGGGAACTTTTTCTTTTGTTTGTTCTAGAAAGAATACTATTAATTGTTTCCCATGTTTTTTAATGTTATTTTTTAATTTGCTAAAACATGATTCGTAATGTATGCGTTTAGCAGTAAGTATGCTTTTTTTAAGGATAGTATTATAGGTAGTCAGGTTGATCCGAATTGCCGTTTTATCTGCTATAATATTTTCTTTATAAATAAAGGCATTAGGGAACGTTTTCTTTTTGTTTGTTCTAGAAATAATACCATTAATTGTTTCCCATGTTTTTTTAATGTTATTTTTGAATTTGTTAAAACATGATTCGTAATGTATGCGTTTAGCAGTACGTATGATTTTTTAAGGATAGTATTATAGGTAGTCAGGTTGATACGAATTGCAAAGTATTTTGGTGATTCTGGTCGAGTAGTTTTTAGTGTCTTATATAATTTATCTCTGTATCGAATGGATTTGAGCAGACCTAACGTAATTCAGGCGGATTTCTTATGTTTGTATTTTTTTAGTTTAACTGTTTTATATGGCATATGTTTATTTTTTGCACATTGCATTACGTCATGTAGGATATCATAATTTATATTAGGGTTTGCATTAGGAGATTGGTCGGGTTTATTGTAAACATTTGATGAGAAAACCTCGTGCATAAAATCAGATATTGAATCAGAGTTCTATACAGTATTTTTTATATATCTTGGTAAAGGTTTTGTGTCGGAAATTGTATTTAGAAAAGTGAAATATGGTTGGTGGTCTGATAATTGTTTAGTTAAAATGCCTGATTTAGGCTTAATTGTAGATTTAGTTAATTTGCAAAAGAAATTATCAATTAGGGTTCCATTATTTTTGGAGAGCCTAGTAGGAAGTGTGATGTGGGGGTAAAAGCTATATGATATTAAGGTATCAAAAAATTCCGCGAATACTTCTTTTTCATTTATTTTCAAAAAAATTATATTGAAGTCACCTGCAATAATAACATCTGAGTTTGTTCTGTCAAATGATGAAGTGATAGGTGTGAATTGGAAAGGAATTGTTTATAATTTTCGTTAAGGTCTCTTGGGGGCCTGTACATGTTACCAATTATTATATCTTTAGATAGCCCACCACCAGTTACTTTAATAAATTGACCTTCCCAATTGTCATACTGATTAAGAGACAAAATTACTTTGTAGTTAAATGTTTTGCTTAAATACATGACCAGACCACCTTTATTACTACATGATTTGCCTTGTTTAATGCACTGATATCCGTCAAGTTGTAAATTAACCATAGCATCATTCTCGGAAAGCCAGCATTCCTGAAAACATATTAAGCTAAATTTAAAGTTTATCCGGTTAAGTTCCTCTAAGAAAGCTTCAATTTCGCTGAATTTTGCATTAATAGATTCTATATTTGAACTTAGTATACTAAACCGTTCGTTATTTCTTTCTGCTACTAATTTAAAGTTGTCAAGATCATAATAGGAGGAATGATGTATTGGTTGAAAATCGTCATTAGTTGCCTCATTTAGCTGTAATATATCAAATAAAGAAAAAAGCACCAAAAAAAAGCACCAGACTGCTGTCGAGTGATACTTCAGTGAAGTGTGTGGACGGCTGTAGACAGCACCAGGCTGCTGTCGAGTGATACTTCAGTGAAGTGTGTGGACGGCTGTAGACAGCACCAGGCTGCTGTCGAGTGATACTTCAGTGAAGTGTGTGGACGGCTGTAGGCAGCACCAGGCTGCTGTCGAGTGATACTTCAGTGAAGTGTGTGGACGGCTGTAGACAGCACCAGGCTGCTGTCGAGTGATACTTCAGTGAAGTGTGTGGACGGCTGTAGACAGCACCAGGCTGCTCTCGAGTGATACTCAAGTGAAGTGTGTGGACGGCTGTAGACAGCACCAGGCTGCTGTCGAGTGATACTCAAGTGAAGTGTGTGGACGGCTGTAGGCAGCACCAGGCTGCTGTCGAGTGATACTTCAGTGAAGTGTGTGGACGGCTGTAGACAGCACCAGGCTGCTGTCGAGTGATACTCAAGTGAAGTTTGTGGACGGTTGTAGACAGCACCAGGCTGCTGTCGAGTGATACATAAGTGAAATGTATGGACGGCTGTAGACAGCACCAGGCTGCTGTCGAGTGATACTTAAGTGAAGTGTGTGGACGGCTGTAGACAGCACCAGGCTGCTGTCGAGTGATACGTAAGTGAAATGTATGGACGGCTGTAGACAGCACCAGGCTGCTGTCGAGTGATTCGTAAGTGAAATGTGTGGACGGCTGTAGACAGCACCAGGCTGCTGTCGAGTGATACTTAAGTGAAGTGTGTGGACGGCTGTAGACAGCACCAGGCTTCTGTCGAGTGATACTTAAGTGAAGTGGGTGGACGGCTGTAGACAGCACCAGGCTGCTGTCGAGTGATACTCAAGTGAAGTGTGTGGACGGCTGTAGACAGCACCAGGCTGCTGTCGTGTGATACTCAAGTGAAGTGTGTGGACGGCTGTAGACAGCACCTGGCTACTGTCGAGTGATACGTAAGTGAAGTGTGTGGACGGCTGTAGACAGCACCAGGCTTCTGTCGAGTGATACTTAAGTGAAGTGTGTGGACGGCTGTAGACAGCACCAGGCTGCTGTCGAGTGATACTCAAGTGAAGTGTGTGGACGGCTGTAGACAGCACCTGGCTACTGTCGAGTGATACGTAAGTGAAGTGTGTGGACGGCTGTAGACAGCACCAGGCTGCTGTCGAGTGGGACACTGACGGTGTCGTCGATCGACGAACATGACACACAACAAGTGGTAACATCCGTCTACTGCCCTACGGAGTGTAATGTAGACACAGCACGTAAAGACCTCGCAAGTTCCGAGATGCAGTACATGAGCCCAGAGGGCCAGTTGGGTTGATCATAGCAGGGTAACATCCGTCATTTGTGACGATTCCAGCGGGCCTTGACAGCGGAGATGACAGTGAGAGGACAGGGGCACGTAGCAGCAGATGTGATCGGGTGGTAGGGCCATGACGGAGTCCAACTGAAACAGACAGAGACTACACGAAGAAACAACGATAACCTGTATGTGTGACGTGAGTTCGCTGTTGCGGAAAGCGCTACTAAGATGGCAGACATTCCGATGTCTCTTCAGCTGACCTACAGAGCAGTAGAAGCGCAACAAAAACAGAGTGTTGGTTTCCAAGGCAACGAGTCTTGGTATCAACGAAAGCTACATATTACATACCAGGATGTAGAAGGACTCTGATGACGCACTAGTCTTGGTCACATGACCATCCAAAATAATGTATTAGCGTTAACGTTTTGAACAGTATTTTAAACTTTCAACATTCATAGGGTGTAACATTCGTAAATATAATCTTCCTAGAAGATATTAAACCCAACATCTCCTCGAATCAATGGCAAATCATTCCCAACACAAAGACGGTGTGCTATTCCGAAATATATAATGGTTCTGGTCGTTTATTTTTTTCATTCTAATTGGAAATTTTTTCAATCTAGTTTCTCCTCTTTTATATTTTCATGTTTCATATTTTGTACGTTGTTCTGATGCAGTTATAAAGTACACCAATTGCTTTATTCATATATTTTATAGAATGGAAGTATTTAGACTAAGCTATTCAATATCGTTGAATAGTCAACATTATTTTCGTAAATGCATTTTATATTCAGTAGAGACGGGGGACAGGAATGTCTTGCCAAAGATTCAGATTAAGCAGCTCTTTCAGTGACATCCTACCCTTGTTCTATCTCTTTCAGTGACATCCTACCCTTGTTCTATCTCTATCAGTGACATCCTACCCTTGTTCTATATCTTTCAGTGACATCCTACCCTTGTTCTATCTCTTTCAGTGACATCCTACCCTTGTTCTATCTCTTTCAGTGACATCCTACCCTTGTTCTATGTAGTTAATGCAACAACAAAAATACGACCAGTGGTCATTTCGTTTAAAGTAATTTGATATGGGTTCGGACAGGTGCATTTTCGTCCACTAAGCAATTTAACGCTTCCTGTGCTGGCCATTTCCACGGCTGTGTTGGCGCCCGGCCGAGAGACTGGGCTTATTTCGTCTCAGCACTTGTCTTCTGACGGACGCTCTACTTTACGTCATCCTGGACAACCTCCAAAGAATGTGTTGCCGGCTGCGTTAAAACACCCTGACCGATACCGTGAAACTTGCCGGGAGAAGACGGATGAACATTCACAATGACATTGTTTGTGGTCATAATCTTCGCCATGACATTGTGTGTGGTCAGAATCTTCGCCATGACATTGTGTGTGGTCATAATCTTCACCATGACACTGTGTGTGGTCATAATCTTCACCATGACATTGTGTGTGGCCATAATCTTCGCCATGACATTGTGCGTGGTCATAATCTTCGCCATGACATTGTGTGTGGTCATAATCTCCACCATGACATTGTGCGTGGTCATAATCTTCACCATGACACTGTGTGTGGTCATAATCTTCACCATGATACTGCGTGTGGTCATAATCTTCACCATTACATTGTGTGTGGTCATAATCTTCGCCATGACATTGTGCGTGGTCATAATCTTCACCATGACATTGTGCGTGGTCATAATCTTCACCATGACACTGTGTGTTGTCATAATCTTCACCATGACATTGTGTGTGGTCACAATCTTCGCCATGACATTGTGTGTGGTCATAATCTTCGCCATGACACTGTGTGTGGTCATAATCTTGGAGAGTGTTGGTGTCTGCCATGCCTCCATATCTGCCTTTGCTGCAGTCACTTGACCGAATGTAGTAAATCGTTAGGTTAGAGCAGTGTCACTTGCGTTATCCCAGTCACAAAATTCCTGTGCAGTCTGTTTTCATGCAACACTTCCCTATATTGCCTGATCGGCTGCTTCTATGTCGATTCCCGAACGCCGGAAGATGCATGTTCCCTTAATTTAGAAACATTATATGTCGTATTTTAGTTAATTACCGTTCAACATGCTGTACTGCACATTTTCTTAAAAGCCTTTTGGGAGGAATCCACTGGTGCTTGGCTTAATTAGATTGGGGTTAATTTAACGAATTTATTTTAATTTGAAAATTTTAGGGCATTTTTCGGGGGAGTGACCCTCTTGTAGAGGCAGACGAACGGCGATCAATGTAGAGGCGGGGTGAATGTAGGGGCGGGGTGAATGGAGGGAGACATGGACGGTAATTACAGAAGGAACTATGGACGGATGTTGATGGCGGTGCACTGGCCAGTAATGATTGACGATGCTAGTGGACGGGGGTGAATATACGGCCGAAGGTGGTTGGAGGAAGTGAATGCGGACAGTAGTGAATATACATGCTAGGGGCGACGGGCGGATGTTGGTGGATGCGTGTGGAGGTGGGTGGAGGTGGGTGGAGGTGGGTGGAGGTGCAATGGCCAGCAATGAACGAAGATGCTAATGGACGGGGTGAATTGAAGGCCGAAGATGGTTGGACGTAAAGACGGACAGTGATGAATGATAAGAAAAGTGGACGTAAGTGATTGTGGGGGCAGACACAGCACGTGAAGATGTTAGACGACGGAAGTGAATGTAGAAACAGACGGAGGTGAACGTATAGGTGAGGATGGAAGTGGCTGTATGGGCGGACGGAAGGAGGTGAGGAGGCAGGTGACTGACCAATGTCAAAAAGACAAGACGAGTGTGAGCGCACAAGCCAAAGTCCACCAACAGTGACCGACCAATGTCAAAAAGACAAGACGAATGGGAGCGCACAAGCCAAAGTCCACCAACAGTGACTGACCAATGTCAAAAAGACAAGACGAATGGGAGCGCACAAGCCAAATTCCACCAACAGTGACAGACCAATGTCAAAAAGACAAGACGAGTGGGAGCGCATAGATAAATAGTTACAAGATGGAACAAGTGGGCGGGGAAGATGAGACCGATAGAAGAAAAACTGACTGAATAATATACATAATGGCGCAAGTAAAGCCTAGTTACTCTGCTAAGCAGACGACAAACCCTGCTGGCGAAGACTCGAACCTCTGATACCGTCCCAATCAATGGACGAACGGGTGGGGCGTGAAAGGGTGCACCGGAGAATAGTGTACCATGAAATTATACCGAAATTAACAAAATAAATTATGGAAACGTAATTTTGTTAATGCTACTTAACTTAGATAAACTGGTTTAAACAATTATAAATTAACTAAAATAAGTTATTCAATGCAAGTGTACCAAAATAACTATTTCGAACTATTCACAAATAAAATGTAATAATACAATTAACAAAACGTTACTAGCGTGTATTCTAGCCACTACACGAGGCTGTTTTTCCGCCCGCTTCTAACAACGATTTTATTCTGACGTTAATGTAAGTCATACGAATTTGTTCAGTTTTTTTCTGTGTAAAATATATATAATATATACATATATTTTACAAAGTAATTAATTCCTTGAAAACCTCATGTTCTGGGTATGACACATACCATATAGCTATGTAATGCACCATTAGAAAATTACCATTATTCAGTACCACTTGCAAAGTGGACTTGTGTATTTCTAATTTCAGCCATATCGGCCCAAACAGCGTCACTCTAATACGGTACTACAAGCAATCTATTCAACAAATAATATCGCTGGAAAAAATACTGCCACATGCTCGTAGGTTCTTCCACAAATAGGAAATGTATATTATATGAAACACACCGCGCAGCTCAGGAGAAACGTAAATGTGCACGTTATTTAAAGTTATTTTACTCAAGAAAGCGACATACGCTTTAGACCAGTCCAGATACTGTCACCAAATTCGCCCTGTTCATACGTCGTATATTATTACGTAAGATAAGGTGACAGTGTTGACAAGATAAGGTGACAGAGTTGACAAGGGCGACCCAATGTTTATTGTCGCTGAAGCTGCCACAGCGTGACACGGCTGCCGGAATAATCGTCATCTGCATACACACGCGCACACGCACGCACGCAAGCAATCGTGCACGCACGCACACACACGCACGCACGCACATACACCATTAAGCCGCTACACCCACGTTGAATTATGTTGGCAACGCAATGAATTTAGCAAAAACAACTGCTACCGCGCGCACACACACACAAACGCACGCTCGGTCGCACGCACGCACGCATACACACACACAAAACACACACACACACGAACACATATATAAACCGGGCTTACTACTCAGATTATCAAAAAACATACAAGCTTCTTGATTTGATACGATAATAGCACAGTTGGACAAATACGATTCCTTGTACTTATTACTTATTATTATTTCGTGTTGCAACAATGTCGTGAAATAATATATCACGACATTGTTGCAACAAACCCGACCAAACTGCGTAAGACAGGCACGCCTAGACATTTTTTTTAATTATAATTAAATGGCAAAACCTATCTGACTGACGTTGCGAGTCCTGGCGATCAACAGTACGTTTTATCGAAACATCTACTTACGTTTTGCTGTGTGGAAGGACGAGGGCATTCTGATTACATCAATGGACCATTCCCTCGTACACACGCTCGCACGCAGGCAAACACACACACACACACACACACACAAACACGATGGATGGTATGGATGTAATGGATGTGACGGATGCGATGGCTGCAATGGGTGGGATGGCTGCAATGGGTGGGATGGTTGCAATGGGTGGGATGGCTGCAGTGGGTGGGATGGCTGCAATGGGTGGGATGGCTGCAATGGGTGGGATGGATGGGATGGGTGGGATGGCTGCAATGGGTGGGATGGGTGGGATGGCTGCAATGGGTGGGATGGTTGGGATGGGTGGGATGGCTGCAATGGGTGGGATGGTTGGGATGGCTGCAATGGGTGGGATGGTTGGGATGGGTGGGATGGGATGGCTGCAATGGGTGGGATGGTTGGGATGGGTGGGATAGCTGCAATGGGTGGGATAGTTGGGATAGTAAGGATGGGTGCAGGTCAAGTTAATATATACACGGGCAATGGGAGGCACTTCTTAGACGGAATATAAGTCAAAGTATTACGCATGTGCTCGCTATGGTCAGTTCTGGTGAAAACACAGGTCAAATTATTAAATATTTGGTCGAGAGGGGCGCTTGTTGGGTTGAATATAAGTCAAAGTATTACGTTTGTGCTCGCTAGGGGCACTTAATGGTTGAACTTGTCGAGAAGGTGCATAATTACAACAACACCATAATGTTACTTGAAATATATACTTTAAACTTTGATTATATTGACACAATTAGTATATAGCCCGTTGCGCCATTACAGGGTAGCATGGAAAACTAATGGGCGACTAATGACCCCCCTTAGGCCTCCCATTTGTGAGATCCTAGATACGCCACTAATTACCCCCCTTAGGCCTCCCCTTTGCGAGATCCTAGATACGCCACTAATTACCCCCCCTAGGCCTCCCCTTTGCGAGAGCCTAGATACGCCACTAATTACCCCCCTTAGGCCTCCCCTTTGTGAGATCCTAGATACGCCACTAATTACCCCCCTTAGGCCTCCCCTTTGCGAGATCCTAGATACGCCACTAATTACCCCCCCTTAGGCCTCCCCTTTGCTAGAGCCTAGATACGCCACTAATTACCCCCCTTAGGCCTCCCCTTTGTGAGATCCTAGATACGCCACTAATTACCCCCCTTAGGCCTCCCCTTTGCGAGATCCTAGATACGCCACTAATTACCCCCCCCTTAGGCCACCCCTTTGCGAGATCCTAGATACGTCATTAATTACCCCCTTAGGTTTCCCCTTTGCGAGATCCTAGATACGCCACTAATTACACCCCTTAGGTCATCCTTTGCGAGATCCTAGATACGTCACTAATTACCCCCCTTAGGCCACCCTTTGCGAGATCCTAGATACGTCACTAATTACCCCCCTTAGGCCACCCCCAGAGTGGAGAGAGACAGCTGCTAAGTCAAGAAAGAAACCAACATGGAAATATTATACCAACTGGAATACCAGATCAAATAATTTTTACATTCCACGCCGAATTAAATAAATGGTTCATATACAACAAAACAAGATTATTCATACGATCATAACACAAAATAAATCAACGCAGTTGTTTGACGTTTATTGCGAAAGAGAGAGAGGGGAACTGACATTGCTGAGGTGAAGGTGTTGCGTAAAGTAGTTCACTCCACCATTGTCTTCACGCGCCTAATTAATTTGTCAAATTCAAAGGCACGACGTTGACACATTTACCAGAGACGTGCATTCGTTTACAAACGTCCGTGGTATTATCAAAATTAGCTACATGTAAATACCGTAGAGCATTTAAACTATAGTTGCATAAAATTTTCACTTTTGTTGAGCGCAAGTCTAGAAGTGGAATTGGTCTGTTTGCGAAGACATATTTTACGCAACATCAACACATGAACTGAACACACATATTGGAATAACATTTCCTAATATTGCTGAACACTGTTCATTTCATTTTAAGTTTCGTTTAAAACATCGTCTTGAACCAACACTGTTGTCCTTAAAACGTTTTCCTAATAACGAATTCACTAAAACAAAATTTCGTCGTACAACTGATTAGAGTGATCGTAGTTGTCTCCAATTTAATAACATAGCATAACGTAACAGCAGCCTTCCGCTGGCAACCAATATTTATATACATAGTTACACCTAATTTTCGCCCTGCGTCAAGCGTGTACATTAGTGTGAGTAACCTTCACACAGATAATTCCTTTAAGTTCATGTAACGATTAATACGACACAGTATTACCAACACTGACGTGTGGCACATCTCCGAGAAGAAACCTTGTACGCGTCATTTATCCACTTAATTAAATCCCGAGTGACATCGTCGCTTTTGTGACACCGTCGTAACGTGACGTCATCGCTTGCGTAACGTCATCGTTTCATTGCCGTTGTCGCTAACGTGACGTCATCGCTTGCGTGGCGTCGTCGCTTGCAGAACGTCACATCGTCGCTTGCAGAACGTCACGTTCGTCTATGTTCAAGAACGTTGCACATTTACGTAACAAGGCGCTCGTTTGATGTAACTCCACATTGTCAGTGTACACATTTAACACCTTGCAGCGCTTTACAAACGTTACCCTTATGTCACCAGATGTCAGCACATATGGCGTCCGTTCATACCATGTGGCCGATGTGCTATATCGGCCGCACCTTCACGTGAATAAAGTCGCCTTTTATATGTTACAGTCAATCTGAGGTAATCAGTAATTTCGCGTAATGACTGACATTACGCGAAATGACTGAACATTTCAGTCATTACGCGAAATGACTGGAAAAGAGGTGCAGTCATTTCGCGTAATGACTGAAACAGTGCTTCCCTTTGTTTAATGACAAATTATGTGGGCAAACTTGTTGTTTTTTTATCTTCCTAGCCCGATATTTTCAGAAATTGCAACCTAGAAGCTATCTATTTCTCACACTAAAATTTTTTTTTTTTATTGTAATGAAACTATGATTTAAAATTATTGTTCGGGTTCACTTTGGATCGTGTAGAGCACCAGGAATTGAAGTTACTCCACATGATCGAAACCACTTATCATCAAATTAATGTTTTTATTACGAGGTGCGATGCCCCAGTCTCCCTAAGTGCGCTTTGTGCCATTATACCCAGAGCGAACACTGTGAAGTATCAATTACAATTTGTCTTCCATTGTGTATCTTAAATTAACTGTTGGAAATGTTACACGCATACTTAAGACACAACAACACTGTCTTATTGAACAACATATCACTTTATTATGATTCTACAACTTGCAATAGTCTACTGTATCTTTGGAAATTATATCAATGTGTTACATTCCCACAATATATGTCAAACAAATTAAACAACATGCCATATTCTCATAATTATATGTATGGATATGGATGAGAGCATATACCCCGGGGTAGTTGTTTTTAAGCCAAGAATGTTAAATTCACAATATTTTACATAACAGTATTGGTGAAAGCTAATATTGTATTCAACAAATATTACGAAATAATTATTATACTCACTAGTTATCATGAAAGACATGTGAAGCATATTAGTAGGTATACTTGCCACTGAGAGAAATCATACACATTACCCCGAGGATATTTATAAAAGACGACAAATCAAATCATGTCTGGTCTTAAAAGGAGAATTTACTTTACTAATAACTTGATGATTAGTTATTAGCAGGTCACGTGGTTCGTTCTCACTTGTTCGGGCAGCTCAGATTGTTGTGACACCGGCTGTTACACATTCGTTTTGTTTTGTAGCACTTGCACCTGTTGCTAGTACATTTTTAAAGAAGACTGCAACAGTCACACCTGACAAAACCTTGTCCACGAGTTGCTGAAGTTTTTAATGCATGGCGGAGAGATATCTGTTGGTCTTGGTTGGTGTCTGACTGGGATAGAAGGCGTTGTGGGCATAAGTCGAATTGGTTGCGTGAATATTTATTTATCAGGATCCCAGTCTTCACAGCAGTGGTGTATAAGTTGTTGTCGCCTCGGTCAGTGATGGTCCCCAGGATGTTACGTGGATCCCCCTTCCTCTATCCACCATAGGGATGGGAACTGGGTATTGCAGGGGCTTCGAACAGGAGAAATATATCCAACAGCTGGATAGCCACTTCCACTGCTCACTTCGACGTTAGAGGCCGTATGATACAGACCTTTGTGAGGTGGCACTGATAAACAATGATCCACTTGAAATGTGACTGGGGGGGTGATTGCATGTCGATAAGAATGACGTCATAGGTGTCCTCAATGCACACACGATATGTTGGCTCTTCTTGTTCTGGTCTTCGTTTCTTTATCAACTTCTCGGTGTCACCGCATTTGATACCTGCGAAGCATAAGCGCAAAGTTGAACTATTATCCAATTTTAATAATAAACTACCTAAACCAATATGGTGAGAATAAAATATATACTGTAATATATTGTAATTGTAATATATTCATAATCATGATGTTTATCAATGTGTCTTTTATTACTTAACAATTGGTTTAATTTCCCTTTTAAATTAATTTGTTTGTATAGCTTAATGTGACAAATCATGAAAGGACTTCGACTTTTGTTAGACAGTATTGATGGCTTTCATTTGTGCTCACTCGTGCAATTAATGGCTAACTGAAGAAAGACCCTTTAATTGTGGAATTCCTGTCTTACATAAACAAAAGAAAATTTACCAGAGAAAGGATTTAGGCTTGAATTGGTATCCACTACAACTGTGGTGGACATTAACTTGGGGCTTCTGAATGAGAAAATCTTTGAAGGGAATTACCTCTGGCTTCAATGTGCAGATCAATGAATGAAGGTGTGAAATGTCACCATTACCAAATCAAAATGAAACCACATCATGTTATGCAAGCCACCAAAATGGCATGTGTCTGATATTAAGCTTCTCGAAAAATGTTGTGGCAGAAATACCCTAGGTGTTCACCTGTCTGGCCTGGGGTTGTGGAATAATGTCATCAGTTGCCGCAAGTTTGAGTTGTTCTATAGTATTGAAATATTCCACTTTGGAAATTAGATGTTTTTGACATATTTGAGACCTTTTGTATAGTTCTTCCTTAAATTGTACTTCGTAACTATCCTATGCTGTGCCATTGTGATAGCTATGCCAAGAGGCAAGTGATTAACACCTACTGATTACGTTCTTTTTATAGGCACAATAGCCACTTGAGACCGTCACCATTGTTAGGCAATTAGCATTCCCAGTTGGAGAATGATTGGTTCATCCATTACCTGTCCATCAAATCAGAGAACACCAGTGAGATAGCTGTCAATCACACTGTCAGGGGAGGGTCTTGAACCCAGAGAGCGATTGTACCCAGAGAGGGATAATTATTAGCAAAATGTTGCCATTTGCAAATATATAGCAAATATTTATTCATTTTGTTTATTTACTTGAGTAATGTGAATATCTGAAGAATTGTGAAAGCTGACATTAATGCACAATTAACATTGCAACAATATATAATGAAAAAAGTATACAAATTGTTATTACACAGTATGACTGAAATGGTCACCAGTCAAACTGTGTAATAACAGTGCCATAATTCCAGTAATTTCGCGTAATGACTGAAATGTTCAGTCATTTTGCGAAATGACTGAGTGAAACAGTCATTTCGCGTAAAGCCTAAACATGTCAGTCATTACTCGAAATGACTGGTTACGCAGATTGACTGTAAAATACTTCTATTGTGCTAAAATCCTCGGGACATTCAAGCTCGGCAGTGCACCAAAACAAAAGGGGTTAAGTAGTGGTTGGTGGTGGTGGTGGTGGTGGTGGTGGTGGTGGTGGTGGTGGTGGTGGTGGTGGTGGTGGTGGTTGGATGGTTGTGGTGGTGGTTGGCAGTTCCAGTGGTTGGTGGTGGTGGTTTTGATGATGGTGGGTGGTGGTGGTGGTGGTGGTGGCTGGTGGTGATGGTTGGTGGTGGGTGGTGGTGGTGGTGGTGGTGGCTGGTGGTGATGGTTGGTGGTGGTGGTGGTTGTGTTGGTGGTTGGCGGTTGTTGTTGGTGGTGATTGTTGTTGTTTTGGTGGTGGTTGATGGTGGTGGTGGTTGTGGTGGTGGTAGTGGTTGTTGCTGTTGTTGTGGCGGCGGCGGCGGCGGCGGCGGCGGCGGCGGCCTAAGCAATGTCGTTATCGATCATCACCACATTACTTTTATTTAATTCGATTTCTCCAAGCTGCACCCCTCGTAGGCATGCTTTATAAATTAAAGTAATTTTACCAGACTATATATTAAAAACCCTGTATTGCACATTAATTTTCCCTCATCTGCAGTAGGCTTAATATGCCCTAATATGGACAAATAATTATCCGTTAAGGATAATTAAACTTTACATTTTACAATCATAATAATTACTAAACCTGACTACTTAACTACTCTAGAGGAAATTATGTCGAACAATTAATTCTGCTGATTAACTGACGACCAATTGAAGAAGAAAGTATTTAGTGAGCACAAAAGAATAGCACGACACCGCGGCAGTGCATATAGACAGCGCCGCGCACTGCCATCGCTATAGCCTCGATACTACCGGTAATTATAGCCTCGATTTACAAAAACGGCGCTCTAAATCACACAATATATTTATGTACGTGAAAATAATCACACAAATTATTCCATTTTAGTTATACTATGTGTACTAGCAATTATATTAGAAAACATTATATATTACTAACGCAAACCACCTTAGCAACAACGCGGAATCCTGGCCCTACCGCGTGTTTTTTTGAGCAGGTAGGTTGAGCACCATGGGCGGATGTGAACCAATGCGGTGGTCGGATTTCAGCACGTGATGCATACATTATTGAGAATCTTTACACGTGGTGTGGTACGTGTACACGTGCATGTGTTAACTAACAAGTTTTATGGAAAAGACGGCGTTTGTCTGGCATTGTTGGGGCGACTAATGACCAACATCATATACGAGTTTCGCGCATGGTATGTAAACACCCGTGCGTGCGTGCGTGCGTGCGTGCGTGCGTGCGTGCGTGCGTGCGTGCGTGCGTAATAACCTCAGTGATAATTTACGCATCGTTGTTTTTTATTGATAAGGTTTGCCGCTAAAGGTCACAATGTCATGCATAAATTAAAGCATAAATAATGGCGGCAATATTTCGCTGCAACTGTCGTAACCTCGGCAAAGAATACAGTAGAGTAAAGGTAAGTTTGTTAGACAAAGTGATCTATAGATTATAGCAACCTTTGCAGTCCTTAGAACTTCACATGTGTGCGATGTATCATACACATAGCCACTTATTACTATATTATAGTTAATACTTAGGACCTAAAGTCATATAGCACTCCTACTGTCTGGGTCTGGCGCCAAATTCGTTAGCTACCACCGTAATACCGGGTATTCTTAATATATTATGACGTCATCACCAAAACAAAAAGAAACAGTTGTGCAATGATCTATTTTCTAAACCACTAACATTTATTTATTTTATCAGTGAAATAATGCACGAGAATAACATAAAGTTAAATAAAATTTAAATCTTTAGCGATCCATTGTGCAAGTACATAGACAAAGTTGATCCCATGTTTTATTTTGACAGAGTATCCTACCGACTGGTTATGAGCACCATGTTACAGGGTTCACTTGGTATGCTGATGTACGAAGCGAGGTACTATGTAATATATTTCACAGTTTTTAGTAATGTGTTGGTATGTTTTTTTGACGATCATGACTAGTTGTGCCTAATTTGATTAATGTTGAAATCCAATAAATAAATAAACATTACCTGCAATAAAAATAATGATAATCCAAGAAGACCCTTGAGTCTTGACCCACCTAACCACGTCCAATGTTTTTGGATTATTGTTTTTTTTTATTTACAAAGCCCCTTAGTGCGCAACTCGGTGCACAAATAGCTTTATATTATAATTAATTATAAACAAACCATTATATGGCAAATATATATATGCTTGTGGAATCCCAATGTATTCAGTTTGTATTTCCAGCGAACATTTTTATTTGAATTTCTATGAATTCAATGAGAGTCAAAATTTGTGTTCGCATGGAACAAAATTTATGTCATCTCCAAATAGTATATAGGATTTACGATATCTGATATGTTTTCAATATAGATTATATATTATGTTCATATTTATTATAGCCTCGATTCAAGTTGGAGATACGATTGGCACTTAGCACCCAGGAGGCTGCAATGGCATGGCTGAAAGAGTTTCACGCTAGTTCCTGTACCACTATGTCAGTGTGGAAGACATATCCACATTGTGAAAAAAGAATGTGTTCAGGGTAAGCAAAACTGCATATTAAATAGTAAAAAATTTCAAAATGTTGAACATATATTTCCATTAATGAATTTTTGCAGCTTACCAGCTGCATAACAAGTTTTATGAAATAACCAAGGCAGGTCTTCGCTAAACTTGCCATGGGTGTCCGAGACTACACCGGAACTATTTGGCCAAATAAATTGTATTACTCCGCGCTAGCCAGCCAAACACGGCTTAGCGGAAACCAGTTCAAACCGTAGCCAGTAGCTTGAATCTTTCACTCCTGCTCCAGTCTCTGCATTGCGAAGTTGTGTCTAAAATTTGTCTCTCGAAATCTGCCCTCCTCCCCACCTTTCTTCCTTATTTTCAATGCTTAGTTTAAATGCGATTGTACATCGTTGATGAAATATGAAGTTGGAAGATGTCGAAACCGCTTTCCCCACTTTTGGCTTTATATTAGATGAACACGGGGGTTTGTCCCCTAGTAGTTGGTGTTCGTGGGTTTTCGGCGCAGACAGGCTTCCTGTTTCTTCATCGGTATTCTTGGCTTATGTTTATATAGGTTAGCGAAATGGCCCCACCTGTTTGTAATTAAATTTGTGTATTGGTGGTGGAATGTCTGTATTCTTTGCATTACATGTTCATGACGACCTCTTGATGTATATATGTTATCGTCATGCTTGTAGGGATGTGGGCTCTGAGAAACTTGCCCGACGGGGCTGTACATGTGTTCAGTTCCTGTCTGGTTTGCTTTGAGGAGCTCACATTCCTGTTAATGTTCTTTCCAAAGTGGCTGCGTGATAAGCAGTCCACTTTGCAATAAAAACGTCATTTATTTGGCCCGTTTCAATTCTCTACTACATCGGACTTGTGTTGGTTATTGCATAAACATAATTATCATCATGGAACATATGTTTACATGATTTTTTTAAGATCATGATCATAATAATTTCTACTTGTTTATTCTTGAAAACAACATTTTATTGATTGTTAACATGATGTTTATAAAAAAACATCCCTATGAACATTTAATTGGATATAACTATTACAGATTGACCTAAATTGTCACCACAACACTCGTCCCAAAGCTTCAACTGACAAAATAAAGAGTGTCACCCACCAGTCCAGAGTGTCACCCACCAGTCCAAGAATACTGACTGTCCGGCAGTGATGACGCTTGTTGTGAAACGAATTGTGCAGAAAAGCAGGTAATTATCTTAATTTAGTGGGATTGTAATGTGGCCTTATGCGCCAACTAGGGTATGAAGAGGATAAGTAAATAAGTAAGTGGGGTTGTAAGCCAACTGTGAGCTGCCAAGTCATGGACCACAGTAAAATTAGAACGCTACAACATAAATTGATATACAGGGGGCTGTATTTTTATGCCAACAATTTGGAGAACATTGTGTTTGCATAGCAGTCTTATAATAGTAGGGTTACCTTGCTTTGCTGTATAAATCAGTAAGATCAATAACAATACACTTATCTAGCATATGACTTCAGTGGTAGATATTACAATTCCATGTTAATGTTTAATTTTGCATTGCTCTGTATGGATTGTACAACTGTATTAAGTGATGATCTCCTTTCACAGTGGTCTTCCATATACTAATCAGGTTGTACATGGGCCAGATTTCTGCTAAATGAAGCCTTATTGTTCTGATTTATAATTTGTCTGTAGGTCGAAGGATCCCCACCTGCCATGCCACCCGACGTCTGTGACTCTGTTATTTACACACAACCATCCGATTGGAGTTGCGGATGCACTCAAGTACAGGAAAGTGTCAGAGGAGACGAAACAAAAATTTGTCGATCTGTTTAAGGCTGGTCATAGCCCAGCTAGTGCTCTTGAATCACACAGGTATGTCTACCAACCAGCATGTACCATATACCAATCATCCATGTTTTCGGGATGAAATTGGATAACAGTGAACACATTTGTTTGCTAAATCCAGTTTTATCGAATTGTGTCTAGGTGGATGCAGCCTGTTTCATCTGGAGCACTATAAACCATAGTTTACAAAGTTTTATCCGCCCTCCAAATAATATCTATAAGCCCTGTAAGTTAGTTACATAATTATTACAGAGATCCTGTAAGTTAGTTACAAAATTATTCCAGAGAAAGTACTTTTAATGGTTACTTATGTAGTACTTTATTTTAATAGTTAATGTATGGTCATTTCGGCATTTTAACTAAGGATTTAGAAAACTGATTATGATGAAGTATCCAAACAGCAATAATTGTGTTGGTGATACTTTCACTTTTATTGTATTTGTTGCAGGCATGATCTTCACGAGCAACATGGAGATGATTATGCCATGATTGCCGCTGATCGTGTTGTCCTGGCAACGGCTGGTGTTACAGGTAGCAAGAATACTATTTCAAACAATGTACCATCTCCATATTGCAGTGCATTAAATGTGACAGTTTAAAAAATAAAGACACAATATTGGGCAACATGATCGTCACAATTTCCAATAATTTATCTTACAACATTACTTATAGCATTTATTGTCTCATCTGTAGCACATACACATTACGGTTGTTTCAGACTTTTCTATGCCACCTTCAAGAAAGATTATGGTGGTCTGACGGGAGAAACCATGTTGAGGGATTTGGAGGCTGCCGTGACAAAGTACAATAACAGCAGTGAAATAACAAAGTACAATAACAGCAGTGAAATAACAAAGTACAATAACAGCAGTGAAATAACACAAACAACTTCTGTGAAGCAGCAATGCGTGTGTTGAAAGAACATGTTCTGAATCGTACCAAAGCCTTCAACATCATCCAACTGTTTGACTTCATCGTGACACGCATGGAGAGCTACTATGTGCGGCGCATCCTAGATGTGGCCAACAACCGAGTAAGTGAACCGCGGTCAAGATATGTCATGGAAGCTGCGGATGTTGATAAGCAGCAAGTTCACAAGGTTGGACGTAGCGTGTACACAGTGCCCATTGCATCTGTTGCTGGTGCGACATACACCGTTGACATGGACGTTGGCCTGTGCACATGTCTTGTTGGCCGTACTGGTTGTGGTTGCAAACACCAGGCAGCTGTGGCACACATGTATAAACTGGCAACCACCAACCAGATGCCTCAGTTTTCACCACATCTGCGCCGCCTGCTCTACTGCGTTGCAACAGGAAAACCAGCAGCTGTGACGCAGTCTTTTTTCGCCTCGTTAAACGAAGATAACGAGCGAATGGTAGTGAACAACACCACAGTTGATGATGATGACGTCAGGGAGGGACATGATGACGTCAGGGAGGGACATGGTGGTGATGGTATCAGGGAAGAGGTGGAGGCTGTCTTAGAAGTGGAGGGTGGTGAAGTTGATGGAGTCGGGGAGGACGAGAGGGATGGTGTTGTGCATGGAGAGGGTGATGATGATGAACTGCTTCGCCGGTTTGATGAGTTCCATGACAAAGTCAAGGCAAGAATACAAGTTAACTCAACATAGTTACGACCAGCACTGGCACGATACATTGACCAAGGATACCAGCTGTTGACAGATGCCGGACTGTCGTCTGCTCTGCACTGTTTTTGCAGGTACTCGGGGCTTGCAGCTGTTTGCCGTACAGGTCAAGGAATGGCCAGATTGAAACACATCGGGATTCAACCTACTGCTACAGCTCGTCGACGAATGTGTTGTGGAGGTAAGAGGTCTTTGCAGACCGGGCGTTCCACAAAACATGCGGCTTCACATGAGCATGGGTATTCACGCCTAAAGAAGGCAAAGTCAGAAACCAGTGCTCAACATCTCCCTACAAGGAGGTTAGCTGCACCACATAGCGTAGCTGAATGTGTTAGTAGATATGTTAATCTAGGAAAAACACATTCCACCAAATAGTTGTGTATGTGGGACAGCCACATGCCCTCATACGGCATTGGACAAACTAGAAGCGGTCACATTTGCCTTGGTTTATTCTATATGGCTATGCTAAGCCTGACATCTAACTGTTTCGTTGTTTACTTTGCGATTGAGTTTTAGTTGTCTGAGTTGTTATTGTCTGTGTGACATATATTATGGTATATCCTATAATAATACATGCCTGAAATGTAACCTTTTCATTGTTTACAATGCGATTGAGTTGTCTGTGTGACATGGTATAACCAATGCCTATATGCCTATATGGCTAAAAGCATATACCTTCATACACTGTGTATTGCCAATTCTCTCTGATAATTTATTATTCATTAGCCATAGCCAATGACAATTACGCTAATTTCTCCCTTTTATTTATGGACTCCGTGTCAGCTTTCTGTAGTAATACTTTGTAGTAGACTACTGATAATTTAAATGTGTACTAATTGTTGGATTCGCCTGATTTCGGGTACTTGAATCCTATTTGTGCCATTTGGTTTCCATTGCAATAGAGTAGAAATCATGATTAAAAGAGAACGTTTGTGTTTAAGAAACCTGGTGTGCTTCAATCATACAGTTGGGATTGAAAGCTTGTCATTACAACAAATAGCCAACTTAGATCAATACTTAGTAAATGTTATAGCAAGTCTGGTTACAACAACTAAAATAACATTGAATACATATTTACTGTGGACTAGTAATAGTGGGTGAAACATTTACTGTGTACTAGTAATAGTGGGTGAAACATTTACTGTGTACTAGTAATAGTGGGTGAAACATTTACTGTGTACTAGTAATAGTGGGTGAAACATTTACTGTGTACTAGTAATAGTGTGTGAAACATTTTCCTATTAGACATATTGTTTTTTAAGCCAGAAAGATTGATCTGTAAATTATGATAAATTAAAAATCGATAGTATCTTGGCCATAATCGATTCTACTCTTTTTCGAGGTATGTACGTTTCGGGATTGGATTTATTTTACCTTTTATTGTAAATACACGTTGACGGCCCCACTGCAAAATATTCATATTACAAGGGTTTGTGGGGTACGTTGTAGTTTTAATTTGTTTACACACTGTGCATATCTTGGTCGAATACAGTACATGCTACATGGGTGTAGTGGTCAGTTAATAAGTGATGTGTTGTACGTGGATTGTTTGAATGTTATCTTGGTCGAATACAGTACATGCTACATGGGTGTAGTGGTCAGTTAATAAGTGATGTGTTGTACGTGGATTGTTTGAATGTTATCTTGGTCGAATACAGTACATGCTACATGGGTGTAGTGGTCAGTTAATAAGTGATGTGTTGTACGTGGATTGTTTGAATGTTATCTTGGTCGAATACAGTACATGCTACATGGGTGTAGTGGTCAGTTAATAAGTGATGTGTTGTACGTGGATTGTTTGAATGTTATCTTGGTCGAATACAGTACATGCTACATGGGTGTAGTGGTCAGTTAATAAGTGATGTGTTGTACGTGGATTGTTTGAATGTTATCTTGGTCGAATACAGTACATGCTACATGGGTGTAGTGGTCAGTTAATAAGTGATGTGTTGTACGTGGATTGTTTGAATGTTATCTTGGTCGAATACAGTACATGCTACATGGGTGTAGTGGTCAGTTAATAAGTGATGTGTTGTTCGTGGATTGTTTGAATGTTATCTTGGTCGAATACAGTACATGCTACATGGGTGTAGTGGTCAGTTAATATGTGATGTGTTGTACGTGGATTGTTTGAATGTTATCTTGGTCGAATACAGTACATGCTACATGGGTGTAGTGGTCAGTTAATAAGTGATGTGTTGTACGTGGATTGTTTGAATGTTATCTTGGTCGAATACAGTACATGCTACATGGGTGTAGTGGTCAGTTAATAAGTGATGTGTTGTACGTGGATTGTTTGAATGTTATCTTGGTCGAATACAGTACATGCTACATGGGTGTAGTGGTCAGTTAATAAGTGATGTGTTGTACGTGGATTGTTTGAATGTTATCTTGGTCGAATACAGTACATGCTACATGGGTGTAGTGGTCAGTTAATAAGTGATGTGTTGTACGTGGATTGTTTGAATGTTATCTTGGTCGAATACAGTACATGCTACATGGGTGTAGTGGTCAGTTAATAAGTGATGTGTTGTACGTGGATTGTTTGAATGTTATCTTGGTCGAATACAGTACATGCTACATGGGTGTAGTGGTCAGTTAATAAGTGATGTGTTGTACGTGGATTGTTTGAATGTTATCTTGGTCGAATACAGTACATGCTACATGGGTGTAGTGGTCAGTTAATAAGTGATGTGTTGTACGTGGATTGTTTGAATGTTATCTTGGTCGAATACAGTACATGCTACATGGGTGTAGTGGTCAGTTAATAAGTGATGTGTTGTACGTGGATTGTTTGAATGTTATCTTGGTTGAATACAGTACATGCTACATGGGTGTAGTGGTCAGTTAATAAGTGATGTGTTGTACGTGGATTGTTTGAATGTTATCTTGGTCGAATACAGTACATGCTACATGGGTGTAGTGGTCAGTCAATAAGTGATGTGTTGTACGTGGATTGTTTGAATGTTATCTTGGTCGAATACAGTACATGCTACATGGGTGTAGTGGTCAGTCAATAAGTGATGTGTTGTACGTGGATTGTTTGAATGTTATCTTGGTCGAATACAGTACATGCTACATGGGTGTAGTGGTCAGTTAATAAGTGATGTGTTGTACGTGGATTGTTTGAATGTTATCTTGGTCGAATACAGTACATGCTACATGGGTGTAGTGGTCAGTTAATAAGTGATGTGTTGTATGTGGATTGTTGGAATATGTTATCCATGCATAAAATTAATTACTAATAAAGATGTTGCGTTGTAACGGGCCTATTTTTGCATTATGTTATTGTTGAGCAACCCCTATATAAAATTGTTGAGCAACCCATACATAAAATTATTGAGTAACCCCTACATAAAATTGTTGAGCAACCCCTATATAAAATTGTTGAGCAACCCATACATAAAATTGTTGAGCAACCCATACATCAAATTGTTGAGTAACCCCTACATAAAATTGTTGAGCAACCCCTATATAAAATTGTTGAGCAACCCCTATATCAAATTGTTGAGTAACCCCTACATAAAATTGTTGAGCAACCCCTATATAAAATTGTTGAGCAACCCATACATCAAATTGTTGAGTAACCCCTACATAAAATTTACTGCAATGCAATAAAATATGTAGTAATTTAAAGTATGATTTCCTTAATTGTTCGTGTTGTATTTACAATCCAAAGTATAAGCTTATATGCATATAAAAACCGGCAACATAACTACCTCATACGATTAACTTTTACAAGTACTAGTAGCTTCATCTGGTATCTGACCCAGATATCATTGATCGTTTTTAGAACTTAATTGCAAAGATATAATTGCATATGTTTATAGCTTACATGTAAATGTCTAGTTGCACCCTATTTAAATAAACTGGATCTACTATAAAATATTATTTCCCTTGTCCTTCCGCCATCATCGAGAGCCCGTCTCCAGCCTCCAAAACCAAGTTGGCAATTGTGGAGGACCTGTTGCCAGCTAAGTGGATGCAAAAATGTTCAGTACATTTATTTATTTTAAACAATTAATTATCATGCACGCACGCACGCACATACCATACATACCATGCGCGAAACGCGTATCTGATGTTGGTCATTAGTCGCCCCAACAATGCCAAACAAACGCCGTCTTTTCCATAAATATTGTTAGTAAACACATGCACGTGCTGCCGTACCACACCACGTGTGAAGATTCTCAATAATGTATGCATCACATGCTGAAATCCGACCACCGCATTGGTTCACATCCGCCCATGGTGCTCAACCTACCTGCTCAAAAAAGAAACACGCGGCCCGCTCCTACTCTGGGCCCGTAACCGTCGCGGGCCGAGAGTAGGCGGATAATCCTGGCACGGGGGTTCATCCTACTGTTACGTTTCCCATTGGCGACCATGTTAACGTTTTGCATGATTATAAGAAAAAGGGACCATCAAAAATTCTTAAACTTCTTACCTGCCGTTGTCATCATCTCATTGACATGCTGATCGAGTTTAGTCAAAGTCTCATACTTCTAACTCATTTAAAATGCCTGAACGTGCCATACCCGTCAATTTTTACCAATTTCTGCATGAATCACTACGCAGACGTGCCTTGTGGCGAAACAATTGCCAAAAATTCTTCCGCCTATTGAAATCATCTAAAAATCCACAGTTACATAGCCAACATGTTCTACTAGCAAACGTGCCAACGTGCCTGGCTCAAATGCAGTTATGTCAGATGATGATTTTTTTTTAAATTACTCATATCTAAAATTGCTGTGCCCTACATTTGAAACACACCAGGAAGTCTAACTGAGGCATGATCCCACGGGATACTCAGGTCCCGCGACACCGGAGTAGTTCTCGTCAACAAATGCTGTTCTTTTGATTAATGACCATAGAGTAGCAAGTGGGCGGGGCATTAATTAGGTCAAATGATGCTAACAGCTACCGCTAGGGCGCAGCAGCATTTTAATCCAAGATGAATGCGCTTACCAAACAAACGACCGTTATTTCTTCAACTTTACCCCGTATTGCGAGTGCCTACCTGTCAGTGAGACAGTCGTCGGCTGAAGGAGCTGCACTCCGTCGTCGCCGTCACCCTACTGATCAGTGGCGAAGGATGAAGGTGTTTTATGAAGAACAGGCGCGGCAGAGCAATGTTTTGTTTGATGCTGTCTGCGACAGTCGCCTGTGCCTCCTTCGCGGCAGATCGTTCAGTGTGGGCGAAAGAACGTAGCAAGCGCTGATGGGACTTCATCGTCAATGAGACATTTGTTTTATTTGATGCCACGCACGATTTGGGAGCAGCCATTGTAGATGGAGTAATACCACACTTCAGTGGGCGGCAACGATCGCCAGCCGCCATAACTGGCATCTGGTAACATTTAGTGCGACTTGGCGCTAATCCCCTTTGCGTTCACACTAGCAATTTGAACCGGAGTAAAACTAAATCGGTGCGAAACCCCCTCATGGAGGTGGAGTAGTTTAATCCGGTTTAACTCACTGATCCGGTTTAGATTTTGTAGTGTGAACGCTCCACCGGGAGCGAAACCGGCTTCACACCGGATTAAAACTGCTAGTGTGAACAGGGTATAATATTATGGCTAATAATTGGAAATGGCTCGTACGTGTTGCAAATACATATAAATTGTGTTTATGACATCAATTCACCGCTGTTAGTAGCTCCAGTACCCTAAGAGTAATGACGCGAGAGCAAATGAATTGATTAACTCGGCATAAAACTCAGTGCCGCCATCTAGTGATTAATACCTTGGATTATTCCAAGACATCCCGCTGGAAGCCACGATTATCCAGGCTCCGTGATGTGGCGCCACAATTTCTCGCTATCGCGAGAGCCGGGACACTAGGGTTGGGTATCGGCAAAATGATCGTATCACGATACTGAGGGTCGTATCGCGATACGTATCGAGGTATAGCGTGGTTACTTTGGTAAAGGCTTAATATGACTTAACCTGTTGTGTTGTAATGTATTATATTATGTATGACTTATATTTATACTAAATATGTTTTATTTGTACTAGTAATTTATCTGTGTTGATCTTAAGCAGCACCAACGACTCGGTAGGATCTAAGAATGCCAACTCATCAGTTATTAGTAAATTGTACAAGTGTTTACGATGCATTCGAAACAATTTAAAGTTTCGTATCTATTGACCCAATTCCGACAATAAAATAAAGCGTGAATGATATTTAACGGGATGTAGCAGCGATCTCAACCTTCCCTCTCCCACCTATTTGGGGGTCAGTCTCCCACACCCCACCATTCTTTAAGCCAACCGCACATGACTTGCAGCTAAGTCCCGTCATATTTAGTGATGCATGTCTAAAACAAAATTTTTTTTATACATGCATAACTATCCAAACCGGCGATACTGGGTGGCGGTTGGAAGGTAAGAAGAAAGGTACCTTCTTATATAGCGCGGTATCCAGTCTGTATGACCGCTGAAAGCGATACTGGGTGGCGGTTGGAAGGTAAGAAGAAAGGTACCTTCTTATATAGCACGGTATCCAGTCTGTATGACCGCTGAAAGCGATACTGGGTGGCGGTTAGAAGGTAAGAAGAAAGGTACCTTCTTATATAGCGCGGTATCCTGTCTGTATGACCGCTGAAAGCGATACTGGGTGGCGGTTAGAAGGTAAGAAGAAAGGTACCTTCTTATATAGCACGGTATCCAGTCTGTATGACCGCTGAAAGCGATACTGGGTGGCGGTTGGAAGGTAAGAAGAAAGGTACCTTCTTATATAGCGCGGTATCCTGTCTGTATGACCGCTGAAAGCGATACTGAGTGGCGGTTAGAAGGTAAGAAGAAAGATACCTTCTTATATAGCGCGGTATCCAGTCTGTATGACCGCTGAAAGCGATACTGGGTGGCGGTTGGAAGGTAAGAAGAAAGGTACCTTCTTATATAGCACAGTATCCTGTCTGTATGACCGGTGAAAGCGATACTGGGTGGCGGTTAGAAGGTAAGAAGAAAGGTACCTTCTTATATAGCACGGTATCCAGTCTGTATGACCGCTGAAAGCGATACTGGGTGGCGGTTAGAAGGTAAGAAGAAAGGTACCTTCTTATATAGCACGGTATCCAGTCTGTATGACCGCTGAAAGCGATACTGGGTGGCGGTTAGAAGGTAAGAAGAAAGGTACCTTCTTACATAGCACAGTATCCTGTCTGTATGACCGGTGAAAGCGATACTGGGTGGCGGTTAGAAGGTAAGAAGAAAGGTACCTTCTTATATAGCACGGTATCCAGTCTGTATGACCGCTGAAAGCGATACTGGGTGGCGGTTAGAAGGTAAGAAGAAAGGTACCTTCTTATATAGCATGGTATCCAGTCTGTATGACCGCTGAAAGCGATACTGGGTGGCGGTTAGAAGGTAAGAAGAAAGGTACCTTCTTATATAGCACAGTATCCTGTCTGTATGACCGGTGAAAGCGATACTGGGTGGCGGTTAGAAGGTAAGAAGAAAGGTACCTTCTTATATAGCACGGTATCCAGTCTGTATGACCGCTGAAAGCGATACTGGGTGGCGGTTAGAAGGTAAGAAGAAAGATACCTTCTTATATAGCACGGTATCCAGTCTGTATGACCACTGAAAGCGATACTGGGTGGCGGTTAGAAGGTAAGAAGAAAGGTACCTTCTTATATAGCACGGTATCCTGTCTGTATGACCACTGAAAGCGATACTGGGTGGCGGTTAGAAGGTAAGAAGAAAGGTACCTTCTTATATAGCACGGTATCCAGTCTGTATGACCGCTGAAAGCGATACTGGGTGGCGGTTAGAAGGTAAGAAGAAAGGTACCTTCTTATATAGCACGGTATCCTGTCTGTATGACCGCTGAAAGCGATACTGGGTGGCGGTTAGAAGGTAAGAAGAAAGGTACCTTCTTATATAGCACGGTATCCAGTCTGTATGACCGCTGAAAGCGATACTGGGTGGCGGTTAGAAGGTAAGAAGAAAGGTACCTTCTTATATAGCGCGGTATCCAGTCTGTATGACCACTGAAAGCGATACTGGGTGGCGGTTAGAAGGTAAGAAGAAAGGTACCTTCTTATATAGCACAGTATCCTGTCTGTATGACCGCTGAAAGCGATACTGGGTGGCGGTTGGAAGGTAAGAAGAAAGGTACCTTCTTATATAGCACAGTATCCTGTCTGTATGACCGCTGAAAGCGATACTGGGTGGCGGTTGGAAGGTAAGAAGAAAGGTACCTTCTTATATAGCGCGGTATCCAGTCTGTATGACCGCTCAAAGCGATACTGGGTGGCGGTTAGAAGGTAAGAAGAAAGGTACCTTCTTATATAGCACGGTATCCAGTCTGTATGACCGCTGAAAGCGATACTGGGTGGCGGTTAGAAGGTAAGAAGAAAGGTACCTTCTTATATAGCACGGTATCCAGTCTGTATGACCGCTGAAAGCGATACTGGGTGGCGGTTAGAAGGCAAGAAGAAAGGTACCTTCTTATATAGCACGGTATCCAGTCTGTATGACCGCTGAAAGCGATACTGGGTGGCGGTTAGAAGGTAAGAAGAAAGGTACCTTCTTATATAGCGCGGTATCCAGTCAGTATGACCGCTGAAAGCGATACTGGGTGGCGGTTAGAAGGCAAGAAGAAAGGTACCTTCTTATATAGCACGGTATCCAGTCTGTATGACCGCTGAAAGCGATACTGGGTGGCGGTTAGAAGGTAAGAAGAAAGGTACCTTCTTATATAGCACGGTATCCAGTCTGTATGACCGCTGAAAGCGATACTGGGTGGCGGTTAGAAGGCAAGAAGAAAGGTACCTTCTTATATAGCACGGTATCCAGTCTGTATGACCGCTGAAAGCGATACTGGGTGGCGGTTAGAAGGCAAGAAGAAAGGTACCTTCTTATATAGCACGGTATCCAGTCTGTATGACCGCTGAAAGCGATACTGGGTGGCGGTTAGAAGGTAAGAAGAAAGGTACCTTCTTATATAGCACGGTATCCAGTCTGTATGACCGCTGAAAGCGATACTGGGTGGCGGTTAGAAGGTAAGAAGAAAGGTACCTTCTTATATAGCACGGTATCCAGTCTGTATGACCGCTGAAAGCGATACTGGGTGGCGGTTAGAAGGTAAGAAGAAAGGTACCTTCTTATATAGCACGGTATCCAGTCTGTATGACCGCTGAAAGCGATACTGGGTGGCGGTTAGAAGGCAAGAAGAAAGATACCTTCTTATATAGCACGGTATCCAGTCTGTATGACCGCTGAAAGCGATACTGGGTGGCGGTTAGAAGGCAAGAAGAAAGGTACCTTCTTATATAGCACGGTATCCAGTCTGTATGACCGCTGAAAGCGATACTGGGTGGCGGTTAGAAGGCAAGAAGAAAGGTACCTTCTTATATAGCACGGTATCCAGTCTGTATGACCGCTGAAAGCGATACTGGGTGGCGGTTAGAAGGCAAGAAGAAAGGTACCTTCTTATATAGCACGGTATCCAGTCTGTATGACCGCTGAAAGCGATACTGGGTGGCGGTTAGAAGGTAAGAAGAAAGGTACCTTCTTATATAGCACGGTATCCAGTCTGTATGACCACTGAAAGCGATACTGGGTGGCGGTTAGAAGGTAAGAAGAAAGGTACCTTCTTATATAGCGCGGTATCCAGTCTGTATGACCACTGAAAGCGATACTGGGTGGCGGTTAGAAGGTAAGAAGAAAGGTACCTTCTTATATAGCGCGGTATCAAGTCTGTATGACCGCTGAAAGCGATACTGGGTGGCGGTTAGAAGGTAAGAAGAAAGGTACCTTCTTATATAGCACAGTATCCTGTCTGTATGACCGGTGAAAGCGATACTGGGTGGTGGTTAGAAGGTAAGAAGAAAGGTACCTTCTTATATAGCGCGGTATCCAGTCTGTATGACCGCTGAAAGCGATACTGGGTGGCGGTTAGAAGGTAAGAAGAAAGGTACCTTCTTATATAGCGCGGTATCCAGTCTGTATGACCGCTGAAAGCGATACTGGGTGGCGGTTAGAAGGTAAGAAGAAAGGTACCTTCTTATATAGCACGGTATCCAGTCTGTATGACCGCTGAAAGCGATACTGGGTGGCGGTTAGAAGGTAAGAAGAAAGGTACCTTCTTATATAGCGCGGTATCCAGTCTGTATGACCGCTGAAAGCGATACTGGGTGGCGGTTGGAAGGTAAGAAGAAAGGTACCTTCTTATATAGCACGGTATCCAGTCTGTATGACCGCTGAAAGCGATACTGGGTGGCGGTTAGAAGGTAAGAAGAAAGGTACCTTCTTTTATAGCACGGTATCCAGTCTGTATGACCGCTGAAAGCGATACTGGGTGGCGGTTAGAAGGTAAGAAGAAAGGTACCTTCTTATATAGCACGGTATCCAGTCTGTATGACCGCTGAAAGCGATACTGAGTGGCGGTTAGAAGGTAAGAAGAAAGGTACCTTCTTATATAGCACGGTATCCAGTCTGTATGACCGCTGAAAGCGATACTGGGTGGCGGTTAGAAGGTAAGAAGAAAGGTACCTTCTTATATAGCACGGTATCCAGTCTGTATGACCGCTGAAAGCGATACTGGGTGGCGGTTAGAAGGTAAGAAGAAAGGTACCTTCTTATATAGCGCGGTATCCAGTCTGTATGACCGCTGAAAGCGATACTGGGTGGCGGTTAGAAGGTAAGAAGAAAGGTACCTTCTTATGTAGCACGGTATCCAGTCTGTATGACCGCTGAAAGCGATACTGGGTGGCGGTTAGAAGGTAAGAAGAAAGGTACCTTCTTATGTAGCACGGTATCCAGTCTGTATGACCGCTGAAAGCGATACTGGGTGGCGGTTAGAAGGTAAGAAGAAAGGTACCTTCTTATATAGCACAGTATCTTGTCTGTATGACCGCTGAAAGCGCTCTGCACGTCATCAACTGGCAGTTTCTGCGCGAAGAACATTCGATCACTTGTCCTCCACGGTATATAGTCAGGTAATCATTTACATAACCGAGTTAACTGAGGCAATGTGGAGTGAACGAAATTGTTAAAGCTTTGAAAATGCAGCAATATGATTCGAACCCGGGTTCTCTTTATTGAGAGTCCAGGGTTGCCTTGATGAGACCTTTGAGCGGCATATCTGTCCATTCTTTGATGTTGTCGAGCCACATCTTCCTTTGTCTTTCCCCTTTTCCTCCCCCCTTCCACATCTTCCTTTGTCTTTCCCCTTTTCCTCCCCCCTTCCACAGTGCCCTGCATAATTTTGTTGGCGATGTTGTTGTGACGAGTAATGTGCCCGTACCATTCTTTTAATTATACTCAAGACTTGTGTTTACAATATTACTGACGGTTTGCACTACAAATTTACGATTGTGTTCTTTGTAGGATATATCAGGATTCGTCGAAAACACATTCCTGGACAACAAACCTTCAAGTCCGGACACTTGGGCGACACAGCGTTCATTCAGCGGCTGAGACAGGACTTTACTGATTAATTCAATCTCAATGCAAACAGCAGGATATCGCTCGTTTTTTAGCCCGTTCTAGACCGAAGTCAGAGACGCGCCAGAAGCTGTACAAATGGAACTCATCGAAATACATTGTTCTACGGCACTCAACGCGACATTGAAAGAGGTGCTGCTTATATAACTAGAATTCAGAAATAACTGGAATAAAAATGCAATCATAAAACAGATCATAAGTCACACACTGAACTGCTCTTCAAAAAACAAAACTGTTAAAATAGAAGAAACGTTAAAATTACAAGACCTTTTTGTAACACAGTCAGAGAAATCTAACAATTTATTTTATTTATTAAGTTTACTTATTTATTGATTATTATAACAGTTTTGGTCTTTGTTACTCTTGTCATAATCTATGTATATATGTGTCTAATAAATTGTCATACGATACATAAGAATACATGTTTGCCTTGTATGTTTATGTTTCAGTTTGTTAACTCCAAACACATATTATCTCATGTATGTGGGATCAAATAGCGTTGTTCTCGTTTGTACAGTTCTACCGCATGCACTTACCGACGAAAGTTTCCTGAACCGATAAAACAAATCAAACCCATAGCCAGTCTGGTTGTCGGGATTGTGTGTGAGCAGGTGTGTTTCGAAGATGAATTTCATGAAATGCACGACGCATACCCAGCAATCAGATGGACAATTGGAAGGCACAGTAAGGTTAATAGGGATGGATAATAAATTGTATTCGTGGACATGCTGCTAGACATAATGTCATTGACACACAGCATTACAGAAAAGGGTCAAGATATCCCCATGTATCATGCAAACAAACGTGATATTTGCGCTAGTTATTTATAAGTCGCTGTTGCTTCGTAATAAATTCATGTGCTAATTATACACAATACCAAGACAGTCCAGACAATCACCGTGCCACCGGTTTAACGGCCAAGCAGCACGAACTTGCGTATAATAAACAGCGCAGTTGCAATCAATCTAAACTTAATTGAGATGTTGAATACACATAGTCGTGCATGTCTATGACAGTGTGAGGAAAACGAGTCCGCGAACATCAGATCGGATGCAACAATATAACTTTATATAAGTAGTACAATTAATGACGTATGACTTGAATTCAAAAAATGGCGGTACAGGCGCGAATGACAATTTTGTCCAATCGATCACTCTTTTTATATGATAGCTATGCTAACGACTAAAAGCCAAAATCCCACCTTAAAACAGCATCCTCAACAGATGTAGCCTAACCGCCTATCCGGTTAGTCGATGTCCTAATATGTAGTGTGTGAATAGTTTAAGTAATATCCGCAGTCGGTTTAATTAAAAAGCGCGTATTTCTGTTCAAATCATCAAAAGAATTAACTTTAGTTAGATCTGGCAAGGCTCAAAATTGTGGATATCCAAAACTTTAGAAAATTTCACCAAGGGCGAAATTCGTGAGTTTTCAGCATTTCCATTTTCACTTTAATAAATTCTGCATGCAAAATTAAATAATTTAATAGTTTGTCTGATTATTTCGCAAAAACTACATACAATAGTTGTAAAAACGAACTAGCATGTCGTAGTGGAGATTAGGTAGGTTTGAATTTTCGTAAAAAAGCAAAAAAAATCCAATTGAGGAGGCACCTTTATGAAAAAAAAAAATTTTTTAATCCTCGTAATCTATAATACGTAAAACGGCAAATCATAATGGTTGCGCGGGAGGCGAACTCCTGATTTGATTTGATTTGATGCGCCCCGCTGATATCTGGCGCATGGATCAGTGGTCGGCCTTGGGCACGCTCTTTGCAGAATTATAGAATGTGTTCTCAAAACACTTTACTGAACTCTTTTAAAGTGCTATCATGTTTGATTTTTATGATGCCCGCCTGGCTGATTTAGGAGGTACTTTCATGAAGTGCATAATTATTATGTGGTGAACTCCCATAGTTTTCGTACTTAAGTTTTATTCGTGGTAGTCGCTAGATGGCACTGCTAGGCAGATTTCTATTTAGAACAATATTTGAATATGGGCACAGTTGGCTACTAATGTTCTATTAGATGAAGTGTCTCCTTTCCATCGATGCATTCCATAGCAAATTAGTGTACTGTGTCAGGATTGTCATACATGTGTCATCAGCACACTTTTCATGTTGCTACTGCTAAAAATAAGTACTTGTGGATGGTTCCTAGAACTGTTGGTTCAAGTCTTGTCACCATAATTGATTAATGTATGTACGTGAACAAATTGCATAACAAAGCTGTATAATAACTTACTTTTGAGTAACACATGTTTTTCATTTTCTTACAAGACAGTTAAAAGCACAGTTTAATACGCCCACATAATACAATTTTAGGAGAGAATATTGCAGTAGAACATTATCTAAAAACTGTTCGGTGGTGGAGTTGAATCGTTGTGACGGAGTTGAGCATGTGGTTTTGGAGTTTATTTCTGATGTCCAGATTGCAACAAACCATATACTTGTACATAATAATATTACTTTCATAATTGTGTGTGTGTGTGTGTGTGTTTGTGTGTGTGTGTGTGTGTGTGTGTGTGTGTGTGTGTGTGTGTGTGTGTGTGTGTGTGTGTGTGTGTGTGTGTGTGTGTGTGTGTGTGTGTGTGTGTGTGTGTGTGTGTGTACATATATAAACGAATCGGCAATACGATAGCATAGTTTTGTTTGGCAGGACTGTTCTTACCTAACAGGTCAAATATATCCTTGATTGGTGTCCAAGAGGATGGCAACACCTGGAGGACATCACGTTTGGTGATGCGCTGTGGTTCTGAGATGCTGACCACATTTTGCAGGTCATTCCACACTCTATCTTCTCACCCAACCGGCCACGTTCCAAATCTGTTTTCGCCAACTGTTTTCAAGGCATTGTCATATTTCACCACACGCCACTCTCCTGGTTTGAGATTTGTTTTGCGTTTGTCCATTAGCATTAGCGAGTTGTCCCTCTTTTGGTTGAGGTAACGGCGGAGGCGCTGAATGTTCAGAGTGTGATTCAGTTCCGGAGAATCAAGAGACAATCGACAGGAGGGATGTGAGAAGATCGGGAGAGGATGAAAAATGGAGAAGGGGGCGGCCGATAGAAAACTATGGAAAGAAAGAACATAAAGAGTGGCTCGACAATACTTTACCTGACCCTCACCCCTGTACAGCAGGGAACAAGGGGGAAGAAGAGAAAGAGTGGCTCGACAATACTTTACCTGACCCTCACCCCTGTACAGCAGGGAACAAGGAGGAAGAACACACTGTGGAGTTGAGACTCTCATTCACTTGGTTCGCCAGATCTTAAAAACAAGGTTGATACATATCTCAGGAGGGCGGGTTACACGTAGATGAAAATTGTTGAACTCTCGATAAGCCAAAGGCTTCCTTGTCCATTTGCCATCTGGACCTTTGGTTTGGATGGCAAATCTTGTTAAATCTTGTTAAATCTTCTACGATGCCATCTACGCGCGATTTTTCAACGTTTTGAATCACCTTTTCGCCATGTGTGGCTTTGTTTGCCAAGACCACCACCAGTCGTTTTGCTCAAATCGGTCTCGGGTGTCTCCATGGTTTGTTTGTCAACACCACCACCAGTCGTTTTGCTCAAATCGGTCTCGGTGTCGGCATGGTTTGTTTGTCAACACCACCACCAGTCGTTTTGCTCAAATCGGTCTCGGTGTCGGCATGGTTTGTTTGTCAACACCACCACCAGTCGTTTTGCTCAAATCGGTCTCGGGTGTCTTCATGGTTTGTTTGTCAACACCACCACCAGTCGTTTTGCTCAAATCGGTCTCGGGTGTCTGCATGGTTTGTTTGTCAACACCACCACCAGTCGTTTTGCTCAAATCGGTCTCGGTGTCGGCATGGTTTGTTTGTCAACACCACCACCAGTCGTTTTGCTCAAATCGGTCTCGGGTGTCTGCATGGTTTGTTTGTCAACACCACCACCAGTCGTTTTGCTCAAATCGGTCTCGGTGTCCGCATGGTTTGTTTGTCAAGACCACCACCAGTCGTTTTGTTCAAATCGGTCTCGTGTGTCTCCATGGTTTGTTTGTTATTGCGCAGCATCAGCTGTCGACCAAGGCTTCGACCAAGGCTTCGACCAAGGATTCGACCAAGGCTTCGACCAAGGCTTCGACGTTCCTGAGATTTGGTGGAATCAACTTCAGCTGACAGAGTTTCTCTGACAGAAACTGCGCATTGTCACGTGTTCTGCACAAACATCAGCATCAATAGCACATTGTTGATCATTATACACATTGGACGTCTCGCTGCCCCAAAACTGCCCACAATTAAATATTCACCCATTCAGTGTTCGAAATGACCACTGACTCTTGGGGGGTCTCCTAAAAATATTGGTCGCCCCGGAAAAAACCCATTTTAATGGCTATTAGCGCCTATTTTGTAAAAAGGCTTGCTTGCTATCATAGCGACCTGTAGTTATTTTACCAACGTAGGTTGAATACACTTGTTGTAAGTCGCTCTGGATAAGAGAGTCTGCTAAATGACTAAATTATAAATTGTGGTCTAATCCATTGTCACTGGAGTAATGCGCTTGCAGACACAGTGCTCTGTAATTCTGAAAAGTAAAATACCATGGTAAAATGTGCCTCAACTAGACACTCATTGGAGTCATTACTGCAAACTCCCAACAGATGGCGCCCTTAACCACAGAACACACACTCATCAATGATATGAGTGGAATGCTTTAAGATGTTTTTAACAGAGATTAACTGAATGACAATGGAGTGAGCCGAATGAATCAGCTAAACTACCAACAGAATGATGTCGAGTCCTGCGAAAACCGTCGAGTTCTAGCAACAGGCGAACCAGAGTAGCCTCACCCGTAGCAACAGGCGAACCAGAGTAGCCTCACACGCAGCAACAGACGAACCAGAGTAGCCTCACACGCAGCAACAGGCGAACCAGAGTAGCCTCACCCGTAGCAACAGGCGAACCAGAGTAGCCTCACCCGTAGCAACAGACGAACCAGAGTAGCCTCACACGCAGCAACAGACGAACCAGAGTAGCCTCACACGCAGCAACAGGCGAACCAGAGCAGCCTCACACGCAGCAACAGACGAACCAGAGTAGCCTCACACGCAGCAACAGGCGAACCAGAGTAGCCTCACACGCAGCAACAGGCGAACCAGAGTAGCCTCACACGCAGCAACAGGCGAACCAGAGCAGCCTCACCCGCAGCAACAGGCGAACCAGAGCAGCCTCACACGCAGCAACAGACGAACCAGAGCAGCCTCACACGCAGCAACAGACGAACCAGAGCAGCCTCACACGCAGCAACAGACGAACCAGAGCAGCCTCATACGCAGCAACAGACGAACCAGAGTAGCCTCACACGCAGCAACAGACGAACCAGAGTAGCCTCACACGCAGCAACAGACGAACCAGAGCAGCCTCATACGCAGCAACAGACGAACCAGAGCAGCCTCATACGCAGCAACAGACGAACCAGAGTAGCCTCACACGCAGCAACAGACGAACCAGAGTAGCCTCACACGCAGCAACAGACGAACCAGAGCAGCCTCACACGCAGCAACAGACGAACCAGAGCAGCCTCACACGCAGCAACAGACGAACCAGAGCAATCTCACAGGCAGCAACAGACGAACCAGAGTAGCCTCACACGCAGCAACAGACGAACCAGAGCAGCCTCACACGCAGCAACAGACGAACCAGAGTAGCCTCACACGCAGCAACAGGCGAACCAGAGTAGCCTCACACGCAGCAACAGGTGCAACGGCGGAAGGGTAATTACATCGATACAACGATGAAATGTGGGACCCCCAAGCTTATATTTTTCTTTCTTATGGGGGGGTCCCTCGTGCCTTATGGGGGAAAAGGACCCCCCAGACCCCCTCATTTCGAACACTGCACCCATTTACAGTTCCCAAACTAAATTGTTTATACCTCTAACTCTATTGTTGATGGCCTAATGTTTTGTATTCGATGTGTATGTCACATAAGCTGTGTAGTATTTTGTGTTCCACAGTACAGTGGGTGTTGTTAACACACTAATGTTTTATATTCGATGTGTATGTCACATAAGCTCTGTAGTACTTTGTATTCCACAGTACAGTGGGTGTTGTTAATACACTAATGTTTTATATTCGATGTGTATGTCACATGAGCTGTGTAGTATTTTGTATTCCACAGTACAGTGGGTGTTGTTAACACACTAATGTTTTATATTCGATGTGTATGTCACATAATCTCTGGAGTACTTTGTATTCCACAGTACAGTGGGTGTTGTTAACACACTAATGTTTTATATTCGATGTGTATGTCACATAAGCTCTGTAGTACTTTGTATTCCACAGTACAGTGGGTGTTGTTAACACATTAATGTGCTGGTTATCCTGGTATTATGTTTTTGGTTTATACATATCATGGGTCAACCGCAGGAGACCACGAAGGGTCATCCTGCTTAGACTTTGTACCGGTTGTTGTTTACATTTGTTTTAATATGATTCGTTATTGTGTTAAACACTGGTTTTGAAACTGTTTATTAAACTTTGTTAATCTTGATCTTTGTGTGTTTTCTTCGATATATTTCTAGAATATTTTTTTTCATATACTGTAATAAATTATTACAGTGGCCTATTAAGAAGTCTTAAGTTTGCCATGCTTACATATAAGCCGGATTTTTCCTTTCAACATGGATGTAGTTGCATAGCGAACAACAATATATCCAGCGGATTTCATATGGAGGAATGTCTTATGGAGATTAAAAAAACGTCTTAATTGTTTTAGGAAAGAGGAACATTTATTTAACTTACAAGAATATTACTTAAGTTACGTAGCCGTTTACATGCTGTCTGTCGTGAACACTGGAGAGTGCATTTTGAACAAATTCGAAAAACATGTGCTTGGTGATTTGACTTGAACTCGCACCAAGTTCAAGTTCGGCCATATATTATCCGATTAATCGGCGACGCGGCATTCCGGCGAGTGAAATCCCCACCTAGATCGGACGAGAGACGTAAACACAGACACGAATTTGTCACGTTGTCCGACGAAAAGCACGCCAAATGTGCTAGTAACGAGCCGATTAATTACGTTCCTTGCATCCAACTTGGATGTTAAGTCGCGAGCTGGCCACTTATCGAGCGGATCTTTCGCGGTGAATGAGCTAGTACCTATACCCGTGGCTATCGCGATCGACGCTCAGATACCGCGGGGTGCTTGCCGCGACGGTTGGAGCGCACCAAAGATTGGAACGCGACCGCGAAGCCTGCATCGCAACAGGACAGGTTTGCTCTGGCTCCATGCACCTGTTTATTAGGCCAACCGGCTTAATTATATAGCAGCTGCGAACCGAAACAGATAACGCCGTGGACGAGACAGAACCAAGGCAGACGCGTGAAATGGACAACATTACGGCCGCCCACTGCTGTGTGAGACTGGGCGGCCGCGCGGGTGTTAGCTACGTGCCGTGTGTGTTAGTGGAACATTATAGACGCTTCAACCCAGGTCGTGTTGTTTTACGGACAAAGCTGGTTTCGCTTTATGTGTCTCTTGTGCGCTGTGTAGTCTCTGTGAATCTACGTTAGAACGCGACACGCACTGTGTGTTGTCAGTGGGCTAGTTCCTTGACGCCAACGCCATCAGTTGGTGTGTCGTCGTGTCACCAGCACGGCGTGCCAGACGTCCGGAAGTGTTGACGCGTTATAGGAGACACCGTTTGAAGCGGAGACATGGAGCTAATCTGTCTGTCGGAGTTTCGAGAGCAACACACAAAGTCGGGCCGTTGTGACGCGATTGCAATAGCGATGCAGTTGCAGCTACGTACGTGATATTATCGACGTGACGCCGTACGTGACATGGTCGGCAGCATGAGAAACACTACGACAGTGGACGACAACAACGACTTGTACGTTCAGTTCAAGGTGGTCGTTGACGTCTATATTGTCGTCATTCTGTGCGTCTTTGGAATCTCCGGGAACATCCTCTCAATCGCCATCCTCGGCCGAGACCGCTACGTACGTCGGACGACGGGCTTCCTCCTGCAGATGGTCGCAGTGGCCGACGCTCTCTACCTCACGACGTGTCTCTTCTTCCAGGTACGACCCAAACCCATATCCCAGTAAGGGACCAGATTTCAAGCCGCGCTAAAAACCCTCTACCTCACCACCCCTTATCACTTATCATAGGGGAATGTTTTCACATAGGGACCCTCTATCTCTATCAGCTAAGAGAGATTGACTATATTTCCATCAGCTAGATACGCTCTACCTCTCTAAGCACTATGGGCAATCTATCTCTCTATAAGCTAGGGGCCCTCTACATCTCCAGCACCTAGATAACCTTTACTTCGCAACTTTCTAGGGACACTCTACCTCACTACCCGCTAGGGACCTTCTGCCTCACTACCTTCTAGGGACACTCTACCTCACTACCCTCTAGGGACACTCTACCTCACTACCCGCTAGGGACACTACCTCACTACCCGCTAGGGACCTTCTGTTACACTACCCTCTAGGGACACTCTACCTCACTACCCGCTAGGGACACTACCTCACTACTCGCTAGGGACCCTCTGCCTCACTACCCACTAAGGAACTTCTACCGCACTATCCGCTAGGGACACTCTACCTCACTACCCGCTAGGTACCCTCTGCCTCACTACACCCAAGGGACCCTCTGCCTCACTACCCGCTAGGGACGTTCTGCTCCATTACCCGCTAGGGACCTTCTACTTCGAGCTAAGGACCCTCTAACTAACCATCATCTAGGTACCCTCTCCCACACTCTCCGCTACGTACCCTGCCAGAGACCCTCTACCTCACTACCCGCAAGGGACCCTGTGCCTCACTATCTGCTATGGACGCTCTAACGCACGTCTCGTTAAGGGTTCTCCGAACCATCAGCTGTTTATTCGTGTGGATTTCTGCTTCACCCTATACCATTTGTTTATGTTAGAAACAAGGTAAATCTTTTAATTTTCTCACATTGGTCATTTAGCTGTTTATTATATCAATTTCTACCCATTTATCCTCAAGCTTCTCTTAAAGTCCCTTTTTCTCTATTTTTTTAAAACTCTACTCCTTGGTATCTTACTCATGTCATGCTCCTTGGTGTCTTACTAATATTATGTTACTGGTAGGCCTACCATATCCACCAGTACAAATGTTACACCAAAAAACGACCCATTGAGAACATTGGTCAGACAGACAGACAGACACACGGATCCGTATAACAAGTTCATCCAAACAATCCCAACCATCCTCAGTGACCCCTACGACATGGATAAAATGAAATACAAAGTGAAGTCAATACAGAGAAACCATTCTAACAGTTCTACCAACTGTTAAAATATAATGGGTTAAATGTTGTCTTAATTTAATTTCTAGTAACTCTTGTCGGTTTCAGCAACTCTTGCATTTCAAGATTCGTCTTAGGCCTATGTAACTTAGTAATGTTACATTGATCATTCGTTCTACCGCGGTCTATTCCGGTTGGTATGTTGCGAAATCTATTTCGTCCATTTGTTGCTGCTATTCTTTAGTCTTATCTTACAAAATAAGACACCTCCCTGTCATACTAGCTAAAACCAAGGCCTTTAATGCTATTTGTTGTGTTTTGTTGCAGACCGCAACTTACGGTATATTACGTGTATAAATTCGCCGTATCCGTGGCATTGGAATATTGAAATATCATTATGAAGCATGGACGGTACTTGTTCGCCCGATCTTAATTAACTCGATCATTTTCAACGAATCGCTATTCACGTTGTTGCGATCGCTCACTAACTCAATTTAGATCGAACACAAGTGACTTCGTTAAGCAGCTATTCAGTTTGGTTTGATATATTGCGAGCTAGTTGGTTGAGCGTCGGGCTCTCAATCGAATAGAACCTGGGGTTGAATCCTCCTGCTGCCGTTTCGAAGCTTGGCCAATTGTGTTCACTCCTCGCTGCCTCCTTCATTCAGCTGCCTACAAGACTACATGTTTACTGATATTGTGGATATTCTTCGCGCAGTAATTGCAACGTGGCTGAATGCTTCCCAGAGATATCGAGTTGGTGTTGGAATAAATACGGGGTGGAATGTAAAGCTTTTTGAGCGGTCCTACGGACTGGATACTGCGATATATGTACCTTTACTTTATTTTAACTTACCTAGGATGTCGCACTTTCAAACGGTCAAACGCCATTTAAGTAGTTTCTGTCTAACAATGCTACTTAAAAGTAGCATCCGTTGTTTATTGTGCAGTTTCTGGCAAACAATGCTACTGTAATAGCATCTTCCCTCGTTTATTGAGCAGTTTCTGTTTAATGGCCGGTGTTGCTACGTAACATCCGCACAAAAGTTAATTAATGAAATATAACGAACCTCATATAACTGCTCATTTTTTATTAATGTGTTGCGTCTCAACTCACGTAATACTGAATCACCACAGGCTGTAGTAGAACTACTAGAATGGCTTTAATTTGTTTTGTTTTAGAAGGTAACTCAACTCACGTAATACTGAATCACCACAGGCTGTAGTAGAACTACTAGAATGGCTTTAATTTGTTTTGTTTTAGAAGGTAACTCAACTCACGTAATACTGAATCACCACAGGCTGTAGTAGAACTACTAGAATGGCTTTAATTTGTTTTGTTTTAGAAGGTAACTCAACTCACGTAATACTGAATCACCACAGGCTGTAGTAGAACTACTAGAGTGGCTTTAATTTGTTTTGTTTTAGAAGGTAACTCAACTCACGTAATACTGAATCACCACAGGCTGTAGTAGAACTACTAGAATGGCTTTAATTTGTTTTGTTTTAGAAGGTAACTGCTGCGGTTTTTACAGACAGAACTAAAGTTAAATGATGCAGCACCATTGTAATTTCTATACTAAAGCCACGCTTATTATTTTGGTACCTTGTATGCAGGTGTATATGTAGGAATTACTAATATTATGTTAATATCATATATAGTAATAATATTATTGATTGCATTATAGGAGGCAGAAACTATTCGCACTATTACAGCACCACTGTCAATGGAGTCAATGTATCGGGGAGGAAGAACAAATGTAATTATGAAATATGGACAAGGCAGTCATCAATTCGTGAATATGCATATTTATGTGAGAAGTGCAGGAAGACTAGGTGACTACCAATGTCTGCTTCAAGCGAGTTGTAACAACGCCAGCGCAGTGAGAAGTGCAGACAGACTAGGTGACTACCAATGTCTGCTTCAAGCGAGTTGTAACAACGCCAGCGCAGTGAGAAGTGCAGACAGACTAGGTGACTACCAATGTCTGCTTCAAGCGAGTTGTAACAACGCCAGCGCAGTGAGAAGTGCAGACAGACTAGGTGACTACCAATGTCTGCTTCAAGCGAGTTGTAACAACGCCAGCGCAGTGAGAAGTGCAGACAGACTAGGTGACTACCAGTGTCTGCTTCAAGCGAGTTGTAACAACGCCAGCGCAGTGAGAAGTGCAGACAGACTAGGTGACTACCAATGTCTGCTTCAAGCGAGTTGTAACAACGCCAGCGCAGTGAGAAGTGCAGGCAGACTAGGTGACTACCAATGTCTGCTTCAAGCGAGTTGTAACAATGCCAGCGCAGTGAGAAGTGCAGACACACTAGGTGACTACCAATGTCTGCTTCAAGCGAGTTGTAACAACGCCAGCGCAGTGAGAAGTGCAGGCAGACTAGGTGACTACCAATGTCTGCTTCAAGCGAGTTGTAACAACGCCAGCGCAGTGAGAAGTGCAGACAGACTAGGTGACTACCAATGTCTGCTTCAAGCGAGTTGTAACAACGCCAGCGCAGTGAGAAGTGCAGGCAGATTAGGTGACTACCAATGTCTGCTTCAAGCGAGTTGTAACAATGCCAGCGCAGTGAGAAGTGCAGACAGACTAGGTGAATACCAATGTCTGCTTCAAGCGAGTTGTAACAACGCCAGCGCAGTGAGAAGTGCAGGCAGACTAGGTGAATACCAATGTCTGCTTCAAGCGAGTTGTAACAACGCCAGCGCAGTGAGAAGTGCAGACAGACTAGGTGACTACCAATGTCTGCTTCAAGCGAGTTGTAACAATGCCAGCGCAGTGAGAAGTGCAGACAGACTAGGTGACTACCAATGTCTGCTTCAAGCGAGTTGCAACAACGCCAGCGCAGTGAGAAGTGCAGACAGACTAGGTGACTACCAATGTCTGCTTCAAGCGAGTTGTAACAATGCCAGCGCAGTGAGAAGTGCAGACAGACTAGGTGACTACCAATGTCTGCTTCAAGCGAGTTGTAACAACGCCAGCGCAGTGAGAAGTGCAGGAAGACTAGGTGACTACCAATGTCTGCTTCAAGCGAGTTGTAACAACGCCAGCGCAGTGAGAAGTGCAGACAGACTAGGTGACTACCAATGTCTGCTTCAAGCGAGTTGTAACAACGCCAGCGCAGTGAGAAGTGCAGGAAGACTAGGTGACTACCAATGTCTGCTTCAAGCGAGTTGTAACAACGCCAGCGCAGTGAGAAGTGCAGACAGACTAGGTGACTACCAATGTCTGCTTCAAGCGAGTTGTAACAACGCCAGCGCAGTGAGAAGTGCAGGCAGACTAGGTGACTACCATTGTCTGCTTCAAGCGAGTTGTAACAACGCCAGCGCAGTGAGAAGTGCAGACAGACTAGGTGACTACCAATGTCTGCTTCAAGCGAGTTGTAACAACGCCAGCGCAGTGAGAAGTGCAGGAAGACTAGGTGACTACCAATGTCTGCTTCAAGCGAGTTGTAACAACGCCAGCGCAGTGAGAAGTGCAGACAGACTAGGTGACTACCAATGTCTGCTTCAAGCGAGTTGTAACAACGCCAGCGCAGTGAGAAGTGCAGGCAGACTAGGTGACTACCATTGTCTGCTTCAAGCGAGTTGTAACAACGCCAGCGCAGTGAGAAGTGCAGACAGACTAGGTGACTACCAATGTCTGCTTCAAGCGAGTTGTAACAACGCCAGCGCAGTGAGAAGTGCAGACAGACTAGGTGACTACCAATGTCTGCTTCAAGCGAGTTGTAACAACGCCAGCGCAGTGAGAAGTGCAGACAGACTAGGTGACTACCAATGTCTGCTTCAAGCGAGTTGTAACAACGCCAGCGCAGTGAGAAGTGCAGACAGACTAGGTGACTACCAATGTCTGCTTCAAGCGAGTTGTAACAACGCCAGCGCAGTGAGAAGTGCAGACAGACTAGGTGACTACCAATGTCTGCTTCAAGCGAGTTGTAACAACGCCAGCGCAGTGAGAAGTGCAGGAAGACTAGGTGACTACCAATGTCTGCTTCAAGCGAGTTGTAACAACGCCAGCGCAGTGAGAAGTGTAGACAGACTAGGTGACTACCAATGTCTGCTTCAAGCGAGTTGTAACAACGCCAGCGCAGTGTACTTACGTCATCAAACGAATAAGAACAGTTCAACATTTCCTGAGAATGTGTCCAAATGAAAACAATTTGTAGTTACATTTGTCCCCTGCCGGCATCTGCAATGTCAATATAGCAAAACATGAACTCTGTCTAAATGTAGGTAGCTTAATTTCGAGTTGATTGATTGACTGATTGAGTATTGTCCCTACGACAGAAATGGTCCGCCGACATTTTAATCTCGCAATCAGTCTCACCCGCCCTATATCGGTGTGATTGGATACACGGAATTATATTACAACTTGATATTAGTGTTAAAGTTTAATCCACATTTACGAGAAACTGGATTGTTTGCTATGTCCACGTCTTACGTAAACAGTGTACCCGGATGTTGAACGCATGATTGTGTGTGTGCGGGTACAACAGTGAGGGTATGGGAGTTGGGAGGTTGGCATAAAAAATAGGTGGTAGGTTATATAGGTAGATTGGTGGGATATGGAATCTCTCAAAATTGGTGGGCGGTGGAAGGTTGGCCCCCAAAACATGTGGGAGATGGGAGGTTGAAACCCTAGCCACACTCCCCTCAACAGAAGGCCTTTTCGTGTGTATCATATTAGCAGTTATATGCTTGGTTGATTATTCAGTCCAATTTCGTAATTGCAATTGTAATTAATTACAAGCAAAATGCTGTATTGTAATTGATTCTGGTTTTGAATTATACCGTACTTGAAATTGCAATTTATTTAGTTCGTGGAAGTGCAATAATTACATCAGTTAATAGTAATTACAGTATTTTGTCACATCATATTATAAACTTTACCTGAAAATAATAACTATTAATAGTGCTGTCTCAGAAATTCACAAATTGTTGTCATTCCATGCAAAATATCTAAATTTATCAACATTATTTACCAACACATGTTTTGAATAAACAATTGATTCCGCATAACGCAACTGTAATTGTAATTGAGCAATTATAATAGTGTAATCGTAATGGTGTAACCATAATTATGTAGGTGTAATTGTGTAATTGTAGTGGTGTAATTCTAATGGTGTAGTTGTAATGGTATAATTGTAATGGGTATGATACATTTGGGAATGTAATTGTAATAAAACAACATGGGTAGTTGCTCAAACTCTTAGAAAAGATCAGAAAGCGAAGGATGCATTTGGCAGGGCACAGGCAGTCAGGCACAGGAGCAAGCACGAGCCAGTAGAGTTGTTGCAAGCGCCCCTATCGCGACTCCCTTCCTGGCCCCGATTTACTCAATAGGGGATGAGCATAGGTCTCAACCTTCCATCTCCCACCTGTTTTGGGGGCTAACCTTCCATCTCCCACCTGTTTGTGTGGCCAATATCTCACCTCCCACCAACTTTGAGAGTCCACCTCCCGCCAATACTATCTACGACCTTTTGTTAAGGCCAACCTCCCACCTCCCACCAGTTTTAAGACCAACCTCCTACCTCCCACTTCCGGCCACACCCCCTCCTCAGTCAATCGGGGCCGCGTCGGGGAATCACCGATCAGACATGCTCAATCGATAAATCGATTCCCTATCTATTTTGCGATCAAGTTATGGTTGAATCAAGATACATAATTCGACAACACTGTTTTGACTGATTAGCCCTCTCCCCATTTCTGTTGCAATGGGACGTAATGCATCGGAAACTGTGAGTCTTAAGTGGGAACTCTCCGGACTGCCAGTGTAGGAAACTTAACATTCTGTCCATTCGCAAGTGTTACGAAACGTATACAGTGTACATTTTTTTATTATTCTTTTAGATTCTACCGGCGATCCGCATAGATACGGTTACGTTGGCATATTATGTAACAAATCATAACGGTTCCCGATCTCCCAGCTACTCCACCGATATCCCAGACTGTATTCTGTATTCAGTCGGTTCAATCGTATCGGGATCGGGAAGAGAGTCGAGATCAGTACGCTTGCAAACACTCTCTAGTGTCTCGATCGGTTCAATACGTAGATGGCGTGGCCTGACGAAACCAGGGAAACCCGCCCTTGCGTACATTGCCATCTTGAAACGTGACACAGGATTTCAAATAGACGAAATTAAGATGGCAATGCAAGATGCAACAAAACTAGACGGCCATAATGATTGTGATTCGAGGAACCCACTCGATATAAGCATAAGAAAAAAAAAGACAGATAATTGTAATTGATTTGATTTTGTGTAATTGGATAACCTTGAATCTGCTTATGCGCTTCTGGCAGCTGCTTTTGTATAGTTGTAGCCAGGAGACGTGTGGGAAGAACGAAGTCACACGTGGGCCTTCTATGTTGACACAAGCAAATAGCGGGTCCCCCCACCCAGAACGGATTAACAATGTGGGGGGGGGGCTTGTGACAAACTTGTCGTGGGCTCTACGCAGTGCGTGAAAGACGACGATAGAGACGCTTGGTATTGACTATGGAGGTAATCCAATACGTTAGCGTTTATTCAACTATAATTTTGAGAATTTATACTCATTCAAAGACAGACAAACAAGAATTACAGCACAGAAATACATACCAGAAAATAATACATGAAAATGCAACGTAAAACAGACGGCACAAGTTCTCCTGAGTAAACAGACGTCTTAGCGGCTAATCGAATGGATTATGATTGGTTGTGTGTGTGGGGGGGGGGGCTGGTATAAGTACAAGTGTACAAGTCTACCGCTGGTACAAGTGTATCACTTGTACCATGGTTAATCCTGCACTTCCCCCGCCAAGTGGGATCTCGTGGCGGGAGGTCTTGTCAAGGAGGGTGGTGTCGCCACCAATGTCACCAACAAATGTTGACATGTTTGTACGTCCAGCCCGTGAACAAGGAGGGAGGTGTCGCCACCAATGTCACGAACAAATGTTGACATGTTTGTACGTCCAGCCCGTGAACAAGGAGGGAGGTGTCGCCACCAATGTCACGAACAAATGTTGACATGTTTGTACGTCCAGCCCGTGAACAAGGAGGGAGGTGTCGCCACCAATGTCACGAACAAATGTTGACATGTTTGTACGTCCAGCCCGTGAACAAGGAGGGAGGTGTCGCCACCAATGTCACGAACAAATGTTGACATGTTTGTACGTCCAGCCCGTGAACAAGGAGGGAGGTGTCGCCACCAATGTCACCAACAAATGTTGACATGTTTGTACGTCCAGCCCGTGAACAAGGAGGGAGGTGTCGCCACCAATGTCACGAACAAATGTTGACATGTTTGTACGTCCAGCCCGTGAACAAGGAGGGAGGTGTCGCCACCAATGTCACGAACAAATGTTGACATGTTTGTACGTCCAGCCCGTGAACAAGGAGGGAGGTGTCGCCACCGATGTCACCAACAAATGTTGACATGTTTGTACGTCCAGCCCGTGAACAAGGAGGGTGGTGTCGCCACCAATGTCACCAACAAATGTTGACATGTTTGTACGTCCAGCCCGTGAACAAGGAGGGAGGTGTCGCCACCGATGTCACGAACAAATGTTGACATGTTTGTACGTCCAGCCCGTGAACAAGGAGGGAGGTGTCGCCACCGATGTCACCAACAAATGTTGACATGTTTGTACGTCCAGCCCGTGAACAAGGAGGGAGGTGTCGCCACCGATGTCACCAACAAATGTTGACATGTTTGTACGTCCAGCCCGTGAACAAGGAGGGAGGTGTCGCCACCGATGTCACCAACAAATGTTGACATGTTTGTACGTCCAGCCCGTGAACAAGGAGGGAGGTGTCGCCACCGATGTCACCAACAAATGTTGACATGTTTGTACGTCCAGCCCGTGAACAAGGAGGGAGGTGTCGCCACCGATGTCACCAACAAATGTTGACATGTTAGTACGTCCAGCCCGTGAACAAGGAGGGAGGTGTCGCCACCAATGTCACCAACAAATGTTGACATGTTTGTACGTCCAGCCCGTGAACAAGGAGGGTGGTGTCGCCACCGATGTCACCAACAAATGTTGACATGTTTGTACGTCCAGCCCGTGAACAAGGAGGGAGGTGTCGCCACCGATGTCACCAACAAATGTTGACATGTTTGTACGTCCAGCCCGTGAACAAGGAGGGAGGTGTCGCCACCGATGTCACCAACAAATGTTGACATGTTTGTACGTCCAGCCCGTGAACAAGGAGGGAGGTGTCGCCACCGATGTCACCAACAAATGTTGACATGTTTGTACGTCCAGCCCGTGAACAAGGAGGGAGGTGTCGCCACCGATGTCACCAACAAATGTTGACATGTTTGTACGTCCAGCCCGTGAACAAGGAGGGAGGTGTCGCCACCGATGTCACGAACAAATGTTGACAAGTTTGTACGTCCAGCCCGTGAACAAGGAGGGAGGTGTCGCCACCAATGTCACCAACAAATGTTGACATGTTTGTACGTCCAGCCCGTGAACAAGGAGGGAGGTGTCGCCACCGATGTCACGAACAAATGTTGACATGTTTGTACGTCCAGCCCGTGAACAAGGAGGGAGGTGTCGCCACCGATGTCACGAACAAATGTTGACATGTTTGTACGTCCAGCCCGTGAACAAGGAGGGAGGTGTCGCCACCGATGTCACCAACAAATGTTGACATGTTTGTACGTCCAGCCCGTGAACAAGGAGGGAGGTGTCGCCACCGATGTCACGAACAAATGTTGACATGTTTGTACGTCCAGCCCGTGAACAAGGAGGGAGGTGTCGCCACCGATGTCACCAACAAATGTTGACATGTTTGTACGTCCAGCCCGTGAACAAGGAGGGAGGTGTCGCCACCAATGTCACGAACAAATGTTGACATGTTTGTACGTCCAGCCCGTGAACAAGGAGGGAGGTGTCGCCACCGATGTCACCAACAAATGTTGACATGTTTGTACGTCCAGCCCGTGAACAATTCGCAAGTGAAGGGATTTTCAGGTATTTGTTTTATTGAGTTCATTTACACCCGTAGCTCATTACATTATATCGTATAATCGTTTGTAAATCAAGTTAATCAAGCCTAAAAATTTAACATCAACAAACAAATCGCAAATTCTAATACGACAAAAGTCGTTCTGCTTTGAAAGCGGGATATCGGGAGAATGAAACAATACAAAACAACGGGAGATCTGCCGCCGCGTCGGGAGACTTGTATGGTCTGGTCACGTGCTACAATGTTGTTAATTAACAACATGGTCATGTTGTCAATAACGACACACCGCGCTGACGCCTTTGTCCATCGACGCAGCAACAAGCACCTAATGAGGTATTTGCAGCTGGTAGACAACAATGACCACGGTCAAGACAAGCGGTAACGCTGTTTATGCCGTACCACTGACGGATTACCTTTGTCCATCGACGCAGCAACAAGCACCTAATGAGGTATTTGCAGCTCGTAGACAACAATGACCACGGTCAAGACAAGCGGTCACGCTGTTTATGCCGTACCACTGACGGAATTACCTCGAATACATGTTGTATTAATGGTTGTATGACCTTGAAGACACAATGCTAGAATACTAATAACATACTAAATGTGTGTAGCGCCATAGTCAATGAGTGCTCTGTGGAGCTTTTTATCACGCTGTTATTTTAAGAAGGTCTACCCGTACAGGGGTGTGTTAATAATATTATATAAAACAGTAACTGTAAGACACTATATAAATGTTCGGCTTAGAACATGTAAAACATGATAAAAGTGATTAAACAACGGCACTCTTTAGAATGGCCCTTTAACCTTCAAATCAGTGTGTGGCTACGGTTGTTTGTTCCCTTCTATCCGTCAAGGTTGCATGTACGGGGCTGACATTTTGTGGGCGTGCTCAGGAGGTGAAGGAACTTACGTGGACGTTTAAGGTAGACTATGTTACTCGGAACAATAGTAGAACACACGCATAGGGTTGCGGATAATGATACGTAAATACGAATTACCGTTCGTGCGAATGTTCGTACGTAACAAACCATGGCAGAGACTTTTATGTTCGTTGTGACTGGATACTGCAAAGTCATAAACTCTTGCAGTGGCTGCGTTTTCTCCCCGTGTAACACCGGGTAACTCGGTTCGTGTTTGTATAAAAATGTTTTAATTAAGAGATCGCATGAAAGCAGTAATGCTCTCAAAGTCCCTGAGACTGGCTGGTACATTTTCCCATAGGTGTGCTTCTGTTTTAGTAAATGTACAATCGTTGTACGTGCAGGTACTTCTGTGACCGCAGCTCACGCCCTGGTCTGGTTGCAGACAACAACTGCCAGAGATAATCCGGTGCTTGTCGGTGGATCGCTTCAATGGCGACAGGATCTCATCATCGATGCGTCGACGCCCGGGGAGCCCGTGCATCTCCCCTTTGACGGGTGGAATGTGATCGTGGCGACTCGTTCTGGTGATTATATATGCACACATATCCTGTAGACGTTGCAACTCATTGTTGAATGAGAATGGTAATCGACACTTCAAGCTTTACAGTAATCCTATGGGGAGGTGATCAGACCGTGTATATGTGCTTTGGTAGCGTCACGTGTTAGAACGCTTTGGATTCGACATATATTACGGGGGTGCAAGTAACTAATTCTGGACACCGAATTCAATAGTTGTAATATCCACATCTCCGAAGCACTTGTTCAAAGAGACGAGAGCTGCTAATCGCTCTCCAGGTTCATTGTTCATTAACGAGACATGGAGCTGAGTGTCATCAGCTTAGATGCCGGGTGACATCCCCCAATGGCCATGTGTACGTAGTACGAGTACTCTTTCAAGCCAAGCATTGGTCCCTGTGGGATCAAGTCGGACATCAGCTGTGCCAGTATCATCAATGATGACTTGGTGATTTCGCTCTCGAAATTAATACTTTATCCACTTTAGGGCAGCCTCAGAAATGCCCAGCGAGTGTTCAAGACGTTTGATTAGGATCAAATGGTCGATGGTATCAAACGACGCCGAGAGGTCTAGAAGAACAACTCGTCCGCTGTAGAATGCTTGGAGAATGTAGTTACCTTACCTGACCTATCCTCGTCGGGCCCCATGGGCCATAAGGGTTCAGTGTTCCTTCCCCAGCTTGTTCTTCCTTTAGCCATCTGTTTTGCTTCAGAACATGTTTTCATCCCAGATTTTTTCTTTCTTCCGTCTTGTCTTTCTACGATTTTCCGCCAGGTTGTTTTTGGGCGACCCACTTTCCGTGTCCCTTCCGGTGTCCATGTCAAAGTCGTCATGCAGTGGCTGTCTTCTGCTTTTCTGAATATATGTCCTATCCACTCCCATCTTCTGATCTTTACTTCTGTGCTGATCTTCTCTAACGTGGTTTTATTCAGGATATCTTTATTTGACATAATATACGGCCATCTAACTTTGAGGATCCTCCTTGGACAGTTGAGTGTGTCCACTCCACGGTTGTCCCTTTCGTTCACCTTCCAAGTCTCGTATGGAGAATGTAATACCACTAGTGGAATTACCTTGAAGATATGTTACATCACTGGGGAAGTGGCCATGTTACGCAGTATTAACAAAGCAGTTGATTGTTGAACGTCAGCTGAATATTTTCCCCGGACATAAGGGTCAGCGTGACTGACGTTTAAATTCGGATTAGTTTTTGCAATCCGATTTGAATTTACATTCGTTTAGGAAGTGGGTATGTCCTACGGTAACGCTCAACAACTAGAGAGAGCCGGATACCACCAGGGATATTCAGCTGGATAAACTGCGACAAAGCATAGTAAAACATTTATTTTCTTTAACAGTTGTATTTAAAAAGCTTCACTAAATTCACTAAAAACCGTTTCACTAAATTGTTCTCTACCAAAATGATGAACATTTTACCATTATGTGGCAAATCAAGATTTAACAAGATTTAACAAGACTGCCATCCAAGGCATAACCTGGATGGCAAGCGGACAAGGAAGGAAGTCGTTGCCGTATCGAGATTTAACAAGATTTAACAAGACTGCCATCCAAGGCATAACCTGGATGGCAGGCGGACAAGGAAGGAAGTCGTTGCCGTATCAAGATTTAACAAGATTTAACAAGACTGCCATCCAAGGCATAACCTGGATGGCAAGCGGACAAGGAAGGAAGTCGTTGCCGTATCGAGATTTAACAAGATTTAACAAGACTGCCATCCAAGGCATAACCTGGATGGCAGGCGGACAAGGAAGGAAGTCGTTGCCGTATCAAGATTTAACAAGATTTAACAAGACTGCCATCCAATGCATAACCTGGATGGCAAGCGGACAAGGAAGGAAGTCGTTGCCGTATCGAGATTTAGCAAGATTTAACAAGACTGCCATCCAAGGCATAACCTGGATGGCAAGCGGACAAGGAAGGAAGTCGTTGCCGTATCGAGATTTAACAAGATTTAACAAGACTGCCATCCAAGGCATAACCTGGATGGCAAGCGGACAAGGAAGGAAGTCGTTGCCGTATCGAGATTTAACAAGATTTAACAAGACTGCCATCCAAGGCATAACCTGGATGGCAAGCGGACAAGGAAGGAAGTCGTTGCCGTATCGAGATTTAACAAGATTTAACAAGACTGCCATCCAAGGCATAACCTGGATGGCAAGCGGACAAGGAAGGAAGTCGTTGCCGTATCGAGATTTAACAAGATTTAACAAGACTGCCATCCAAGGCATAACCTGGATGGCAAGCGGACAAGGAAAGAAGTCGTTGCCGTATCGAGATTTAACAAGATTTAACAAGACTGCCATCCAAGGCATAACCTGGATGGCAAGCGGACAAGGAAGGAAGTCGTTGCCGTATCGAGATTTAACAAGATTTAACAAGACTGCCATCCAAGGCATAACCTGGATGGCAAGCGGACAAGGAAGGAAGTCGTTGCCGTATCAAGATTTAACAAGATTTAACAAGACTGCCATCCAAGGCATAACCTGGATGGCAAGTGGACAAGGAAGGAAGTCGTTGCCGTATCAAGATTTAACAAGATTTAACAAGACTGCCATCCAATGCATAACTTAGATGGCAAGCGGACAAGGGAGGAAGTCGTTGCCGTATCAAGATTTAACAATATTTAACAAGACTGCCATCCAATGCATAACCTGGACGGCAAGCGGACAAGGAAGGAAGTCGTTGCCGTATCAAGATTTAACAAGATTTACCAAGACTGCCAGCCAAGGCATAACCTGGACGGCAAGCGGACAAGGAAGGAAGTCGTTGCCGTATCAAGATTTAACAAGATTTAACAAGACTGCCATCCAAGGCATAACCTGGATGGCAAGCGGACAAGGAAGGAAGTCGTTGCCGTATCAAGATTTAACAAGATTTAACAAGACTGCCATCCAATGCATAACCTGGATGGCAAGCGGACAAGGAAGGAAGTCGTTGCCGTATCAAGATTTAACAAGATTTAACAAGACTGCCATCCAATGCATAACCTGGACGGCAAGCGGACAAGGAAGGAAGTCGTTGCCGTATCAAGATTTAACAAGATTTACCAAGACTGCCATCCAAGGCATAACCTGGACGGCAAGCGGACAAGGAAGGAAGTCGTTGCCGTATCGAGATTTAACAAGATTTAACAAGACTGCCATCCAAGGCATAACCTGGATGGCAAGCGGACAAGGAAGGAAGTCGTTGCCGTATCAAGATTTAACAATATTTAACAAGACTGCCATCCAATGCATAACCTGGACGGCAAGCGGACAAGGAAGGAAGTCGTTGCCGTATCAATATTTAACAAGATTTACCAAGACTGCCATCCAAGGCATAACCTGGACGGCAAGCGGACAAGGAAGGAAGTCGTTGCCGTATCAAGATTTAACAAGATTTAACAAGACTGCCATCCAAGGCATAACCTGGATGGCAAGCGGACAAGGAAGGAAGTCGTTGCCGTATCAAGATTTAACAAGATTTAACAAGACTGCCATCCAATGCATAACCTGGATGGCAAGCGGACAAGGAAGGAAGTCGTTGCCGTATCAAGATTTAACAAGATTTAACAAGACTGCCATCCAATGCATAACCTGGACGGCAAGCGGACAAGGAAGGAAGTCGTTGCCGTATCAAGATTTAACAAGATTTACCAAGACTGCCATCCAAGGCATAACCTGGACGGCAAGCGGACAAGGAAGGAAGTCGTTGCCGTATCGAGATTTAACAAGATTTAACAAGACTGCCATCCAAGGCATAACCTGGATGGCAAGCGGACAAGGAAGGAAGTCGTTGCCGTATCGAGATTTAACAAGATTTAACAAGACTGCCATCCAAGGCATAACCTGGATGGCAAGCGGACAAGGAAGGAAGTCGTTGCCGTATCGAGATTTAACAAGATTTAACAAGACTGCCATCCAAGGCATAACCTGGATGGCAAGCGGACAAGGAAGGAAGTCGTTGCCGTATCAAGATTTAACAAGATTTAACAAGACTGCCATCCAAGGCATAACCTGGATGGCAGGCGGACAAGGAAGGAAGTCGTTGCCGTATCGAGATTTAACAAGATTTAACAAGACTGCCATCCAATGCATAACCTGGATGGCAAGCGGACAAGGAAGGAAGTCGTTGCCGTATCAAGATTTAACAAGATTTAACAAGACTGCCATCCAAGGCATAACCTGGATGGCAGGCGGACAAGGAAGGAAGTCGTTGCCGTATCGAGATTTAACAAGATTTAACAAGACTGCCATCCAATGCATAACCTGGATGGCAGGCGGACAAGGAAGGAAGTCGTTGCCGTATCGAGATTTAACAAGATTTAACAAGACTGCCATCCAGTGCATAACCTGGACGGCAAGCGGACAAGGAAGGAAGTCGTTGCCGTATCGAGATTTAACAAGATTTAACAAGACTGCCATCCAAGGCATAACCTGGATGGCAGGCGAACAAGGAAGGAAGTCGTTGCCGTATCAAGATTTAACAAGATTTAAAAAGACTTCCATCCAATGCATAACCTGGATGGCAGGCGGACAAGGAAGGAAGTCGTTGCCGTATCGAGATTTAACAAGATTTAACAAGACTGCCATCCAAGGCATAACCTGGATGGCAAGCGGACAAGGAAGGAAGTCGTTGCCGTATCGAGATTTAACAAGATTTAACAAGACTGCCATCCAAGGCATAACCTGGATGGCAGGCGGACAAGGAAGGAAGTCGTTGCCGTATCGAGATTTAACAAGATTTAACAAGACTGCCATCCAAGGCATAACCTGGATGGCAGGCGGACAAGGAAGGAAGTCGTTGCCGTATCAAGATTTAACAAGATTTAACAAGTCTGCCATCCAATGCATAACCTGGATGGCAAGCGGACAAGGAAGGAAGTCGTTGCCGTATCGAGATTTAACAAGATTTAACAAGACTGCCATCCAAGGCATAACCTGGATGGCAGGCGGTCAAGGAAGGAAGTCGTTGCCGTATCGAGACCCCAACAATTCTTCATGTATGTGTAATCCGGCCTTCTGAGATATTTAACAGTTAGCATTAATAGCGTGCTGTTAGATGACTTATCAAATCTGCACAGTCAATGGTCCACATAGTAAGGTTGGTGTTGTAGTATTATTTGTTGCGAAGTAAGTTTTATTACATATACAGACACATGTAGAAAAATCGATAAAATATCCATTGATTTGTCAAACACTTTGACTGATATTCTGAATTATTTCCTTATTTAGCGAATGCAAATGTTCACGTTTCATTGCAACAGCAGGACTTGTACAAGTGTGAGAATTCGTGCCAGATTAATATGATATTAAATTATAAATAATATGATTAAAAATGCAAGAATTTATTCTCGCTTGGCTCTGAGCGTTGAGTATAAAATAGACCCAACATATTCCCCTCCAATAGTCGTTCTAGAATATTTTATTAGTTAGTTGTATTTATGTTGAGTGAATTTAAACAGTTGGATTGGTACGCTGGGGAGCTATGGAGGATAAGCATGTTTAAACAGGTGGGTTTTCAGTTTACGGCGAAATGTTTTTATTTCCTACAGACTTAACACTAACAGGGAGTGGGTTCCACCGAGCAGGTGCAACAACTGAAAAAGCTCTAGTTCCGACATTTGTCTTAACACTGGAAACAAAAAAGTATATTTTAATTAGATGATCGAATCTGCCTGGGCTGTCGTGCAGGAGTGAGCAGTGAATGTAAATATGCTGGTTGCTTGGATGAAAGTGCTTAATAGGTAATTGTACAGATCTTAAAATAATACGATATCGGAGAGAGACAATGCGATGATTTAAGAAGTGAGTGAGAGAAAAGAGAAAAGAGGAGACCGGGTAACTAAACTTGCCAAACAATTTTGCACACGTTAAAGTTTTAAGATGTCCTTGAGAGCAATATCATGACAAATGGAATTGCGTGTGAAATTCTGGATCAACATAGGTGTCGGGAGAAAACGATCAAGTTTACCACGCTTTTTTGTGTACAAACAAAATAGTGTTTTATTTGCATTTAACTTTACGTTGTTGTCAGTCATCCATGGAGACAATCCTTGAGTTGGCTTAAGGAACAAAGTGTATCCATGGTAGCCAAGGAAAGGTAAATCTGTGTATTATCTGCATGTAGGCAATGATGTAATCAACTGGATAGAAAAATGGCTTACACACAGAAGACAGAGAGTAATAGTAGATGGTGAGATTTCAAACTGGAAATCTGTTTTGAGTGGGGTACCACATGGATCAGTATTAGGCCCTATACTGTTTTTAATATATATAAATGATTTGGAGGATGACATATCTAGCAAAGTACTCAAATTTGCAGATGACACAAAAGTATTCAGAAAGGTTACTAATGATACAGATAAACAAAGTTTACAGGATGATCTAGAAAAATTAGTTAAATGTTCAGAAAAATGGCAAATGTTATTCAATTTTGGGAAGTGTAAATGTATACACATAGGACATGGAAATATGGACGAGGAATATAAAATGGGGGATGCTGTATTAGGTAGAACCACACAAGAAAAGGATTTAGGAGTAACATTTAGTGCTGACATGAAAGTTTCAGAGCAATGTGGGATTGCTGCTTCGAAAGGAAATCAAAGTCTAGGGCTAATTAGGAGAACTATCACATATAAGGAGAAACATCTAATTGTACCCCTGTACAAAGCAATAGTTAGACCACATTTGGAATATTGTATTCAAGCATGTAGGCCATATCGTAAAAAAGACATAGACAAGCTAGAAAGAATACAACGAAGAGCAACTAAAATGATTCCAGAATTAAGAGACCTTAGTTACGAAAGTCGCTTATTACAATGTGGTTTGACAACACTAGAGACCAGGAGACTAAGAGGAGACCAAATAGAAGTGTTTAAAATAGTGAACGGTTATGAGGATGTTGATAGGAATATGTTCTTCAAACTTAAAGAAGGCAGTAGAACCAGAGGTCACAAAGCAGCATTAGTTAAGGAGCAGTGTAGGTTGGACATGAGAAAGTACTCTTTCTCGCAGAGGGTGATAAATGAATGGAACAAACTGCCAAATGATTGTGTTAATGCTAGTAGTGTGAATATGTTTAAAAATAGAATTGACAGATATCTGATAAGGGCGGGCTACACATAGATGAGAAAATTGTTGGACTCTCGATAAGCCATTGGCTTCCTTGTCCACTTGCCATCTGGAACTTGTTGTTCGAGATGGCAATCTTGTTAAATCTTGTTAAATGTAGGTGGTTTTCCAACTTGTGAGTTTGAATAACACAGGGAACAAAAGTAGATTTAATAGCAGTATATGAAAATCAAAGACATTGTCAACACCAAAACATAACGTCTATTTTAAAGCATTTTTATTTCATTTCTGCATATTATGGTATATAATGAGAGAAAAATATGATATATGTAACATATTATATGTTATCGATTATTTGTAGCGGATTATTTGAGTTAAAAGGTTACATGATATAATTGAAAAAAGTAACTGAAAAGTAATAACTTCACCAATTCCAATTACTTGTTACAATAAAACACCAATTCCAATTCTAAAATTGGCGTTTCAATTCCAATTACGATATAACAGACACCAAGTCTAACATAGTGACCTATTTTTCTTCTTTTTTAGAAGGTATTCACATTCTAAGGTGAATCGTAACGTCTTACATTTGATGATTTCTTGGTATATCAAATTATACAATTCCTGAAGGTACATATAAGGAAATATGGGGCAAGCTGACGAATGCGGCAAGTTGAAAATCGCACAATAGTGATAAAACAGGAACACGTGGCAGCGCCAGGCATTTCTCCAGCGACGTATCCGCACATACACAATTGTCATCAAGACGATATTTGCAATGTTTGGCAAGCCGCAAGCGATACAAACGAAAGATGATTTATCACGGAGCTACAGCTGAGAATGCCATCGATGGGTATTTAGTTTGCGACATTGAAAATAAAGAGTACAACAACATACAATATGAAGTTTGTAGATCCGCTGCAGGGATCCAGTGCCACAAGTGCACCGAGAGGTGGCGCGACAGTTGTTCTTATTACGAAGGACGCAGAAAGTTGTTAATATACATAATTTATAACTATTTAATAACTGAATTACGCTTGTGGTTTTCTATCGTCAACTTGCCTCGGAACGACACTCATCTTGCCCGCTGCATTGACCATTTTTGGATACTCTCATTACGCACGTAAAGCCAATTTATAATATTTTGCAAATGTACGTCAAGTCAAATGTCTGACAGAACGTCAATCTTTCTGATGCGCATGTCAAATGGCCACGTGTGCAATGGGACTCCTGCGAGGCAGTGCGTGCCAGTTCAGGGAGTTTGGGATGGCCACCGTCGCAGACCTGCCGCAGACGGACCAAGGCCTCGGTGCTTGTTGGGCTGCCATGTCAAAGCGGACTTCTCTCGCAGGCCAATATCTGTTCACCACGTTGTCAAAGGTAACAAAACTGTATCTCGGCATTGGCGACTCTGTCTGAACGAGCCTTTTCGATGGTAAACAAGAATGACACTGCGCACCGAGTTACTCTTAGAGACAATTGCTTATTGTCTCTCAGTAAATGTGAACAGTTACCATCAACTACAACGGGATGCATAGTCATTCAATGTAATGATCCATTTGTCTATGTAAATAAAACACTGCAGGTCGCGCATGTAGATATTCAGCTGCAGAAAGTTGCGACTGAAATATATTTAGATGAAGGTTTTAATGTCTGATTAATAAAAAACAATTACATATATGTGTATTTTACATACATTCTTTTTTATTAATGTGTATGTCAATACGCAGGCTTACGTGTCTTTCCTTGGCAAACAAATATATGGAACGTTGTACAAATTCCATGCAATTGTCTAAAATTCTACGGAGCTGTGGAGACTACGAAGGAGTGGGCCACAGGGAGGGGTGGGCCACAGGGAGGAGTGAGCCACAGGGAGGAGTGGGCCACAGGCAGAAGTGGGCTACAGGCAGGAGTGGGCCACAGGGAGGAGTGAGCCACATGGAGTAGTGGGCCACAGGCAGGAGTGAGCCACAGGGAGGAGTGGGCCACAGGCAGGAGTGGGCCACGGGGGAGTGGGCCACAGGGAGGAGTGGGCCACAGGCAGGAGTGGGCTACAGGCAGGAGTGAGCCACAGGGAGTAGTGGGCCACATGCAGGAGTGAGCCACAGGGAGTAGTGGGCCACGGGGAGGAATGGGCCAAGGGGATGAATGGGCCACAGGGAGGGGTGGGCCACAGGGAGGAGTGGGCCACAGGCAGGAGTGAGCCACAGGGAGTAGTGGGCCACGGGGAGGAATGGGCCACGGGGAGGAGTGAGCCACAGGGAGGGGTGGGCCACAGGGAGGAGTGGGCCACAGGGAGGAGTGGGCCACAGGGAGGAGTGGGCCACAAGGAGGAGTGGGCCACAGGGAGGAGTGGGCCACAGGGAGGAGTGGGCTACAGGCAGGAGTGGGCCACAGGGAGGAGTGGGCTACAGGCAGGAATGGGCCACAGGGAGGAGTGGGCCACAGGGAGCAGTGGGCCACAGGGAGGGGTGGGCCACAGGGAGGAGTGGGTCACAGGCAGGAGTGTGCCACAGGGAGGAGTGGGCCACAGGGAGGGGTGGGCCACAGGGAGGAGTGGGCCACAGGGAGGAGTGGGCCACAGGGAGGAGTGGGCCACAAGGAGGAGTGGGCCACAGGGAGGAGTGGGCCACAGGGAGGAGTGGGCTACAGGCAGGAGTGGGCTACAGGGAGGAGTGGGCTACAGGCAGGAATGGGCCACAGGGAGGAGTGGGCCACAGGGAGGAGTGGGCCACAGGGAGGGGTGGGCCACAGGGAGGAGTGGGTCACAGGCAGGAGTGTGCCACAGGGAGGAGTGGGCCACAGGGAGGGGTGGGCCACAGGGAGGAGTGGGCCACAGGGAGGAGTGGGCCACAGGGAGGAGTGGGCCACAGGGAGGAGTGGGCCACAGGGAGGAGTGGGCCACAGGGAGGAGTGGGCCACAGGGAGGAGTGGGCCACAGGGAGGAGTGGGCCACAGGGAGGAGTGGGCCACAGGGAGTAGTGGGCTACAGGCAGGAGTGGGCCACAGGGAGGAGTGGGCCACAGGGAGGAGTGGGCCACAGGGAGGGGTGGGCCACAGGGAGGAGTGGGCCACAGGGAGGAGTGGGCCACAGGGAGGAGTGGGCCACAGGGAGTAGTGGGCCACAGGGAGGAGTGGGCCACAGGCAGGAGTGGGCCACAGGCAGGAGTGGGCCACAGCCAGGAGTGGGCCACAGGGAGTAGTGTGTCTACTTATGTAAACCATGTGTGGTTTCATGTTAGAAGCAGTTGTTTGATTTCATCAAGAAAAAAACGTTCGTTGTTCGTTAACAAAAAACCACAAGGGATCAGAGTTTTGTGTTAAGTGGGTCACAGGCAGGAGTGGGCCACAGGCAGGAGTGTGCCACAGGGAGCAGTGTGCCACTAGATCAGAGTTTTGTGTTAATCTCTATAGAATAATTATATTATTATTTACACTTTATTTATTTCAGATAGAACAATCATCAGTTAATTGCGCCTTTCAGTTCTTCAAGTGAGAGCGAGACCAATTTGGCAAACGTCTTCTGCTGATACGTTTAAAGTTACCAATAATGTATTCAATGGTCGAGAAAGTGTAAGAAAAATGGCAATGAAATTAAGCATTCCATAACAACGTTACAACGCTATGTAAAAATAGCAAAAACAGATGATTTCGAGGCAACACGCACGACGCAAAATTATCACAATGCAAGGTTGTTCACAAAGTCCCAACGTGGCAGACAGCATCACTGATGACAATCAATGACAACTAACTCAACTCTAGAACTTACTTACTAGTTTGCTCAAAAATAATGACACCAGTACACCTCCTATTTGGTTGACAGCAAACTTTGCTGCAACATAAGAGTTCCATATAGAGTTTGTTAAGATTAGTAGTCCAATATGATATGAGTAAGATCAATTTATCTGATATTTGTAAAACAACATGTTCGATAAATGATGTTTTGTTTCTAGCACGTTTGCTTCTTTTACTTTTACGATTTCAAACACGTAGCAATAGCCAAGGTCACTGACTTTCATTTGTACCCAAATCTTTTTATTTTCAGATCATGAAAAGATCAAATGTGGCCCATTCCTCCCTGGACCCCCTGTAGAAGAACTGTGTATAAAAATAATATTATATAGATTACTAAAATTATATAGAATTGGTTTGCGTTTTATAATAATAATAATATGAATTTACTATGTGCCTGAATCCATTAATCGACTAATTACAAAGATATTTATTTTAATGTTTCATAAAAGAGCTGATAATCTTCAGTTGCTTAATATTTTCACGCAAGTCGTTCCATAGGAAGGCTGCATGTCGGCTAAACAGCGTTCATCATATGTTACAGTCCGCAGCAGCGGTATAACGAGAAGTTGATCGTAATGAGCGAGTTGGCTGATATTTTTTCACCATCCACGATCCATTGAGCACCTTACAACGAGAAGTGACTTATCCGTTGATCGTAATGATCGAGTTGGCTGATGTTTTTTCACCAACCACGATCCACTGAGCACCTTACAACGAGAAGTGACTTATCCGTTGATCGTAATGAGCGAGTTAGCTGATGTGTTTTCACTATATCACTCATGTATGCTGGTGCCGATCTATTGAGCACCTTATAGTACAAACGTTGATGTTGAAACGGAGCCGGTACTTTACTGGAAGCCAGTGTAGTTCACGTAACACAGGCATTATGTATTCGCTCTTGCGTGTCCGTGTAATCAGCCGCGCAGCGCAGTTCTGCAATCGCTGCAAACGTTAAATTAGTTTCTGCTGAGAACCTTGCAGCAGAGCATTTCCATAGTCCAGGCGCGATGTTACCAGTGCCTGGATCTGAATCTTGTAGGCGTCGTCAGTGATGTATTGTCTGACTTGGCAAATGTTTCGGATATGGTAGAAACATGATTTGAATATTGGTTCACTTGTTCTCCATGGTCAGCCCGCTGTCCAGTATAACAACGATATTTCCCACGAATGGTACCGCGTTAACTTGTCGGCCTCCGACCGTGAGGGTTGTTGGTGCTTTGATGAGAATACAATCAGTTCACTTTTTTTCGGTTATGTTAGCATATTCCTGGTCATAAACGCACCAACATCCGCCACAAACGCTCCAATGGCCGCCGATACCTCGCCCCAGTTCTCGCCAGGCTTAATGGAGAAATACATATATGTGTCGTCTGCATAACAATGGTAGTTAAACCTATGCCGTTTCACTATATCACCGATTGGCTTGGTGTACATGCTTGGTGTACATGCTTGGTGTACATGCTTGGTGTACATGCTTGGTGTACATGCTTGGTGTACATGATTGGTGTACATGCTTGGTGTACATGATTGGTGTACATGCTTGGTGTACATGCTTGGTGTACATGCTTGGTGTACATGCAGTAAAGCTTCGGGACTAGCACCGATCCTTGAAGGATGCTGCAACATAGATGTTTGTCAGCCGACGTTCCAGTGGAGTGGTTACTTCTATATGCTGACTGGTTAATATCGTGTAGATTGTTGAGGTTCAGATGGTCTTTCAAACGGTGTTCAACTGCTTTCTCGAGAAGCTTCGACACCTACGGTAGGTTGGAGACAGCTCTTCCTTGTCGAGACCCGGCCTTTTAAGTAATGACATTATGACTGCTCTGGCACCACTGACGTAACCATCGATTTGTTGATTATGGCTATAATCAGCGGCACAAAGTTATAAAGGCACTGCCTCAAAAGCCAGGTGGGAATCGGGTCCAAATCGCATGACTTGTTTGGAGCATTTGTGATGATTCGTTCACCTCATCGTGGGTGGCTGGCGAATATTTCTCAAGCGGGATTCCATCAAACTTGACGTCAGCGTCCAACGCAGTTTTGCTGATGTCACGTAGGTTGACGATATTGATGTTGCTGCGTATATTAGTAACTTTTGTCGTGTAAAAGTCACTGAAAGTGTTTGCCAACTGTTCCGCCGATGTAAACGTTGGTAATATGACATGTCTCGTATTTCCGATCAGACGCCTCGTCAATTTGAAAAGCAGTCTATAATCTTTGCAGGAATGAAATGTATCTTCGCACTGATCAGTAGCTTGTTAACTGCATTGCACTGTTCCCCGAATAACTGCCGATGAACAATCAGTGTTATTCGCCGCCACAACCTTTCTGCCTTTTTTGTCTACTTCAATGTTCTATAGATTAGCATAGAATTTCATAGAATTCTACAGAACATAGCAAAATATCGTATAAAAAACAATGGAATACTACATGATCTATGGAAATATAGTCAATGAAACAATGACAATACACAGAATACTTGTATACTTAATCATACATTTCACAGTTATACTAATGCGACACTTATGCTAGTGCGAGTTTTCTGGAGTGCGCTGTATCGATTGTTGAACACCTGAAACAATTTTTCACAGTGTTTCTACTTCCAGCACTCGGCAACGTTTTATTTACTAACTAGTCTGTGTGTGTTTTAGCTACCGTAATTTGATTATTTGATTAGGTTTTATTCAACTAGTCAGGCTTTTTTCAAAACATCACTGCGAAGCCGACCTTTATTAATATATACGGTGCCAGTCGTCCTCGATGGTTATTTTACGTCCCATAGTAATGAGAAGTGACCGACATTAACGTGATCTTTCGATTCACGAGGTATACACAGTCCCAAATACTCCTACGCCTGTTCCGGGTCTTGAACCCAGAACTCTTTCACTGAAATGCTTGGTTACGTTTCCTTCTTCTTGCAGTTTTCATGTTTAGTAATCTTTCAACTATTAGAAATTGCGAGTACGACCTATTTACTAGAGCCAATCACCAGTCGAGTTTTGATGAAAGGTCACGCCGAGCAGCGTTAAACCTATGCACCCATTCCTTCTCGTTTGGCTCTAAAAGAGCGTTGAGAATATTTTTTGCAGATTCAGATTCAGTCCCGCACCAGTCGGTCGTAGCGGTCGCTGATTGACTTCTGCCTCAAATATCGCACCCGATTGTTGCAGAATTGGAACCCGCTCCAATTTTACGACACAATTGGAGCCACTAATTGCCCTGCTAACGAGTCTCGGAAGGATGTTTACACGACCGGGAATGTTTACATGACGACTTGTATGTCTGTGTGTGTGCGCGCTAATATTGGGGTTGGAGAATAGTACGTTACACCGTTAGATTCGTAATTAAGTAGCCCGTCTCACTATTCACGAGAGCGCACGCCCGTTCATGAATGACAACTTTACGGTAATGAAAATCCGAGCAGCTCGACTGACATATTCCTACCCAAAAAAACAATTTAACTAGGTTGGAAAGGGTGCAAAGTTTTACAATTAATTGCGCCTGATCGAAATTAATATTACGATGAATTAAACGGAAACAAAAGGCTTGTTTTGGGGCTACGCCTCTAAAAGACTTAATCAAAACTAACCATTTCTAACTACAAAAAAAAATTTCACGTCAGTGGTTTACTCAGAATTTGTTCTGAAAGTGGGCGATTTTGGTCATTTCTCCGAATTACCGAGGGCTGACATGTTAACCAGCGCGACCGATAAGCGCATGCGCAGTTCTATGAAATGACGTATTGTGCCAGAAATAAAACTAGTTTAGTAAAAAAAGGCCAAGCTATTATATATAAGTTTTAACGCAAATATCTTGCCCATATCCTATTGGCAAGAATAAGAATAGGTGAATAAAAATATATTTTCAATTGGCGAGCGAATATTGCCAGAATGCCGCACCCATGACAGTAGTATATGGGGGCATTTGAGGGAGTAAAAAATGAGGAGATTTTGGGGCTCATTCTGATTGGTCGAGAGCAGTCACGTGACTTATGTCGACGGTTCTGATTGGTCGAGAGCACTCTTTTGCGGTGATACTGTCGCCAGGGAGCGCTACGGATCCCCTGTTATCACTCAAATGAGGAGATTTTGCGGCACTGTTTTGCGGTGATAATGTCGCCAGGGGCGCTACGGGTCAAGTGTGACTTGTTTCGATGGTTCTGATTGGTCGAGAGCCCTATGACGTCACACCTCATTTGCATCAAACCCCCATTTCACATTTCACATAAAAAAAAATTCACATTTCACAAATGTCTAAAGGGTGCGATGGACATTTGTGAAATGTGAAATGTGCACATTTCACATTTAATATTAAAAAAATTCACATTTCACATTTCACAAATGTCCATCGCACCCTTTGGACATTTGTGAAATGTGAAATGTGAAATTTTTTTAATGTGAAATGAGAAATGTGAAATGCGAATTTTTTTTATGTGAAATGTGCACATTTCACATTATTAAAAATCACATTTCACATTTCACAAATGTCCATCGCATCCTTTGGACATTTGTGAAATGTGAAATGTGAAATGTTAAATTTTTTTAATGTGAAATATTAAATGTTAATTTTACACATTTCACATTTAACATTTCACATTAAAAAATGTCACGTTTCACATTTCACATTTCACAAATGACCAAAGGGTGCGATTGACATTTGTGAAATGTGAAATGTGAACATTTCACTTTTCACATTTAAAACATTTCACAATTCACATTTCACATTTCAAAAATGTCCAAACGGTGCGATGGACATTTAAAAAATTTTACATTTCACATTTCACAAAAGTCCAAAGGGTGCCTTTTGGGCGCGTCACGGCTTTCACAAATTAAGAGACGAACACTGGTAATATTGACAATGTGGACATGTTTTGAAAGCCGTGACGCACTCAAAGGTGCGATTAAGAGACGAACACTGGTAATATTGACAAAGTGGACAGGTCGTGAAAGCCGTGACGTGTCCAAAGGGTGCAATTGAGAGAAGAACACTGGTAATATTGACAATGTGAACATATTGTGAAAGCCGCAACGCGTCTAAAGAGTGCGATTTGTGTTTTGGAAGTTTGTAAATAGGAAGTCCTCCACTCCACCCCATGTGCTTTGGAAGTTTGCAAATTGGAAGTTCTCCACTCCACTCCACTCCACTATTCCATTGTTAAGCAATGGTGAAATCCCTTTTTGTCGCCCACTTTGGGCTGAATACTTCCGATTTTTGCGCATGCGCAGACGAGTTGGAAGTTTGTGCTTTGGAAGTTTGCAAATTGGAAGTTCTCCACTCCACCCCACTCCACTCCCGCGAAGTTACTAAAGTGCTTATTTTGTGGGACCGGCTAAAGCTGTATAACTTATTAAAGTACTTACGATGTGGGATCGGCTGAAGCTGTATAACTTACTAAAGTACTTATGATGTGGGATCGGCTAAAGCTGTATAACTTACTAAAGTGCTTATGATGTGGGATCGGCTAAAGCTGTATAACTGATTAAAGTACTTATGATGTGGGATCGGCTAAAGCTGTATAACTTACTTAAGTGCTTATGATGTGGGATCGGCTAAAGCTGTATAACTTATTAAAGTGCTTATGATGTGGGATCGGCTAAAGTTGCATGGAAGTTTGCAAGTTGGAAATTTGTGTTTTGGAAGTTTGCAAATTGGAAGATCTCCACTGGAGAACTAATGTGCTTATGTTCCAATTTGCAAACTTCCAAAGCACAAACTTCCAACTTGCAGACTTCCGCACAACTTCGCAGGAGTGGAGTGGAGTGGAGTGGAGTGGAGTGGAGTGGAGTGGAGTGGAGTGGCGTGGAGTGGAGAACTTCCAATTTGCAAACTTCCAAAGCACAAACTTCCAACTTGCAAACTTCCATGCAACTTTAGCCGATCCCACATCATAAGCACTTTAGTAACTTCGCGGGAGTGGAGTGGAGTGGAGTGGAGAACTTCCAATTTGGAAACTTCCAAAGCACAAACTTCCAACTCGTCTGCGCATGCGCAAGAACCGGAAGTACTCCGCAATGGTGAAATCCATTCTGACAATGTGGACATGTTGTGAAAGCCGCAACGCGCCTAAAGAGTGCGATTGAGAGACGATCACTGGTAATATTGATAATGTGGACATGTTGTGAAAGTCGTGACGCCTCCAAAGGGGGCGATTAAGAGACGAACATTGGTAATATTGACAAAGTGGACATGAGAAAGCCGTGACGTGTCCAAAGGGTGCGATTAAGAGACGAACACTGGTAATTTGTGAAAGCCGTGACGCGCCCAAAAGGCACCCTTTGGACATTTGTGAAATGTGATATGTGAATTTTTTTAGGTGAAATGTGCACATTTCCCATTAAAAAAATTCACATTTCACATTTTACATTTCACAAATATCCATCGCACCCTTTGGACATTTGTGAAATGTTAAATGTTAATTTGTTTAATGTGATATGTGAAATGGGGGATCGATGCAAATGAGGTGTGACGTCATAGGGCTCTCGACCAATCAGAACCGTCGACACAGTGCCCCCAAATCTCCTCATTTGAGCGATAATAGGGGATCTGTAGCGCCCCCTGGCGACAGTATCACCGCAAAGGAGTGCTCTCGACCAATCAGAACGGTCGACACAAGTCACGTGACTGCTCTCGACCAATCAGATTGAGCCCCAAAATCTCCTCGTTTTTGCTCCCTCAAATGCACCCATATACTACTCGTGACGAAGTGTCATCTAACAGTATGGCGCGGCCCATAACATTGGGATATTATGTGTTCAACAAGGTTTTCGTAGTAAACCACTGGCGTGATATTCTTAATTGTAGTTACAAATGGTAATGCCATAACTTTTGTTTCGCTTTAACATCTACGGCTGTCCAACTGGCTGATGCCATATTCACAATGCAAGCGTTGATTCGGTCATTTGGCGAAGTTCCTTAAAGGGGATCTGAAGCAAGTATGTGTTATGCCGTATATTTAAATGTATATTATCTAGCTATACATTAATGGTGACAGATACCTGCTAATTTATGAGATAAACTGAAAAACTTATTTTGTTCCAGAAAAAAATCGACAAAATGCATCACTGTGTATCGCCACCTTGTTGTCTAAGCGAGTTGTTTGAGTCGCGTATATCTAATCAATGGAAATTTTCGATTTTTTTTCTTAAATAGGCATCCTGGAGCGAAAAAAACTACATGGTTCTCTGTTATATATAGAAGTGTTTACACACGTCAACAAAATAGCGTTTGTTTGCGCTCCAAATAAAAAAGTTAAAGAAATTACAACAAAACACACACAAAAATCGTGGAAAACGCCACACTTCTCGAACACACGAGACGCTAGCCAACGAGAATATGCGATAACGGAATACCGGAACTATTGTTCACTTGTTGACAAGATAGATAGATGCATCGCTTGTGACAGTTTTACCAGATCTGTTACTAGCGATTAGTGATTTACTGAACTTCCGTAATAGTTGTCTATCTTTGGAGAAATGGAAACCACAGACGAAGAGTCCAGTTCGACAGGCCACACGGAAACAACGGCTGACAGTCGTAAAGTGTCACCGAGTCCAGTTCGACAGGCCACACGGAAACAACGGCTGACGGTCGTAAAGTGTCACCGAGTGTGCGATTCACGCTCCAGACTCCAAGGCTCTGGTCGGCTTCGCCTTTGTTGACGTTGGATTCAGGAAGTGACACTGTTACTGATAAACAGCGCTTTGACTGTCAACCATTCCTGAATAGGTAATGTGATGTGGTGATCCTGTGGAAACTGCGTCCCGATGTCTACGCACGTTTACGTCGAGTCATCAAGGCTAAGGCTATGCAGCACAGTGTGCCCGACCGCGTTGGTGCTTGCATCACCGAAGACGATGATTTTGTACTGGCATGCACAAACAGGGCGGTGCTAGATGTTGGTCTGCTGTCATTGTAATCATGACTACATTAGTAATTGTGATTGCAATAATACTGTAATCATGATTACATTAATATTCATACTTGTAATCACCCCTCTCTGTAGCACACCACAACACCTTGTTGTTGGGTGCAATGTAATCATTTAAATAACAATAATTAATTACTGACAGTATGTAATGTTCACAGTTTTGCAACTATTATGGTCAATATAGAATTAGTGCTATCAAGTAACCCTGACAAATTATATTTCAGGCTCAGGAATGGCAAGACAAGTAATCCCATCCTGCGATGTGGGAAGGATATGTGATGTCTATTCTGAACCGAATTGAATTGATGGAAATTTTAGCTATGGAGACTGGCCTGACACAGGTGAGTGTACTGATAGTCTGATATAGACAAATCATGAGGCACCCACAGTATGCAGCAGGTCGAAAAACAACCTGGAAAAACCTGGAAAAACAAACAAAAAACAAAAAAATATTATATTAATAACTGAATGATCTGAATGCTTTCTTATCCCACTTCTGTCAACAAAAATGTTACCTGCAGCATCTTGCATATCACTACACACAATTTCATTTATATTGAGACCAACATAAAATATATCAAAAGTTTATTCACATAGAAAAACAATTACCAAAGAAATAAGGCTAACTAGAATGACTGAAACCAAGACTAAACATTGACTAAAAACATTGACTTCTACCACCTGGAAATACAACCTGGAACATGGATGTCACAGTTACACACATCATTAGTATGCCACCACATATCAAATATACTGGATGTTTAGCTTAGGAAATAATTAATCTTTATACAGCCAAGGCATTTTAATAATAATGCAACTGTTTCACCATCATCATCTGTACCAATGGCAATACACTACTTGTTCTGACTGACAGTAAATATACACCAATCATGCATACTAATTCACTACTTGTTCCTACCGACAGTAAATGTACACCAATCATCTCATTCTGGAATCTGTACCAATTCACTACTTGTTCTGACAGTAAATGTACACCAATCATGTGTACCGATATACTACTTGTTCTGACTGACAGTAAATGTACACCAATCATGCATACCAATACACTACTTATTCCTACCGACAGTAAATATACACCAATCATCTCATTCTGGAATCTGCACCAATTCACTACTTGTTCTGACAGTAAGTGTACACCAATAATGTGTATCCAATATACTACCTGTTCTGACTGAATCTATATCATAACACTACTTGTTCCTACCGACAGCTAATGTAAACCAAGCATCTCATTCTCTACCAATACACTACTTGTACTCATAGTAAATGTACACCAATCATATGTATCAATACACTACTTGTACTGACTGATAGTACTTGCGCACCAATCATCTGTTCCAATACACTACTGACAGTAAATATACACCAATACACTACTTATTCGGACTGATAGTACATGTACACCTAACAGATTCAATTCACCTTTCACTCATCCATGGGGGGAAATCAGCACACTTGCCTCTGACAGACACCCCATTATCCGAAAGACCTTGGCTGATAGATCAGACATGAGTACAACATGTGTCACAGTTTATGGCAGTTTGATGTGTGGCATGTGCAGAAAAGTGACATAAGTTTTTCTCCCGAATGACAAATTTCTTCTCTTTCTCATAGGTGTCGGAGCTGCTTGAGTCATCCTCGGTTATGTCGCTGTTATCACATAGTGTGCATCATCTGCACCAATGTCTTTGTTCTCACTGAATCTGATGGGAGCTTCGCATAGGAGTAGTCATGATCAACGTTCATTGGTGCAATAATGTCATCCGTGACTACAGCAGCATTCGCGAAGTGTCGCACTTGAGATATCGTTACCGGATTGATTTGCGTTTCAGCATCAGTTGTCGATGGTGTCACAGCAGTAGTGGCGGTGATGGCACTAAAGGTGACATCCGTAATGTCAAGATTGACGGCATCACCCATATCGCTGGATACTTCAAAACTAGTACCTGTATTAACCAATGGTGAATCCTTCATCTGAAAAGATTACACATACAGTGACTTGAAAATTTTACAAAATTCATCTTTTGCATAATAAAAATGTTTCACAATATGATAAACTTTCTCTTGTATATATTATTTTTAGAATATAAGAGTGCCAGGGTCATATAGAATATATAAAGTAATCAACCACAGGGAAAAGCATTTTCCCTATGGAGCCATGTTAATTCAACCAATGGGTGTTGCACTGATCTCTTAATGTTTTTAATGAATCTGTTTGGTCACTTTGACGAATGCCACTGGTAAGATAACCAAAAGCATGTAACCAAAATTGTAGCATCTTAGCTCCCAAGTGCATTATATTATCTAATCAACATTGCACTGTTTTCAACGGGCCAGTGAGGTCCACATTATATAAGGGGTCCAAATTCCATAATGAAATATGGACCCATAGGTACACTTTCTATGGGGTTCCTTAATATCTGACACCCGATTTACATAACATAATGCATGAATATTTTTATTGGACCAAATGCACACCCATATATATGTATGTGTGTGTGTGTGTGTGTGTGTGTGTGTGTGTGTGTGTGTGTGTGTGTGTGTGTGTGTGTGTGTGTGTGTGTGTGTGTGTGTGTGTGTGTGTGTATATATATATATATATATATATATATATATATATATATATATATAATTGTTCATAACTGTTGCTGTAGTACACAGAGACAAGATATTGTCATGAATATACTTCAGACATGTGGTCAATTCCATTCCGGAATTGGAATTGATCCTCAATTCCAGTTCCGGAATTGGAATTGATTTTCGAAAATTAGTTGGAATTGTAATTGATTTTTTTTTGGAATTGATTTTTTTGGGAATTGGAATTGATTTTGTTGGAATTATTGACTTGATACTGTTAATATTTACCCTTATATTTACTTATATTTACTTTTAAAATCATATTTGTCTGCTATTAGCATGTCACCCTGAATCTGGTAACAGCCAGGAAGCTGTCAACATTACAGCATAGACACTGTCTACTCTGTTATTGAAACATTGTGAACAAGAACAATATAATCAAGCATTTGCATCAAAAATAAATACTAAGTTACTGTAATAGACAGTAAAACCAAAATCAGACCATTCAGGCCTCATTTTCTTTCTCAGTGGACAAGGTTTATTTACAGAGATTGCCAATTAAGGGCACCTGCCTGCTCATTCCCTTTGTGTGAGAGAGGAAGCCTGCCCCACTTGAATGCCGCCCCTTGTTTATCCAAGCCTAATGTTCAGCCCACAAGTTTCCCAAATTAAATTGGTCACTGGTCACATGTATAATGCTGTTACAGGTGGTTGTAGGGTTTGCCCTTTGTAGTAATTCAAAATGTCCCCATGGATAATACATGTTTGTGATTAGGATGTTGAAGACTCAAAGTTTACGGTAAATTTGATGAAATATCAATGATACCACAACTGTTTTAAATGGGTTGTGGTCACTTGCCCCCCCCCCGGACATTTGCCCCTAGGACACTTGCCCCCTGGACATCTGCCTCCTAGGATATCTGCCCCCCCCGGACATCTGTCCCTTTTTTCTATGATAGTTGACAAGTGAAAATCAGTTTGCAGTTTTATCATTATTACTAAAATAATAACATTCAATGACAAAGTCACTTTAGCCTAATACAATGGCCTATCCCCTGGAGTGTGTATGAGATGATCTCGTCACCAGTCGTCTTCCAGGTATCATCGATAGTCAGATCAGTGGTGGAAGATGGGTTCTTGGGGTGATGCTTCCACGAACAGTGGTGGACAGTAACGAGTCAGAGATCAGCTGGTTTGGAGTGCCCCTGGTATTAGCTGCCTTAGTTTTCAGGTCCTCACGGACCTTGGCAGCTTCTATCCATGCCGTGTCACCATCATAGTTGCAGGCAGTCTTGTTGATCACATTCTGGATCTGGAGATCAGATCAGTGACCACAGCACCCTTGCATGATCAGGATCGACGCTGGCTTCACTCCCATCGAAGAGTAATCATGTTGGTCCCCTTCTTGGTGTAGGCATGACACTCAAAACATAGCTTCTGACCTCCTCAGATGCTAGTAGTAATTTCCATGGTGAAGTTATCAGTGAATTCTGACAACTCTGGCTTGTGCATCCAGTTTTATAGGAAAATGGAGTCACTCTAGCTCTCCATGGTAAATACAATTCAAAAGAAACCTTGTTGAGGTGGCTTCTTTCAAATATCCTCAATTGTAATAAAAGGTCCAGATCCTAATGTCACTGGCTTCTTCCACAATTGCAATAAAGATAATCCTTTGATTGCAGGATCATCTCCCACTACATAAAGTAATTTACTTGGCTGATCTGGCATAAAGAACATTAATTGCAATTAGGGTAATACATATCTTGAATTTATGTTCAGAAAAAAAATTATTTAAAAAAACTATTTCTTAAAAATCTAAATAATCCAGAAGATACGAATAGGGGGCAAATGTCCAGATTTTCGATAAGGCAAGGGGCTAATGTCCTGGGGGCAAGTGTCCTAGGGGCAAGTGACCAAGGGGCAAATGTCTGGGGGGGGGGGCAAATGACCTGGACTCGATATAAACAGGGGAAACTGTTCAAAACTCAGATTAACGACCCAATTGTCCAGGGCTGTCCAAAATGTCTGGTTTTGTTAGCAAAATTCCTGGAGAGGTGTCGCAGCAGAAAGTACATATGAAATGGCTGAATGCCATTTTTTAAGATTTTTTATGGCAAACCTGATATATATATATATATATATATATATATATATATATATATATATATATATATATATATATATATATATATATATATATATATAGATGCAATGAAAGAAATATAGCTTTTTTTTTTTTAATCATATGTGATTAAATATGATTGTGCACACGTGACAAATAAAACTCTGTTAAAACGAATTGGATTTGAATTTTTACTTAGCCTAGGATTTAAAAAGTTTGAATTGATAATTTGGAATTGGAATCGATTTTTTGCAAAGTGGAATTGGAATTGGAACTGATTTTTTGGAATTGATTGGAATTGACAAAACAGAATTGTCCCCATGCCTGATATACTTCCTTCATATGTATAGCTTGTACTAATACTATTGTGGGTTGCCGACAGTTGCCCCCTCCCCCACGATATTCATTACAGTGTTATCAGTCGACTTAGAATAACATGTAATTAATACATCTCTTTATGAACTTCCGGCTATTACATGTGGGGTTTAATCTGATCAATAAAATAAATTATTTTTATATAATGTTGTCTTATTATCGAGTCACAAGAATTTAGACAGAAATTGCAAAGTGTCATTATTGAAATCAGACATGTTATCTGACAGTGTTCAACTGGATAGATGACGATGCCTTAGTTAGTTTCCTTTCCAGCTAGACATTGGATGAAATACATTTTACTTGAAAATATTTAAATACTTTTAAACAAGTTTTTGTAACTGCATTTGCACTTAATCACAATGATAGTATTTGTATATTCAAATACTTCCATACAGAATTTGAAAAGTAAACAGCAACAGCATGCTTCTGTTGCACTATAGTCTATATTGTTTGAGTTTTGGTCATGTTTCTTCCCATGTAACCCCCCAGCCTTACGCTTGCCGCTTGGTCTCAAACTCAGATGGTGTTTCATTTAGAACACAGGAGTCTGAGACTTATTATGACTGTCAATAAATAATATCAAATTATTTTCTTGAATAATTGTTCCTAGTACATACGCCATGGCCCATGTTATAAGGCTGCTGTATATCCTGCAGCACTTATTGAGTTATTGTTATTGTTTTGAGTATGGTCACATTATGTCTGATCACGTCGAAAATAAATCGGCGGATTGGAAAACACTCGTAATTATATCAAATTATTAACACTTACTCGCACTTTATTGTATTCATAAATTTATATTTACTATGGGTCATATATATGCGGACGTTGAAGCACAACTGTGCGTATTGGGGTGGAACTATATTGTAATCGTAGTGATAAGTCACAATGGTAACGGTAATCCAATTTACTAACCACCTGGTTACGGCTCGTCGCTTCCTACGCATCGCTCTACCCTCTGATATATGCCGTTTCCTGGTCGAAGAATAGTCTGTAGATGTATAGTCATATGCATAAAAATCGATCTAAGATGGAACGGTGTCTTTGACCAAGAATGACATTTTGATGCTCACCGTCTGTCCATGCTCATCACATACGTCTTTTGTCTTGTAATCTGCATCGGAAAAGTGGTCTCTCGCAGAGCCTGCCGCTGTTGGACACGCCAATTTCCGCATTTACAACCACCTTTTCCGCTGCAAATCCTTCCTCGGAAGTCGAAAAAAAGTGTTTTCCATGCATTTGTAGTACTAGTTGATATATCCAGGAGCCGTCCAGTGCACACCAGTTTTCTTTTTTTTCGATTTTCCATGCGTTTCGGCCGTTTTTCCGAGAGGTAATGCGTCGTCGCTCATATTGATTTACTGTGTGAAGGCGGTACCTTGGAGCTCGTACTCAAACCACTCTGCCGCTGCCCCCCCCCCCCCCGCAGAGCAATGGCGCCGCCTAGCGTAGATAATGGCAAAGTTAAAAAGGATATTACAAAATTACCGTGGCGTTGCGCCCATCATATAAGGGTGATATATATTGTAAATGGTATATTATTATGTTTCGGGCTATGGTTGTTCGAGTGCTTCACCCCCCCCCTTTAAGGCAAACAAAACGCCGTACGGTTGTGCGTGACTGATTCCCTGTCTGTAAGAGTACACGCACATCCACTCTCCTCCGAAATCCCAATAAGATGTTTCCGCGCCACCAAGCCGTTCAAACAAAGCCGCCAGGTAACCTCGTCCAGGCAGCAGCAACAGCACGTAGCCGAGGCTTTTCGGAGAATTAACAACTACCCAGCTAAAACAAAAACGTTATTTGAACCTTATAAAGAATTGTGGAATTGTTCTAAAAAAGTTTTTATGAAACGTTTTATTTATGGGAAACAAAAGTGATGGTTTTGTGACTATGCATCTATAAGAGTTGGCAAAACAACCCTTCGCAACTACCGTTAAGAATATCACGCGAGTGGTTTACTAGGAAAACCTTGTTGAACATACAGCATTTTAATTTCATAGGCCGCGTCATACTGTTAGATAATCCTAGTCGGTATTCCGGCACTACTGTCTCACCAAATCACCAAATTGCTAGATTGCGCACCTACCTGCCGATCGCGCAGTGCGATCTACAGATGGCACATCATCGTTTGTTGCGTCTTGTAAATAATTCACCTTTCAGCATTCTTTTGTGGATTGTCATTGCATGAGTAGGTAGACCTACTCTGTCGCAGCAAAAAAGTGAGTGCATTGTGTAGTGCAGTTGCTTTACACGTTTTATTGCGTTTTGCGAGATGCCTAAATAACTGTCGTTGTGACAGCAATGTTTCTGTATTGACTTTATACGTTACAAACCAAATCTGCAAATTGTACAGCGTGATCGCTAGAGAGCGAAGCACAATCTGCAAATGGGTGTGCAATCTATCGATCTGCAGGTTGCGCAGCATTGCACTGCGCAATCTGCGGATGGCGCAGATCCATGAATTGTCCCCGATATATATATATATATATATATATATATATATATATATATATATATATATATATATATATATATATATATGTATATGCCAAGACATAGCCAAGACATAGCCAAGACATAGCCTAGGCATAGCCAAGACATAGCCAAGACATAGCCAAGACATAGCCAAGACATAGCCAAGACATAGCCAAGACATAGCCAAGACATAGCCAAGACATAGCCAAGACATAGCCAATACATAGCCAAGACATAGCCAAGACATAGCCAAGACATAGCCAAGACATAGCCAAGATATAGCCAAGACATAGCCAAGACATAGCCAAGACATTAGCATTGCAAAATATGTGTAATAAATTGTGTGTAGCAATTTAGCAAAAATACATATTATAAATACAAATTAAAACACGGATCTAAGATTCTAAGATTCCGGGACATGCGAACTGCGGAAGCGCAGTGAACTACGTGACCTCTACTGACCCCATCAGACGTGCTGCCATGCCGTGGAGTTTTACTTTAGTGTTCATCTTGTTATTGTTTATATTAATGTTGTCCTGCTAATAATTGAATTAGTTATTAAATTTGTTTATACTATGTATTTTAACTATTATAATGTTAAATTTGCAAGTGTTACTAGCGCAAACCACTTTAGTAGCAACGCCTACTTCTGACACGGTCCTAGTAGGCGCCTACCCATGGCATGTTTTACTTTTGGCCCGTGACACCGGTGACTGATTTTGAGATATGTATGCGTTTTGCAGACTAGTCATTATTTTACAAACGTATCCGATGTAAAAGTGCTTGGAAAAAAACACTCATCACGCGAAATCATCACTTTCCTAGGAATTACTGTGTGTGTGTGTGTGTGTGTGTGTGTGTGTGTGTGTGTGTGTGTGTGTGTGTGTCTGTGTGTGTGTGTGTGTGTGTGTGTGTGTGTGTGTGTGTGTGTGTGTGTGTGTGTTTGTGCGTGTGCGTGTGCGTGTGCGTGTGCGTGTTCTTGTGTATGTGTGTGTGTGTGTGTGTGTGTGTGTGTGGGTGGGTGGGTGGGTGTGTGTGTGTGTGTGTGTGTGTGTGTGTGTGTGTGTGTGTGTGTGAGAGGGAGAGAGAGAGAGAGAGAGAGAGAGCGAGAGAGAGAGAGAGAGAGAGAGAGAGAGAGAGAGAGAGAGAGAGAGAGCGCGCGCGTGCGTGCGTGCGTGTATGGTAGACAACGTTAGACCCATAACTCATCTATGTTTGCCAACTCCTCCTTCAATTTTTCTGTCCATCGTTGGCCCCCTGCGTTGGTGGGAATTATTTTTGCGTAATATAATTGGTTTATATTGTATTATATTTGTATTATATTGTACTGTATTGTACATACGTGGGAGCTCTTGGGTGACACTGAGCTGTTGGGTCACACTGAACTCTTGGGTGACACTGAGCTGTTGGGTGACACTGAGCTCTTGGGTGACACTGAGCTGTTGGGTCACACTGAACTCTTGGGTGACACTGAGCTGTTGGGTCACACTGAACTCAAAAATCACACTGAGTTTTTGGGTCACACTGTTGGGTCACGCGAAGGTTTTAAGCTATGCTTGAGCTCTTGGGTCATGCTGCATTCTGAAGTTATTCCGAGCTTTGACGCGATGTGTGCTTTGATATCACATTGTACCCTGGGGCCACACTGGGTTACATTTAAAGGAAACACATTACCCGTGGTTGGTCATCGCTGCGCTACACACCTAATTAATTTGGCATTACGTGGATCGCTACGATTTCCGCTTGCTTTTCAAACCTTTCAACGACGTGACATTTCCAGTAGCGGCCTATTGTTGATTAACAATGTCACCAAAGGTCACTTCTTTACTTGACTTTTTGTCGAGTAACCGAAATTCCTTCCGAGCCACGCACGGTTCGGTGAGAACGGGTATGGTGATAAATTACAACATTTCAGCTGTTCTACGATCTACGACCCCACGGTCGGGTCGTCTTAGTTTTACTTTTATCGAAATTCAGTCCGCTATTACGAACATTCGAAATATCCTTTGTTGTTATAACGTACATCTGTCCGTAACGCTACATTCGAAATATCCTTTGTTGTTATAACGTACATCTGTCCGTAACGTTACGTTCGAAATATCCTTTGTTGTTATAACGTACATCTGTCCGTAACGCTACATTCGAAATACCCTTTGTTGTTATAACGTACATCTGTCCGTAACGCTACGTTCGAAATATCCTTTGTTGTTATAACGTACATCTGTCCGTAACGCTACGCGAACAATTACGTACATTTGTGGACAACATCGTGCGTCTTTTCGTCAATTATCCAAAGTTACGTCGTATACAATGACAAGGCGTCGCTACACGTTACCATGACTGTCCAAGTACCAAGGAATATATAGATATATATGTGATAACGTTTTAATATTGTTATCGTGACAGTCACATTCCAACTGGATGGAAAGTTTTGCTTACGAAATTCATCAAAATTACATACCTCGTTGCTTTTTTTATAGAAAACCGCCCTCATAGCTGATACCCCTCAATTTCTACCCAGCCCTGTGTCATGGGCCGAACGTATTCCGTGCCATGTTGGGCTTTCATGCGACGTTTAGTTAGCGTTGTATATCACTTTGTGCCCTGTTATCACAGATTGCCTTAAATTTAAAACTCCACCCTCAACTGGTTTAGCCTTTCGCAGATCCGGTCCGTTGATGTCCTAATATGTAGTGTTTGTCTGTGTTAATATTTTAAATAATATCCGCAGTCGGTTTAATAAAAAAGTGCGTATTTTTGTCCAAATCGTCGAAATAATTTACTTTAGTCGTTAGATCTGGTAAGACTAAAAATCGTGGATATCCAAAAAAAGTAAATACTTTGTGGTGTCAAGGCTGATCATGGTGACTTCCATCCTCTCGCCGGTCCCATGGTAAAGTTATGAAAATTCACCAAGGGCATTTTCATTTTCACTTCAATAATTTCTGGATCAAGCGTTAAATAATGTAACAGACTGTCTCACGAGTTCATAAAAACTACAGACGAAAGTTGGATAAACGAGCTAGCATGTCGTAATGGATGCTAGGTAGGTTTGAATTTTTGGAAAATTAATTTGAAATGAGACGAACAAAATTGAATTGAGGAGGGACCTTTAAAAACACATTGCGTAGTTGGTCATCTCTGTGAACTAATAATTGTACTATTATATAATATTACTATATTTAGTGAATGTATCGACGTAATCTTTTGTAGCGTTATATTTTCACTCTAAGCTATTATAGCAATGTGGCACACAAGTCATCGTTTAGAGTGTGTTCTACACACACGATTAATTTGGCATTTCGTGGATTACTACAAGTTCTGCTTGTTTTTTCTGCTTGTTATGCTAGTCTTTCTGCTTGTTATGCTAGTCTTTCTGCTTGTTATGCTAGTCTTTCTGCTTGTTATGCTAGTCTTTCTGCTTGTTATGCTAGTCTTTCTGCTTGTTATGCTAGTCTTTCTGCTTGTTATGCTAGTCTTTCTGCTTGTTATGCTAGTCTTTCTGCTTGTTATGCTAGTCTTTCTGCTTGTTATGCTAGTCTTTCTGCTTGTTATGCTAGTCTTTCTGCTTGTTATGCTAGTCTTTCTGCTTGTTATGCTAGTCTTTATGCTTGTTATGTTAGTTTTTCTGCTTGTTATGCTAGTCTTTATGCTTGTTATGTTAGTCTTTCTGCTTGTTATGCCAGTCTTTCTGCTTGTTATGCCAGTCTTTCTGCTTGTTATGCTAGTCTTTCTGCTTGTTATGCTAGTCTTTCTGCTTGTTATGCTAGTCTTTCTGCTTGTTATGCTAGTCTTTCTGCTTGTTATGCTAGTCTTTCAACATTTCCAGCAGCGACCTAATGTTGATTAACATCGTCACCAAAGGGCACGTCACTGTTCGACTCTTTGTCGAGTTACCGAAATTCTGTTCGAGCCACACAAGATTCCGCGATTACAGCTAAGGCGATTAATGACAAATTAATGATTCAATGCGTTTAATGTCATTAATGTCGCTTCGCCCGAACGACAGTTGTTGACTCGTTATAAAGACTTTGTCATCCGACGTTTGCTCGTCGTATCTGGTTCCACGTACCTCCTTTAAGTATCCTTCCTCAACTGGTTTAGCCAATCGCTTATCCGGTTCGTTGATGTACAACTATGTAGTGGAGGATTAGTTTAAATAACATCTTCAGTCGATTTAATAAAGACAAAATAAAAGTCACATCAGTTAATTTTTTATTTTAAATGTGAACTGTAAAGTTTTACACTGGATGATTTGTAGTCGGGGATCCGCACTGCAAAAAGACATATATTTAGGGATGGAGTGGACATAGTTTAGTGTGGAAAGCATACCTAATTTTTTGGTTAGATTGGTGCATCTAGATGAACAATCACGGGGCCTGCTCTGCCATATTTCTTGCGAAATCTCCGAAAATTTTATTTTAAGAAGAGAACCGTAAATTGACAATTTCGGCGACTTGTGTCAGGGAACGTATTGACTATTGCGCATGTTATTCCATGGACATCTCTATATATAATATATGTAGACATGTGGACTACCAAATGAAAGCTAAACATCCACTGCATCTGTTGACATGTGGCTTGTCACTATATCTTGAATACTTGTGAAATAAGAGCTATCTACTAACAATGACTCTATTGTTATACCGATACTCCAAAAATTAGTCACACAAATCATAACATCATTTTATTTAAGCTGCTAAAAACATATTGCAGTAATATAACTATTACCTGCATTGATGTGAAACAGATGTTTGTTAGCTACAGTTTGATACCAAATGTATATCCATATTGTATATACAAATGTAGTTATAGTGTTGGAAACATGACAAGCCAAAACAGCCAAATAAGTACGGTTGGTCATTTGCGTGATTAAACAGACATGTGGTAACACTCTATCTCCGAAATACAATTTCATCCTACACTTTGGACCCAAATAATCAGGTATATATTTTAAAACTTATTATATTGTGCACAGGAGAGAATAATATGGATAACTCGAAATAAGTCAGCCATTTTGAATTTCAAGATGGCCGACAAAGAAATTCCCATTTTTACTAAATTATTACTATTAGTTATAATATTATATGTAGAAACGAACTTTTAAAAAATCGAATTACCATTTCATTAGAGTGGGAGTATTTTGGTACAATTACATATGCTTCAATAAAAAGATCCATGTGTCATCATCGAAGCGGACAGAGCTGGTTTGTGACAACAACACTTGACCGAAGTAGGTAACATACTGCCATACATAGTATCTGCTGGGCATACAACGTATGTAGCATGTATACCACACTATTTGCATGCTATGAGACACCTACCACCAGATGTGGTGACAATCTTCAACTAGGGTCATTTCACAGTCCATGTGAAGAGTGGAAAATTCAATGGAGTATGGACGGACATGGCCCTAGAACAGACGTATAAGAAAGAGGCCAAGACGCAGCTTTTCAAGGGTATTACACAACAACAAACTATCAGAGAGAAGTACCCGAAGGCACTGCCTGCTCTTACAGCTGTCTCTGAGCAGACTGAGGCAGTGGTACATGTCAGTGAGGGAACCGGTCCTTCTAGACGACCAGCGAAGACACAGGCATCGAAAGACAGAGATGCAGTCAACAACAACAAGCTATCAGAGAGAAGTACCCGAAGGCACTGCCAGCTCGACAGACAGAGATGCAGTCAACAACATAAAGACATTGCTTGTTAGTGGCTTGATCAATCCATTTATCTCATCCTCTTTTGATCTCTTGAATATCGCCACTGGTGATAAGTGTGTCTCACTAGATCTTTTAGAAGCAAAAGAGAAGGGACAGGAAGCACTCAGTAGAGCTGAAGAAACGCTCAACACAACTGTTACTCCGGTACGTCTGCAGACTTTCCACGAGAAGCGACAGAAACCAGTCGAATCACTGAAAACAAAGATATACCAGAAAGGTAGCAATGTTGTCCGGAGCCTCCACTTTCTTCGTCATATTGACAGTGAATCCTTCAGCTATAAGTGGCCTAAATACCCTGCTTCTCTCTTTGAGCCAGATGATCAAGGTTGCGTCATGAGGAAGGGTATTAAGGCAGATTATGTTGTAGCCAAGAAGACCAAGTTCATGGTATACAACGTAGAATAGTTAGAGCTGAAACTGTTAGATGGCACAAAACCGAAGGAGATGAATTACTTCAAATACCTAGGTTCATGGGTAGATTCTACTGTGGACGACTTACGAATCAGAAAAGGTCTTGCTTGGGCTGTCGCAAACAAGTCGACGAAAATATGGAAATCAAATATCTCAAGGGACCTCAAGGAACGTCTCTTCTTGGCAACTGTGGAATCAGTAATCCTGTATGGATAGAAAGCCTGGCCATTGACCAAATCTCTGGAAAAGCAGTTGGATGGCTGCTACACTAGACTACTGCGAATGGTATTCAATGTTCACTGGAAAGAGCAAGTGACTAATGAGGAGCTGTATAGAACAATGATGAGATTCAACTTGGAGATTCCTGTGTAGAAGAAGACCACTTGCCATCCATTTATGGTAATGCTGTGCTGCTGGTTGATGCGTGCCCTGGCATTTATACGTCGGCAGCAGGACACCGGGTGTAAGAATTTCCTGAATAAACATCCTGAAATGGCTCCTAGAGATGTGCAGCTTATCCTTGGAGGTGTCTCCATTGAATCTGTCATCATTCAAGGACACGTATCACAAGCCCTGTCAGAAGAACTATGGGTGCAGAGAGGGGCGACACACATACTTTGTCACCGGATTATGAGAGAGTTGGCTGACAAGAATCATATATCGGTGTCGTCAGCTACATCAACTCTTCTGTGTGGTGACGTCATGAAAGGGTGTGACACAGTGAGTTACCCCTTCCAACGCCGAATGCTATGTCTCTGCACAAGATATAATTGCATTGACCACTGATGTATCCTTGTTTTGATGAAGTCAAAAAAGCTCGTCTCTTCTACCTGAAGCTGTATGGCAACTTCGACGGCAATCTGGATGACGTCAGTGCAATAAAGGAGGTCCTCAGGTGCCTTCCTCCAACGGAAGATGCATTTCACTATCATATGCTTCATGCACTCTTCCAAATTCTCATTTACAAAGCTGCTCAGCAGAATCACCCCAACATTCCCGCCCCTACTTCATTTGTGAGGGAGATTTGTGGTAAAAATGGTTCCACTCATGATGGACAAGCAATCCAAACCTCCAGCAGCGACTGCGAAGCAATACTGTACATGTATCAAGAGCAAATGCACAAAGAGATGTTCATGTGCTGCTGCTGGCGTGAACTGTGTGGTTGTCTGCAAGTATTCAGCTAAAACAGACAAATGTGCTCATGTCCTTGATTCTGAAAGTGATGATGATGAGTAGAGTTGTATAGCACTGATCAATTGCCAATAGAGCAGGAGATCAATATATTTCATTTAATACCAATCTTGTGCTATTTGGGTGCAGATGGATCGTTTTTTATTGAGGCATATGTAATTGTACCAAAATACTCCCACTCTAATTAAATGTAAATTCGAAATTTTTTTAAGTTCGTTTCTACATATAGTATTATAACTAATAGTAATAATTAAGTAAGAATGGGAATTTCTTTGTCGGCCATCTGGAAATTCAAAATGGCTGACTTAATTCGAAATCCATATTATACTCTTCTGTACACAATAAAATATGTTTTAAAATGTATAGCTGCTTTGGGTCCAAAATGTAGGATGACATTGTATTTTAGAGATAGAGCGTTTTCACATGTCTATTTAATCTTGCACATGGCCAACAGTACTTATTCGGCTGTTTTGGGTTGTCATGTTGCCAACACTATAACTACATTTGTATACAATATACGGACATAAATTTGGTATCAAACTCTAAATAATAAACATATGTTTCACATAAAAATAGGTAATAATTACAATACTACCACCACAATTTTTTTAGCAGCTTATATAAAATTATGCTATGATTTGTGTGACTCATTTTGGAGTTTCGGTATAACAATAGGGTCATTGTCATTATAGAGCTCTTATTTCACAATTACTCAAGTACTCAAGCCACATGTCACCAGATGCAGTGGATGTTTAGCTTTCATTAGGCAGTCCATTTGTCTACATATACAATACACCGAGATTTCCATGGAGTAATATGTGCAGTAGTCAGTACGTTCCCTGACACAAGTTGCGGAAATTGTCAATTTAGGGCATCCTTCTTAAAATAAAATTTTCGGAGGTTTCGCAAGAGATATGGCAGAGCAGGCCCCGTGATTACTCATCTAGATGCACCAATCTAACACCAAGATTAGGTCTGATTTCCACACTAAGTTATGTCCACTCCATTCCCCAAACCTCCCCCGTATTTCCCCGTCTATTATTAGTCAGTCAAATGTTTGTTTTATACAATAATTTTAATTGTAATTTCCACATGCACATTGAGCAACACAGCGACATTTACGCAAACTACCAGCGGTAAAATTCGCAGTTGTTTTCTCTTAACATTTAATACCTGATAGTACTGGAGTCTAAGACATTTAATACCTGATAGTACTGGAGTCTAAGACATTTAATACATGATAGTACTGGAGTCTAAGACATTTAATACCTGATAGTACTGGAGTCTAAGACATTTAATACCTGATAGTACTGGAGTCTAAGACATTTAATACTTGATAGTACTGGAGTCTAAGACATTTAATACCTGATAGTACTGGTGTCTAAGACATTTAATACCTGATAGTACTGGTGTCTAAGACATTTAATACCTGATAGTACTGGAGTTTAAGACATTTAATACCTGATAGTACTGGAGTCTAAGACATTTAATACCTGATAGTACTGGTGTCTAAGACATTTAATACTTGATAGTACTGGTGTCTAAGACATTTAATACCTCATAGTACTGGTGTCTAAGACATTTAATACTTGATAGTACTGGTGTCTAAGACATTTAATACCTCATAGTACTGGTGTCTAAGACATTTAATACCTGATAGTACTGGTGTCTAAGACATTTAATACCTGATAGTACTGGAGTCTAAGACATTTAATACCTGATAGTACTGGAGTCTAAGACATTTAATACCTGATAGTACTGGTGTCTAAGACATTTAATACCTGATAGTACTGGTGTCTAAGACATGTAATACCTGATAGTACTGGAGTCTGAGACATTTAATACCTGATAGTACTGGAGTCTGAGACATTTAATACCTGATAGTACTGGAGTCTAAGACATTTAATACCTGATAGTACTGGAGTCTAAGACATTTAATACCTGATAGTACTGGAGTCTAAGACATGTAATACCTGATAGTACTGGAGTCTAAGACATTTAATACCTGATAATACTGGAGTCTAAGACATTTAATACCTGATAGTAATGGAGTCTAAGACATTTAATACCTGATAGTACTGGTGCCTAAGACATTTAATACCTGATAGTACTGGAGTCTAAGACATTTAATACCTGATAGTACTGGTGTCTAAGACATTTAATACCTGATAGTACTGGAGTCTAAGACATTTAATACCTGATAGTACTGGTGTCTAAGACATTTAATACCTGATAGTACTGGAGTCTAAGACATTTAATACCTGATAGTACTGGAGTTTACGACATTTAATACCTGATAGTACTGGAGTCTAAGACATTTAATACCTGATAGTACTGGAGTCTAAGACATTTAATACCTGATAGTACTGGTGTCTAAGACATTTAATACCTGATAGTACTGGAGTCTAAGACATTTAATACATGATAGTACTGGAGTCTAAGACATTTAATATCTGATAGTACTGGAGTCTAAGACATTTAATACTTGATAGTACTGGAGTCTAAGACATTTAATACCTGATAGTACTGGAGTCTAAGACATTTAATACCTGATAGTACTGGAGTCTAAGACATTTAATACCTGATAGTACTGGAGTCTAAGACATTTAATACCTGATAGTACTGGTGCCTAAGACATTTAATACCTGATAGTACTGGAGTCTAAGACATTTAATACCTGATAGTACTGGTGTCTAAGAAATTCCAGGCATATCCACCATTTAACGCACACATTGGCCTGTAAACTAGGCAATAATTAATGTATGTTTGTAACATATTTCACTCGGGAAATGCAATAACACATGTACAGTCACCACATAATATTTTACAAATGTACGTCAAGTGAATTGTCTGACGGAAAGTCATTTCTTCATATGCGCATGTCAAATGGCCACACATATGCAAGGGGACTCATGCGACGCAGTCATGGAGAGTTTCCCTTGCCTACCCCGATAGACCAGGGCCTCGATGCTTTCTGGACTGCAGTGGCAAAGCCTTCAGGCTTGCAGACCATAATCTGTTCACCACGTTTTCAAAACTAACAAAACTGTATCTAGGCATTGTCGACACTGAGCACCGAGTTGCCCACGGAGACCACTGATTATCGTCTCTCGGTAAAAGTGAACTATCATCATCGACTACAACGGTATGCATAGTCATTTAATAGAATGATTCATTTGTCCATGTAAACACTGCCATGGGCAACAGATGAACGTGTGCAACGATTGGTCGGGCACATGCGAAGAGACCACGTGCGAGGCAGCCGGGCATGCGCGGGGTAGCATCTATTGGCTAATATATCATTCATGTTGATCCTCGCAGGCTAACATTTATGAGAACATCAAGCTTGACATCACGTATGTGTTTCGATTCCTGGAAGCGTATCTCCGAGTTCAATCTCCGTCTCCGTGTTCGATGATCGCCGTGGTCGCCTTTTCTCCTTTCGCCGTTGGCTTGCCAATGTGATCGCGAAGGCGTCTACTGCTTCGAAGAGGGTTATGACGCTCGCGCCAATGAATAACCCCATCGAACCTCCGATGTCACCTGTAACACGCATGCGCAACTGTACTAATCTCTGCCCCATGTGGTATAAAATCTGCCACTCCGTAAACTAAAATAAACGTCTGCCTCGAAACAACTAACTTACGATACAATATTCGACATCATCAATACGAGCAATCACACTGGTCACATAATTAATAGACACGTCAAACCCATAACTACACCAATATAAAACGATTTACGGGCTGCCACCTATATAATGCATGTCTAGGGACCTAAACTCTCACCATGTCGTACTACGTAAAAGTTTCATATTTATGCATTCATAACAGTTGCTGAAAGACAATGTACGTAAATGATCGACAACGCCATCTGCTGCTTCCGTTGGGAACCAGACTACAACTCCATTAGGAAAAACAATAGAAAATGTAACCTGTTCGGTTATTACCCATTGACTTAGGATAAGAGGGTAATGCCGCATTGTAGTGTACGGATATTGTAGCATTTCTGCTATTGTTTGTATCATAACATTATTATTTCCTGTTTCTTAATTTATTAGTTAAACCTTTCAAGGATGAATGAATGGATCAACCTTTGTTGAAGCCGACAAATGTTATTTCATTTGTTTGCACAAACATGCCAGTGTCCTTGTCCACGGTGTGGGATTGTTTATCTTAGAGAAAGATGCATATTAAGTAGGCAAGGATCAGATAATTACCCAATGTTATGGGTGTTTTCATAGTGGACTAGACCAGGAGACAGTGATTGGTGAACTAATGTTATGTGTTATCTCAGAAACAAAGAGAATAAAATGAGACTGGATACACGTGTGAGGCATCTCGTACAGCAGGTTACGATGAAGTAGAGAGGACACAGAAAGGTCGTGTAGCGCAGCATGGGCGCCCGGGTGTCAGACAAAGGACACGTGTGAGTCAACAGCGTGTAAGGTATAACTTTGAGCGAAGAGGTAGAAGTGTCTATGCTCCCCTCAAGTTAAGAAGTAGAGTATGAAACGTGTGAAATGAAGTGACTGAAAAGACAGCCGATATGCGCAGCGAATATCGAAGCGGCGTGGCGATGTCAAACGTCACTAGCGAGAGGACACCCCTGATTCGAAGGAAAACGGTCGCGACAACCGTAGCAGTACGCCTGAACGACGGCAGAGCACAGAATCGTCTCTACACAACGTTCGCTGCACGACGGCCAGAACAGTACGCCAGAAAGACGACAGACAACAGAATCGTCTCTAGACAACGTTCGCTGCACGACGGCTGGAGCAGTACGCCACAGCGACAGCAGACAACTGTATCGTCTCTGCACTACGTTCGCTGTGCGACGACCGTAGACGGCCACCTCAGATGGAGAAACTCGAGTGTTCCGCGACCCGCCACCGAGCGCCTGGGGCAGAATGAACGGTTCATGACAACGTAGAGAAGGGACTGAACTGTTATTCAGGCATAGAACCCCCGGAACTGACTTTGTTGCTCTTATAACAGGGTTGTGTGATAGTAAGACATGTCGAGGTACGTAAGCAAACACAGCTGCGTTTTATCTTTAGACATGATGAATATAACGTCATAGTTTACTTTGGGTTGATGTTTGGATAGCGATGGGTCATGTTAGACGCTACTAATAGTTATTTCGCAGGTTGAATAATTCCCTGGTCAATTACTACAGAATCTGAGTTATATGCATATAATAATTACATACACCCAGGAGTCTACTTGTTTCCTTGTAAACTTAGTAACTATTGTGTATTAAATGTTTATTTTTCTTTCACTTGTCTTTGTTGTCTTGTTCATTTGTGCAACAACCATTCACGAGCGTTGAATTATAGAAATGAGACTTTCCAATTAGACCTGAGCGAAACCAATGAGCGGAAACCCCGCCAATCCGTGATATATATGCATCGCGTATTATCATCCATGAAAACGAAGTCACTCAGCGTAGAAAGTGAATTGTACTGGTCGTTGCTCCTGCCGTTGTTAAAAGGGGCGACTTCCAATTCGCAGAAGCCGACAAAGCCATGCGCCATACGGAACAATACCGAACAAAGCCTGTCATTCAAAACCAACCAGTTATCGTAGATGACGTCAGCACCGGCGAACAACCTGATGATCTTATGGGTGGTAACAATTAAATATGTAGGTCCCCTATTATTACAACGCCCCAGACATGCCCCACCTTCCCCTATGCTTGCTACATGTTAATGCTCTCACTTCAGACAGCTCAAACTATGGCAAGTGACTCTCACTCGACCGATACATGTTAATGCTCTCACTTCAGACAGCTCAAACTATGGCAAGTGACTCTCACTCGGCCGAAACATTCTTTGAACATTTAAAAATGTGAGCTGTGTCACCTGAAATTGACACTGTTGGTTGCAATAAAATGATGCCCGCAAAAGAGGATTATCGAGATTAGCCGCGCACAAACTGTTCCAACATTATCCGTATCAGTAGCAACAACAACGAAATAGTATGGAATGACTCCCTGCATGTTATTTATAGTATCGTGGACGTGCTTTTGGAAAATATAAACGAGGACACTAGTATGACTATATGGCATTCTTTACCCTCTATTGACCTCTCACATTGCAGAAAGGTACGTTTTAAAGGGCGTCTAAATTTGATATAATTAGGCAATTTCTCTCGTTCAAACAGCAACACCGATCCAGGTATTGTAAAGTATTTCAGTTATACAATAACCGAGCTATTCTAGGTATCTAACAAAGTTAACAATACAAACAAGCCTTACTTAATAAGTCAATGAGAGTGTAGGCCTCAAGCTGCTCGTATTCCTGCACACGCAGGTCGCGCATGTAGACATTCAGCTCCAGGAAGTTGCGACTGAAACACATTCAGACGAAGATTATTATCTAATTCATCACGAAAAATAATAACAAATGTATGTATTTTACTACCAATACATACATTTGCTGGGCCGACTCCTTACGTGTCTTCCCATATCAAAACAAAATAATCTATGGAATTCTTAAAAAAAAGCCAAATAAATATACAGAGTATAGTACCATTGTATATATATATATATATATATATTACTACCAATTATATAAAATTAGTTTGCGTCTACTTCAATTTTCTACAGATTAAATGTATAGCATTTTGTACAATTCCACAGAACATAGTATATTACTGCTAACATAAGACTGTATATAATACAATAGAATACTTCAAATGTTACAGAAATTTCCGGAAAAAAATGCTATGTCATATTCTATAAAAAAAATTATATAATAGTTTTCTGAATTATACACACCGGTCTCTCAAAAAATATATTCTATAACAAAATTATAGATTCTTTTTTACTAAGGGTTACCTTTTTGAGAGTTTTTTGGCTGGTTAGTTGTATTACATTGCTTTCTATCGCGGGACGCGGAACATCTGGTCATTTTTAATACAATAACACGCATAAATTCCGTCGAATAATCTTCTTGAAATTAGCATGTGTTGCGTGGCGAACTTCAAGTTACGCCATGCATGTTAGCTTAGCTAATATAATTAATATTTGGAGTACACTAGGCCAATTGGAATAAGATGGTATTATTGCAAAACGTTAAGTCAATTCTACGAAAAGCGGAACATTTCTTTCTATCGCCGGACGCGGCACATCTTCAAATTGCCTAACTGTCCATGGAATACGGGACGTACGGTATTAGAAGGGTGTGTAGTTGTCGGAGTTCTCCGAATCTTTACGTTCCATTATGATCCACCAAGTAGCGAGTTGGTAATAGGAAGGTTTTTTGCAAAACATTACGTGACAGAACATTACATCTGGCGAAATGCATGATTATCTCGCCGAATACATGTCTTATTAGAAGTGTATGTATTTAATGCATGTTGTAGCTGTACGTACAAAGGTGCAGACGCGAAAAGGTTAATATGAGAGCAAAATACCTGAAAAACTTTCCGTCCAATCGATTCGTTTCAAGGAAAGATTCCAACCTTTTCATTAACGATATGAAGTTCTGCAACGAATCACTTCTGAAGCCGGTCCACGGTGGCAAAACGTTTGTTATACATTCGAAACCAATCATCTCACCACGAACTAGCTTCCCTCGAAATGATTTGGTTTGTTTGTCATCCTCGAACTTGAAATACTCGCGCATAGCAGCTTTCTCGGAAGCGGTATCAACTTTGTAGAGGCCATTATAGTTTAACTAAGACTGCCCGGAGAATAGGTTCGTCTTCCGCTTCGATAAAGCACGCGCAGTTGACCCGATAAACACTTGCTGCGTCAACCCATCATTTAGCGGTAGTTTCTCTCATTCTAGAAATGGATTCTTGATACTGTTCAACAATCGGCGTTATTCTGACCGACGTAAGTTCGCCGGCGAAGTGTAATTTGCTGATGTTTATTCCGTTCTCCAAGTCGTTCTTGTATTTTGTAATTTTAGGGATTATGCCTGTCTTGTCAAACTCATCCGTGATGTCCCACATTTTGACAAAGTCAAAATAGCCAACGTTACTCTGAAAATAAGTTCTTATGGCAACATCACGTGCTTTATAGTCTTCGAATCTTTTCCGTGCTTTTATAATACGCTGGAGAGGTTGTCGTATGACGAACGACTCGTATTCTGTGAGTTCTCTGTCGAATTCGATTGAAGCCTGCCAGAACCTGTTTGTATAATTGAGAACAGTGTTTTTTGTTTGTATTTCATGGCCATCGGCTGTGTAGATATGAAACAACCCCTCGATGTTTTCTATATATTTGTTAATGTGTCCTCTGAGTCGTGTGTGCGTCTCATTCATTTCCTTGCTTTGCTTGAACAATTCTGCGGTTAGATAGAACGAGTAATAACTGCCGTTCGGCGTAACTGTATAGTTCGTCAATGGGACAGCATTGCAGTATGTGTCGTGCGCTCTGTCTAGGTTGTACAACACTCTCTTCGAAGCGGTCAGTTTGTCTCCCAGACGTAACGGTATAGTTCGTCAATGGGACAGCATTGCAGTACGCGTCGTGCGCTCTGTCTAGGTTGTATAACACTCTCTTCGAAGCGGTAAGTTTGTCTCCCAGACGTAACTGTATAGTTCGTCAATGGGACAGCATTGCAGTATGCGTCGTGCGCTCTGTCTAGGTTGTACAACACTCTCTTCGAAGCGGTCAGTTTGTCTCCCAGACGTAACTGTATAGTTCGTCAATGGGACAGCATTGCAGTATGCGTCGTGCACTCTGTCTAGGTTGTATAACACTCTCTTCGAAGTGGTCAGTTTGTCTCCCAGACGTAACTGTATAGTTCGTCAAAGGGACAGCATTGCAGTATGCGTCGTGCGCTCTGTCTAGGTTGTATAACACTCTCTTCGAAGTGGTCAGTTTGTCTCCCAGACGTAACTGTATAGTTCGTCAATGGGACAGCATTGCAGTATGCGTCGTGCGCTCTGTCTAGGTTGTATAACACTCCCTTCGAAGTGGTCAGTTTGTCTCCCAGACGTAACTGTATAGTTCGTCAATGGGACAGCATTGCAGTATGTGTCGTGCACTCTCTCTAGGTTGTACAACACTCTCTTCGAAGCGGTCAGTTTGTTTCCCAGACGTAACTGTATAGTTCGTCAATGGGACAGCATTGCAGTATGTGTCGTGCACTCTGTCTAGGTTGTATAACACTCTCTTCGAAGTGGTCAGTTTGTCTCCCAGACGTAACTGTATAGTTCGTCAATGGGACAGCATTGCAGTATGCGTCGTGCACTCTGTCTAGGTTGTATAACACTCTCTTCGAAGTGGTCAGTTTGTCTCCCAGACGTAACTGTATAGTTCGTCAATGGGAGAGCATTGCAGTATGTGTCGTGCACTCTGTCTAGGTTGTATAACACTCTCTTCGAAGTGGTCAGTTTGTCTCCCAGACGTAACTGTATAGTTCGTCAATGGGACAGCATTGCAGTATGCGTCGTGCACTCTGTCTAGGTTGTATAACACTCTCTTCGAAGCGGTAAGTTTTTCTCCCAGACGCAGTCGAAGGGCTGTTCGAAAGTATTCTTTGACAATCAATCCTACTGAATCTCTGAGTGTTTTGGAGAACTCCAACAAGTCAGAGGTACAATCATGCAAATTCAATTTATCCCAACCGACAACAAAACGATTGTGTAAGATGTCCTGCATTTTCTGAAATCCTAATTCATTTACATAGTCATAGCATACGCAACCCATCATATCGTTTATTACATATTGTTTATAGTCTAATATTTTCCGCAGTGTTTTCCATTTTGGTAGCCCTCTTTGAATTTGTTCAATCTCCTTTATGTTAGCTCGCCGTTTGTCCGGCAACAGGCGCTCCTGGGTGTCGATAGATTCACCCATTTGCTCTCTCACATTCTTGAGGTATTTCTCAGACAACTCGAATTGTTTTTTTCCGTTCTCGTTGGCGGCAGCGTAGCTAATGGACGTTTTGTAATGCACAATATCGCACTCTTTAGGGCACACGCAGGTAGTATTGGTGAGCTTCTGTCTCGTAGTGTCCACGCGTCTGGCTGACTGGTTTCTATTAAATGATTCTGAAAAACAAACTATGTCCTAGACATCAATGCAGTTCATCAAATGGTCAGTGACGTTTCGAGGATCTTGTAAAGGGGGAGCCAGGGGGCAAGCTTAGTCACCAATTAGTTTACCACGCTACCATGTACATGAACAACTCGTTATTTACGGAACAGTTCATCAAATGGTCAGTGACGTATCGAGGATCTTGTAAATGGGGAGCCAGGGGGCTAGCTTAGTCACCAATTAGTTTACCACGCTACCATGTAGATGAACAACTCGTTATATACGGAACAGTTCATCAAATGGTCAGTGACGTATGGAGGATCTTGTAAAGGGGGAGCCAGGGGGTTAGCTTAGTCACCAATTAGTTTACCACGCTACCATGTAGATGAACAACTCATTATATACGGAACAGTTCATCAAATGGTCAGTGACGTATCGAGGATCTTGTAAAGGGGGAGCCAGAGGGCAAGCTTAGTCACCAATTAGTTTACCACGCTACCATGTAGATGAACAACTCGTTATATACGGAACAGTTCATCAAATGGTCAGTGACGTATGGAGGATCTTGTAAAGGGAGAGCCGGGGGGCTAGCTTAGTCACCAATTAGTTTACCACGCTATCATGTAGATGAACAACTCGTTATATACGGAACAGTTCATCAAATGGTCAGTGACGTATCGAGGATCTTGTAAAGGGGGAGCCGGGGGGCTAGCTTAGTCACCAATTAGTTTACCACGCTACCATGTAGATGAACAACTCGTTATATACGGAACAGTTCATCAAATGGTCAGTGAAGTATCGAGGATCTTGTAAAGGGGGAGCCAGGGGGCTAACTTAGTCACCAATTAGTTTACCACGCTACCATGTAGATGAACAACTCGTTATATACGGAACAGTTCATCAAATGGTCAGTGACGTATGGAGGATCTTGTAAAGGGGGAGCCGGGGGGCAAGCTTAGTCACCAATTAGTTTACCACGCTACCATGTAGATGAACAACTCGTTATATACGGAACAGTTCATCAAATGGTCAGTGACGTATCGAGGATCTTGTAAAGGGGGAGCCAGGGGGCAAGCTTAGTCACCAATTAGTTTACCACGCTACCATGTAGATGAACAACTCGTTATATACGGAACAGTTCATCAAATGGTCAGTGACGTATCGAGGATCTTGTAAAGGGGGAGCCGGGGGGCTAGCTTAGTCACCAATTAGTTTACCACGCTACCATGTAGATGAACAACTCGTTATATACGGAACAGTTCATCAAATGGTCAGTGAAGTATCGAGGATCTTGTAAAGGGGGAGCCAGGGGGCTAGCTTAGTCACCAATTAGTTTACCACGCTACCATGTAGATGAACAACTCGTTATATACGGAACAGTTCATCAAATGGTCAGTGACGTATCGGGGATCTTGTAAAGGGGGAGCCAGGGGGCAAGCTTAGTCACCAATTAGTTTACTACGCTACCATGTAGATGAACAACTCGTTATATACGGAACAGTTCATCAAATGGTCAGTGACGTATTGAGGATATTGTAAAGGGGGAGCCAGGGGGCTAGCTTAGTCACCAATTAGTTTACCACGCTACCATGTAGATGAACAACTCGTTATATACGGAACAGTTCATCAAATGGTCAGTGACGTATCGAGGATCTTGTAAAGGGGGAGCCGGGGGGCTAGCTTAGTCACCAATTAGTTTACCACGCTACCATGTAGATGAACAACTCGTTATATACGGAACAGTTCATCAAATGGTCCTTGACGTATCGAGGATCTTGTAAAGGGGGAGCCAGGGGGCAAGCTTAGTCACCACTTAGTTTACCAAGCTACCATGTAGATGAACAACTCGTTATATACGGAACAGTTCATCAAATGGTCAGTGACGTATCGAGGATCTTGTAAAGGGGGAGCCGGGGGGCTAGCTTAGTCACCAATTAGTTTACCACGCTACCATGTAGATGAACAACTCGTTATATACGGAACAGTTCATCAAATGGTCAGTCACGTATCGAGGATCTTGTAAAGGGGGAGCCAGGGGGCTAGCTTAGTCACCAATTAGTTTACCACGCTACCATGTAGATGAACAACTCGTTATATACGGAACAGTTCATCAAATGGTCAGTGACGTATCGAGGATCTTGTAAAGGGGGAGCCGGGGGGCTAGCTTAGTCACCAATTAGTTTACCACGCTACCATGTAGATGAACAACTCGTTATATACGGAACAGTTCATCAAATTGTCAGTGACGTATCGAGGATCTTGTAAAGGGGGAGCCGGGGGGCTAGCTTAGTCACCAATTAGTTTACCACGCTACCATGTAGATGAACAACTCGTTATATACGGAACAGTTCATCAAATGGTCAGTGACGTATCGAGGATCTTGTAAAGGGGGAGCCAGGGGGCTAGCTTAATCACCAATTAGTTTACCACGCTACCATATAGATGAACAACTCGTTATATACCTAACAGTTCATCAAATGGTCAGTGACGTATCGAGGATCTTGTAAAGGGGGAGCCGGGGGGCTAGCTTAGTCACCAATTAGTTTACCACGCTACCATGTAGATGAACAACTCGTTATATACGGAACAGTTCATCAAATGGTCCTTGACGTATCGAGGATCTTGTAAAGGGGGAGCCAGGGGGCTAGCTTAGTCACCAATTAGTTTACCACGCTACCATGTAGATGAACAACTCATTATATACGGAACAGTTCATCAAATGGTCAGTGACGTATCGAGGATCTTGTAAAGGGGGAGCCAGAGGGCAAGCTTAGTCACCAATTAGTTTACCACGCTACCATGTAGATGAACAACTCGTTATATACGGAACAGTTCATCAAATGGTCAGTGACGTATGGAGGATCTTGTAAAGGGAGAGCCGGGGGGCTAGCTTAGTCACCAATTAGTTTACCACGCTATCATGTAGATGAACAACTCGTTATATACGGAACAGTTCATCAAATGGTCAGTGACGTATCGAGGATCTTGTAAAGGGGGAGCCGGGGGGCTAGCTTAGTCACCAATTAGTTTACCACGCTACCATGTAGATGAACAACTCGTTATATACGGAACAGTTCATCAAATGGTCAGTGAAGTATCGAGGATCTTGTAAAGGGGGAGCCAGGGGGCTAACTTAGTCACCAATTAGTTTACCACGCTACCATGTAGATGAACAACTCGTTATATACGGAACAGTTCATCAAATGGTCAGTGACGTATGGAGGATCTTGTAAAGGGGGAGCCGGGGGGCAAGCTTAGTCACCAATTAGTTTACCACGCTACCATGTAGATGAACAACTCGTTGTATACGGAACAGTTCATCAAATGGTCAGTGACGTATCGAGGATCTTGTAAAGGGGGAGCCAGGGGGCAAGCTTAGTCACCAATTAGTTTACCACGCTACCATGTAGATGAACAACTCGTTATATACGGAACAGTTCATCAAATGGTCAGTGACGTATCGAGGATCTTGTAAAGGGGGAGCCGGGGGGCTAGCTTAGTCACCAATTAGTTTACCACGCTACCATGTAGATGAACAACTCGTTATATACGGAACAGTTCATCAAATGGTCAGTGACGTATCGAGGATCTTGTAAAGGGGGAGCCAGGGGGCTAGCTTAGTCACCAATTAGTTTACCACGCTACCATGTAGATGAACAACTCGTTATATACGGAACAGTTCATCAAATGGTCAGTGACGTATCGGGGATCTTGTAAAGGGGGAGCCAGGGGGCAAGCTTAGTCACCAATTAGTTTACTACGCTACCATGTAGATGAACAACTCGTTATATACGGAACAGTTCATCAAATGGTCAGTGACGTATTGAGGATATTGTAAAGGGGGAGCCAGGGGGCTAGCTTAGTCACCAATTAGTTTACCACGCTACCATGTAGATGAACAACTCGTTATATACGGAACAGTTCATCAAATGGTCAGTGACGTATCGAGGATCTTGTAAAGGGGGAGCCGGGGGGCTAGCTTAGTCACCAATTAGTTTACCACGCTACCATGTAGATGAACAACTCGTTATATACGGAACAGTTCATCAAATGGTCCTTGACGTATCGAGGATCTTGTAAAGGGGGAGCCAGGGGGCAAGCTTAGTCACCACTTAGTTTACCAAGCTACCATGTAGATGAACAACTCGTTATATACGGAACAGTTCATCAAATGGTCAGTGACGTATCGAGGATCTTGTAAAGGGGGAGCCGGGGGGCTAGCTTAGTCACCAATTAGTTTACCACGCTACCATGTAGATGAACAACTCGTTATATACGGAACAGTTCATCAAATTGTCAGTGACGTATCGAGGATCTTGTAAAGGGGGAGCCGGGGGGCTAGCTTAGTCACCAATTAGTTTACCACGCTACCATGTAGATAAACAACTCGTTATATACGGAACAGTTCATCAATTGGTCAGTCACGTATCGAGGATCTTGTAAAGGGGGAGCCAGGGGGCTAGCTTAGTCACCAATTAGTTTACCACGCTACCATATAGATGAACAACTCGTTATATACGGAACAGTTCATCAAATGGTCAGTGACGTATCGAGGATCTTGTAAAGGGGGAGCCGGGGGGCTAGCTTAGTCACCAATTAGTTTACCACGCTACCATGTAGATGAACAACTCGTTATATACGGAACAGTTCATCAAATTGTCAGTGACGTATCGAGGATCTTGTAAAGGGGGAGCCGGGGGGCTAGCTTAGTCACCAATTAGTTTACCACGCTACCATGTAGATGAACAACTCGTTATATACGGAACAGTTCATCAAATGGTCAGTGACGTATCGAGGATCTTGTAAAGGGGGAGCCAGGGGGCTAGCTTAATCACCAATTAGTTTACCACGCTACCATATAGATGAACAACTCGTTATATACCTAACAGTTCATCAAATGGTCAGTGACGTATCGAGGATCTTGTAAAGGGGGAGCCGGGGGGCTAGCTTAGTCACCAATTAGTTTACCACGCTACCATGTAGATGAACAACTCGTTATATACGGAACAGTTCATCAAATGGTCCTTGACGTATCGAGGATCTTGTAAAGGGGGAGCCAGGGGGCTAGCTTAGTCACCAATTAGTTTACCACGCTACCATGTAGATGAACAACTCGTTATGTACGGAACAGTTCATCAAATGGTCAGTGACGTATCGAGGATCTTGTAAAGGGGGAGCCAGGGGGCAAGCTTAGTCACCACTTAGTTTACCACGCTACCATGTAGATGAACAACTCGTTATATACGGAACAGTTCAACAAATGGTCAGTGACGTATCGAGGATCTTGTAAAGGGGGAGCCGGGGGGCTAGCTTAGTCACTAATTAGTTTACCACGCTACCATGTAGATGAACAACTCGTTATATACGGAACAGTTCATCAAATGGTCCTTGACGTATCGAGGATCTTGTAAAGGGGGAGCCAGGGGGCAAGCTTAGTCACCAATTAGTTTACCACGCTACCATGTAGATGAACAACTCGTTATATACGGAACAGTTCATCAAATGGTCAGTGACGTATCGAGGATCTTGTAAAGGGGGAGCCAGGGGGCTAGCTTAGTCACCAATTAGTTTACCACGCTACCATGTAGATGAACATCTCGTTATATACGGAACAGTTCATCAAATGGTCAGTGACGTATCGAGGATCTTGTAAAGGGGGAGCCGGGGGGCTAGCTTAGTCACCAATTAGTTTACCACGCTACCAAGTAGATGAACAACTCGTTATATACGGAACAGTTCATCAAATGGTCAGTGACGTATCGAGGATCTTGTAAAGGGGGAGCCGGGGGGCAAGCTTAGTCACCAATTAGTTTACCACGCTACCATTTAGATGAACAACTCGTTATATACGGAACAGTTCATCAAATGGTCAGTGACGTATCGAGGATCTTGTAAAGGGGGAGCCGGGGGGCTAGCTTAGTCACCAATTAGTTTACCACGCTACCATGTAGATGAACAACTCGTTATATACGGAACAGTTCATCAAATGGTCAGTGACGTATCGAGGATCTTGTAAAGGAGGAGCCAGGGGGCTAACTTAGTCACCAATTAGTTTACCACGCTACCATGTAGATGAACAACTCGTTATATACGGAACAGTTCATCAAATGGTCAGTGACGTATCGAGGATCTTGTAAAGGGGGAGCCGGGGGGCTAACTTAGTCACTAATTAGTTTACCACGCTACCATGTAGATGAACAACTCGTTATATACGGAACAGTTCATCAAATGGTCCTTGACGTATCGAGGATCTTGTAAAGGGGGAGCCAGGGGGCAAGCTTAGTCACCAATTAGTTTACCACGCTACCATGTAGATGAACAACTCGTTATGTACGGAACAGTTCATCAAATGGTCAGTGACGTATCGAGGATCTTGTAAAGGGGGAGCCAGGGGGCAAGCTTAGTCACCACTTAGTTTACCACGCTACCATGTAGATGAACAACTCGTTATATACGGAACAGTTCATCAAATGATCAGTGACGTATCGAGGATCTTGTAAAGGGGGAGCCAGGGGGCAAGCTTATTCACCAATTAGTTTTCCACGCTACCATGTAGATGAACAACTCGTTATATACGGAACAGTTCATCAAATGGTCAGTGACGTATCGAGGATCTTGTAAAGGGGGAGCCGGGGGGCTAGCTTAGTCACCAATTAGTTTACCACGCTACCATGTAGATGAACAACTCGTTATATACGGAACAGTTCATCAAATGGTCCTTGACGTATCGAGGATCTTGTAAAGGGGGAGCTAGGGGGCAATCTTAGTCACCAATTAGTTTACCACGCTTCCATGTAGATGAACAACTCGTTATATACGGAACAGTTCATCAAATGGTCAGTGACGTATCGAGGATCTTGTAAAGGGGGAGCCAGGGGGCTAGCTCAGTCACCAATTAGTTTACCACGCTACCATGTAGATGAACAACTCGTTATGTACGGAACAGTTCATCAAATGGTCAGTGACGTATCGAGGATCTTGTAAAGGGGGAGCCAGGGGGCAAGCTTAGTCACCACTTAGTTTACCACGCTACCATGTAGATGAACAACTCGTTATATACGGAACAGTTCATCAAATGGTCAGTGACGTATCGAGGATCTTGTAAAGGGGGAGCCGGGGGGCTAGCTTAGTCACCAATTAGTTTACCACGCTACCATGTAGATGAACAACTCGTTATATACGGAACAGTTCATCAAATGGTCAGTGACGTATCGAGGATCTTGTAAAGGGGGAGCCAGGGGGCAAGCTTAGTCACCAATTAATTTACCACGCTACCATGTAGATGAACAACTCGTTATATACGGAACAGTTCATCAAATGGTCAGTGACGTATCGAGGATCTTGTAAAGGGGGAGCCGGGGGGCTAGCTTAGTCACCAATTAGTTTATCACTCTACCATGTAGATGAACAACTCGTTATATACGGAACAGTTCATCAAATGGTCAGTGACGTATCGAGGATCTTGTAAAGGGGGAGCCAGGGGGCTAGCTTGGTCACCAATTAGTTTACCACGCTACCATGTAGATGAACAACTCGTTATATACGGAACAGTTCATCAAATGGTCAGTGACGTATCGAGGATCTTGTAAAGGGGGAGCCGGGGGGCTAGCTTAGTCACCAATTAGTTTACCACGCTACCATGTAGATGAACAACTCGTTATATACGGAACAGTTCATCAAATGGTCAGTGACGTATCGAGGATCTTGTAAAGGGGGAGCCAGGGGGCAAGCTTAGTCACCAATTAGTTTACCACGCTACCATGTAGATGAACAACTCGTTATATACGGAACAGTTCATCAAATGGTCAGTGGTGTATCGAGGATCTTGTAAAGGGGGAGCCAGGGGGCTAGCTTAGTCACCAATTAGTTTACCACGCTACCATGTAGATGAACAACTCGTTATATACGGAACAGTTCATCAAATGGTCAGTGACGTATCGAGGATCTTGTAAAGGGGGAGCCAGGGGGCAAGCTTAGTCACCAATTAGTTTACCACGCTACCATGTAGATGAACAACTCGTTATATACGGAACAGTTCATCAAATGGTCAGTGACGTATCGAGGATCTTGTAAAGGGGGAGCCGGGGGGCTAGCTTAGTCACCAATTAGTTTACCACGCTACCATGTAGATGAACAACTCGTTATATACGGAACAGTTCATCAAATGGTCAGTGACGTATCGAGGATCTTGTAAAGGGGGAGCCAGGGGGCTAGCTTAGTCACCAATTAATTTACCACGCTACCATGTAGATGAACAACTGGTAATATACGGAACAGAATCAAAATAAACATGGGATGCTGACACTTGATGACTACGCGACCAAACACTCAATTAGACCATATGGTGGACTTCCTCGTTAAGCATAAATTATTAAATTCATCTCAACATGGATTCCTTAAAGCGAGGTCATGCTTAACAAATATGTTATGTTTTTTGGAAGAAATCACTAAGTGGATAGACATGGGATCGCCAATAGATATTATCTACTTAGATTTTCAGAAAGCTTTTGACAAAGTGCCACATCAAAGATTGCTACTTAAATTAAAAGCCCATGGTATCGGGGATAGCATAACTGACTGGATAGAACAATGGCTGACTGACAGAAGACAACGAGTTGTAGTAGATGGCGAAGTTTCAAATTGGAAATCGGTTTTGAGTGGGGTACCTCAAGGATCAGTATTAGGACCTATATTATTCTTAATTTATATCAATGACTTGGACGAGAGTATAACAAGTAACGTACTGAAATTTGCGGACGACACAAAACTGTTTAGAAAGGTTAATACTGATGGTGATAAACAACATTTACAAAACGATCTAGACAGATTAGTGAAATGGTCTGAGAAATGGCAGATGCTGTTCAATTTTGGGAAATGTAAATGCCTACATACAGGACATGGGAACTTGAATGTAAACTATAAAATGGGAGCTACTGTTCTTGGTACTACTGTAAAAGAAAAGGACTTAGGAGTTACAATAAGCGCTGATATGAAAGTTTCAGAGCAGTGTTGTATTGCAGCTTCAAAGGGTAATCAAATTCTTGGATTGATTAGAAGTAACATAACATATAAGGGAAAAAAGTTAATTATACCTCTTTATAAAGCAATAGTTAGACCTCATTTAGAATACTGTATACAAGCATGGAGACCATATCGTAAGAAGGATATAGATACGCTTGAACGCATACAAAGGAGAGCAACTAAAATGATTCCAGAACTTAGAGACCTTAGTTATGAAGAACGCCTGAAAGAATGTGGTTTAACAACTCTAGAGACAAGGAGGTTAAGAGGAGATCAGATTGAAGTTTTTAAGATATTGAATGGGTATGAAAATATTGATAGAAATATGTTTTTCTCACTCAAGAAGGATAGCAGAACTAGAGGACATGAGGTAAAATTAGTAAAGGATCAATGTAGATTGGACATCAGGAAGCACTCGTTCTCACAGAGGACAATAAATGAATGGAATAAACTGTCTACAGATTGTGTAACTGCTAGCAGCGTGAATATGTTTAAAAACAAGGTTGACACATATATCAGGAGGGCGGGTTATAAGTAGGTGAACATTGTTGGACTCTCGATAAGCCAATGGCTTCCTTGTCCACTTGCCATCTGGGCCTTTGGCTTGGATGGCAAATCTTGTTAAATCTTGTTAAATCTAGTTCTTGGAAATCGTTGCAGCTGAGACTTGTTAACACGCTGCGAAGTGTTACGTGCCTCCCCCAGATCGAAGGTCCGACTGGTATACACTGAAGCAAAGCAAACTCTCACTCAAGCGAGCTGCTAAGTCGAAACGGGATAAGTTTAATAAACAAAAGCCAAAATATGTTGCAACGGTTGAGTTTACACAACATGGCCATATCCTATTGGCAAGTATAAAACTATGTGTATACAAATACATTTTCATGTCTTGAGCGAATATTGCTAGAATACAGGTACCCGTGACGTAAGGTATGGCTCGGCTCATGAAATTAAATTGCTGTGAGTTCAACAAGGTTTTTCTGTAGTAAACCACTGGCATGATATTCTTGATTGTAGTTGACAATAGTTATATTTCATAAATTGTTATGCGTGCATAAGTCCAACACCGTCACTTTTGTTTTCCTTTAAGTATCATTCAGTTGTTGACATATCACCCTAAATTATTTCAATAGAGGCTTACGTATTGCTGGCAGCATTTTCTATAGGTTTGACAGACATTGTGGGCTTTACGATTTAATAAAGGGTTCAAGTTGCCCCGCCACTAAGAACTGCAGCACACACCCATAAGAATGTCACAGTAATCAAACCGTCGATGTTCAAGGATTTCAAAAACTTAGACACTGAGTCCAAATGTGATTTTTCACTGATTTTATTTCCTTTGGCTATTTTTCCTCCTCACGAATCCAGAAAGTAGGGCTGACAAAAGTTTTAAAATATCGACATGTATAATCAGTATCAAGTTCCACGTGACCCTCCATATATACACTACGATGATATAATTAAGAAACTAGTATGAATTAAGTGATGTATGTACCAAAATTAAAAAAGGAATTGAAAGTAAGTTGTGGTCAATAAAAACTTCAGCCTCTTGAACCCATTTACGTCAATAATTACAAAAGTTAAGGTGATTAATGACATATACTTTATTATGATTACGTACCTTTGGTAAGGTATCTTCATAAAATACTGGTACCTTTCTGGACACAATTTCTTCTGAGTGGAAAATTAATTGCATGATTTCTGCCTCAAGAATCCTCTGCCTCACGAATCCACAGTATTTAAAAAAATTACCATCCACCCCATTATTGTACATTAGAAGGACCACGAATGAAACATCCAGTGTTAGAGCTTTGTGGAACTCATATAGGATCGAATTCACACCGTTGCAACAGCACATTCGTTTCCAAACAAGGTCATACCACAAAACTAGATACACTACACATCGGATTCATCCAGCAGCTATTGCCGTAATAAACCACAGGAGCGACTTTGTATTAAATGCCTCCTTCATCTCCATGGAAAGTAGACGTGTGAAAGCTTGAAACACCAGAAAAAATTGTTAACATGATGCCGAGGAGTAGTATATGACCATCATATGAAAACATTGCTCGTCAGCTGGACCAACAACTATCAAAAGTTGTCGGCCGGAACACATTTTAAAAACTTAGAACTTGAACAAATATAATAATCAATATATTTGGTCTTCATTTGGTTTTTATTTCCTGTTTACGTATCAATGAACATAGGAGGTGATAGTTTATAAATGTACGGCAATCTCCGTGCCCTCAAAAACTATCGGAATCAGCCGAGTTGAATCACTCTAGTCCAATTCAACTGCTGCTACACCCTCATCCTGATGTTGTTATATCACCCCATGAGCTGTCCGTTTAGTTGTAACAACAGGACGAATAGTTACGGGAAGCTTGTCCTCCGTGTTCTGCCATGGCCTGGTCGACTTTTGTGTTTTCTAACTATTTCTGCCTGACGATTCACGTTTGCCACTTGTCACTGGACATTTAGTACGTTGGACATTCACATTTACAGATACACAAAACAACGTTTGCCACTTGTCACTGGACATTTAGTACGTTGGACATTCACATTTACAGATACACAAAACAACGTTTGCCACTTGTCACTGGACGTTTAGTACGTTGGACATTCACATTTACAGATACACAAAACAACGTTTGTCACTTGTCACTGGACATTTAGTACGTTGGACATTCACATTTACAGATACACAAAACAACGTTTGTCACTTGTCACTGGACGTTTAGTACGTTGGACATTCACATTTACAGATACACAAAACAACGTTTGTCACTTGTCACTGGACGTTTAGTACGTTGGACATTCACATTTACAGATACACAAAACAACGTTTGTCACTTGTCACTGGACGTTTAGTACGTTGGACATTCACATTTACAGATACACAAAACAACGTTTGTCACTTGTCACTGGACGTTTAGTACGTTGGACATTCACATTTACAGATACACAAAACAACTATATTTTTGATTAAACAATTCAATGAATGCCTAGTCGGTAAGCTATTACCATAACCATCTCGATCCCTGATAAATATGAAAAATATAGTTGCTAGGTGTTTTGATAGCACCAGTATGTTTTCTACCAGTCATACTCATCAAAATATGAATATATAGTAATGGTATTCATTAAACACGCATTATAAATAAAGGTATTGTTTGGATTTATGAGGCAGGTGTGAGTAAAACATCTTAAAGCGACATGGTCTGCTCGTTTTTTATCGTAAAATCAAGTTATATGATATAAATTATACATTCTAACATAATACTGACCACCTAAATGAAGTAGAAGCAATTTTGAAACCAATACTTACATGTTAAATAAATTAGACGTCGCTGGAAGAGGCGGAGCTTAGAAATGTCAGCGCTTGTCACTTATAGACGACTTCTGTGGCAACTGATAATTCATCGAGACAGCAGATCACCCGACACGGAACTGGGTGGTACAGCGAATAACGTTCAGTGGGGCTCTATATAATTAAGTTTTCATTGTTCTCTGCTAAAATACGTCGGAACTAATTCGTAAGTTATTTCGTCGACTAATGACAATCGAAAATAATAACCTGGAGATGAACAGCCGAAAACGTATATCATCAATTAACACACGTCGTACGAAAGTTGGTTAAACATTAAAAACGATAATAGGTACAATCGATAATTATTTCACTTCGTCTTTCTACCAATCTCAAAACGTTGTTTTGGGAATGCACATATCCCGTGCCACTTGATATTGCGATTCACCGTGCACCAATACCATATTTTCCGGTCCGCAGCCGATGTGCTGGGTTTAGGTAGCCTACCTACTGTAATAATCTTACTACGAACTTTTTCGTGTACAGGGCTAAAATGCATTAGTACTATCTTATCTATAATGGCATAACATTTGTATATCTGTCGTAATAGTTATTTTTGAAGATATTTGCATTATTTGGTTTTGCATACATTAACGTTGTCGGAGGATTAAGCCCCGCCTCCTCTGTAGCCGGTAAACACCAGAGTTCGCGGGCTCACTGATTTCGACCGTTTCTGGCAAAATACCAACCAAAGTTTCGGCCTCATTATACGTGTCTTGGCGGGTTGTATACTTTGAACATATTTATTCTAGTATCAAGAATATTATATTAGTGAAACATAAATAAACGAGGACCAGAACAACTCGTTTTAACGGTTAAAGTCATACCACAGGGAACTTATTCGGACTTAATGATCGACATATTTGTTTCAAGCCACTCAATATGTCTACTGTGTGCAAGCAAAACAAAACAAAAGATATTCAAATATGTTTTGACACATCTGAAAACACCACATTCCAACGGTTCACGAGATTCGACCACATGTAGTTTAGACACAAGATTGCATTTGTGTAAATATCGGGTAGCGGGGCTGTGTTTTATGTGATTCACTTTGTCATTGTTGGCATGATAATAATAATATTGAAAATATTCACGCTGGGAGAAAACTCAGGCAAGGTACAGTTGTAGAAATAATGACTAACACTAGGAAATAATTTTATTCAACTATATCCTTCCTCAAATAATACTCCATGCAGTATCGTGAAATTATTGGCCTTATTTAAGGAAAGCCTTATATATTTAAATATTAGACATATGTTGTTGAAGCTCTGTGTTATACGGTTGTTGTATCTACCGTTATAAAACACCAACTTGCATGCATTTTACATATAGTGACAAGAAATTAAGTTAGCACGTTGTATCATAATTAACTCTGTTTACCTGAATGGACATATGGCATATAGTAATCTCTGCAGCCACAAGTGTCGACAACGAAGTTAGTGATGCATTCTCTGTAGCAGGCCGCCTGCGAGTAGCGATCGAAGTAGCGCAGCTTCCGGTGTTTCACACATTCACCGTGTGGTGGCGGCAGGTTGGTCTCCTACAATATCGACATTCAACAAACAACTACGAGCATCAACACAACCTCTCGTAATGATTCTCGCCGTTTGATCGATTTTCTATATATAATTAGTTCAGCATCATTTAAGCATTAAGCATTAAGCAACTCTGACACAAGAACAGAACAATGAGTACGGTTAATTTTGCTATTTGTTGGCCAGATTCTAGTATTGTTGCTGCGCCACCATTGAAAACAAACAAGATGCTACTTACTTTCGAAACGCTTACTGCAACAAATGTGTACATTCCTGCTGGGACGTGACCTCCAAAGTCCTGCACCAGTGGTATGGCATCTTGATGGTGGAGAAGAAACTTCAGTCCCACTGCGTTGTGTGGACCCTGCATGTATTCGTACTGTTCAATGTTCACGACCAGTTCCAGTCCATTCTTGACTCCTAATAAACATCGACACTTTCTGGAGTGAAACTGTTGGCATCATACAAATGGATGTAGAAGAAAACAATTATAGTTTAGTTATTAAATATTTAATGTAATATTTTGAAACCAGCAGAGCTTCCGGCTAATCTGTTGAAAAAGAAGCTGTAAGTTTCAAGTGTACAACATTTATCCATATATCTTTATACCTATTATTTGATTGTCGTCATCTGATATGGTTTACAAGCCTAAAGGTGCACATGTAATTGTTGCATAAGGCATAATTATTTACCAGTTGCATTGATCGTGGAGTTGGTGTTGTTCCTGGCGTTGAACGTGTAACACACTCCAGCATCAGTTACGGTCACCAGGAAATCTTCGTGACTGCATGGCGTTCCCTTCCACCGACAACTAACATGACAGTGTACGTGTACATGTACGTGACTGCATGGCGTTCCCTTCCACCGACAACTAACATGACAGTGTACGTGTACATGTACGTGACTGCATGGCGTTCCCTTCCACCGACAACTAACATGACAGTGTACGTGTACATGTACGTGACTGCATGGCGTTCCCTTCCACCGACAACTAACATGACAGTGTACGTGTACATGTACGTGACTGCATGGCGTTCCCTTCCACCGACAACTAACATGACAGTGTACGTGTACATGTACGTGACTGCATGGCGTTCCCTTCCACCGACAACTAACATGACAGTGTACGTGTACATGTACGTGACTGCATGGCGTTCCCTTCCACCGACAACTAACATGACAGTGTACGTGTACATGTACGTGACTGCATGGCGTTCCCTTCCACCGACAACTAACATGACAGTGTACGTGTACATGTACGTGACTGCATGGCGTTCCCTTCCACCGACAACTAACATGACAGTGTACGTGTACATGTACGTGGAGTTGAATACACATCGACGAAAAACATATATCGAACTATTATATAATCATATTCAACAATGTTTGATGGGTGATATTGATCACAATACCCAATTAGTATAAATATCATTAAATCACAACCATTGCAATTACTGTCATCATCGATATCTTCAAAGTCATTATTGTAAGTAATATACTGCAATATTTATCTGCACGAGTCGGCAGGCTGTGAAGACACTCACGACGCAATCATGTCTTCCTTGCGGTGGGCGTGCTGCAGGTAGACATCAAGCATCGATTGGTTGCCGACGCCCCACCTGTTTTTTAACGTGGTGGATATGTTTTTCCGAGTGTACATGTCGTACAACCAATGGAACGAGTCACTTTTCGCCGCGGCCGATATTCTGCAACATTCGCCGTCAATGTCCAGTGTGTGTACCAAAGAAAGCAACTATTCTTGGCATATGGCACAAGTACACATACATAAGTTCTCACTGAAACATCAATGTTCCAGCTTGTGTGATTCTAGTCGATGTAGATAGAGCGCTTTCGTGACGTTTCTTCTTAATTAGTATACCCCATGTCCCTTGAAGCGTTCGAACGCTATAGCACATATTTTTTCTTTTAGTGTTATGTAACTGACAACCCATCCTCGGTTTACGGTCATCTCACTGGTACGGTCACCCCGCCATTACGGTCACCTCACTGGTACGGTCACCCCGCCATTACGGTCACCCTGGTTCAGTCCCAAATGATTTCCCGTAGTAAAGAATAGGACGTTGGTCCGCTAATAAGGTCACCTCGTTATTCAGGAATATGGTCAGTAACCAAGTGTGAAACTGGCCCGGTGTTACGGTCAGTCACGGCCGAGCAGCCACGATCTGCTTCCAGGCCGGGCGGCCGCCAAAGACAAAGGTGACGCCAGCAGTACGAAGCCAAGCACTTGTAAACTTCGGAACCGATGAAAGAAGCAAGACCCCAGTCATCTTAAGTAACACTTTGAGCTTCAATTCTTAGCGGATGAGTAGATTTTGAATTCCAATTCTTAGCGTGCGAGTAGATTTCACAGAAAAATACGACGGCTGTGGCTTCGACGCTGAATTATTTATGTAATTATATATTTTAACAACTGTTTTATTATTATCGGTATATGTCAAAGGAAGCGAAGGCGAAAAGACTTGTCAGGAACTAGCAGATTTTAAAAGCGAAAAAATCGATTTGATCAGAGATGGCTAGCCTATTGCAAATGCCGTGTACATTGGCTGAATGGTACAATATCGGTTAATCCAAAATAGGGATAATTTAGAAAAACGAGGAAATTCATCGAGGTGTGCGAGAGCAACGAACTGGCCAGTAGGAAGCTATCAACGCATTCTTCCGTCAACGGCGACGCTGACCATGTAAGTGACAATACGAAGACGCACAATGCGTGTGACTTACGTAGTGTCTTCGATAAACAATACAAAAGCAAGATCCCATTCTTCTTAGGTAACACTTTTAACATAATTTTGAAATGAATGAGTAGATTTTACAGAACAACACAGTGGCAAGGTCTTTGACGCTAACAGTAAGGTGCCACGAAATTGGCGCTTGATTGTTTGTTTAACGCCCGAGGAGCTCGGCTGGAGTAGCAGGCCTAGTGGTTGGAAAAGGCAACCGGGCTGTGAGACGGGGTAATCTAAAGCCTTTTAACTGGTAGATGATCTTGTGCATGTTGCACCCCTGTATGTACTTAGCATACTTTAGGAACGCAAGTACATAACTCTACTCATCAATAATACATACACAACATTACACATGATATACAGTGTATTTGCTAAATATGCATTGGTGTTAAAATGACGCATGTGTAAAACAACTTTCCCAATTCCCATGATGCTTCAGTGCCCATATTCACTATTAAAGCCACCTCGATATTAAGGTCACTTTTGCCCATTCCCGTGGGTGACCTTAATAGTAGGGTTCCACTATAATTCGTTATTCTGCCATTATATCACATGCTTTGCTCTCAACAATTGTATTTTTTTCATGTCTGACCATTTAATCTTTTCACTTTTCTCTTCCATAATCTTATGATTTAGATGCTCTCTTTGGCAATCACCCAACACCAACACATTTGTTCAGAACGTGTCCTCTCCGGTGAAGTCTGCTGTTCCCAAGAAGTGTTACTTTCATATCCATGTATATTCATTCCAATATTTGGGTATTTTGTCCTACAAGCATTACGTACCGAAGCAGATGTCTTCGACTTCGTAGATAGGATGACTTGAGTTGACGTGGGCATCACCATACTTTAGTTATTACAATCAATATTGAACTAACGGAACACGTATAATTTGCCTATGCGTTTTTTGTCAAAGATGTATATAAAAACAATAATAATAATAAACTTCTATAGCTCCAACATCATCAGCAACCTGAGCTCAGAGGCGCAAAAAAAACACAATCATTAAGTGTATTCATGAACAGGGACGCACAAAAGCTGTTATCAGTATATAGCTAATGTTGTAAGTGAGAACGTGTAAACATCGATACGCGATACCTGAAGGCGTTTTGGTTGCAAATGGTGACGGCGGGAAAGACGACAGGTCCTTGTTGTGACATCGATGTCTTTATTCTGACAGGCCAGCTTAAGTACTGTCTCACTAAATGTTGACAGTGGATGACGAATATCGAGGTGCTAATCAGTACGATTGTGAACCAGAGAATCCTACAACAGACGAACGTGTCCGATGGGGTTTCAACAACGCAGAACCATCGCTTCGATAGCGCTTCTCGTATCCGTTCCAAACGAAGGAGTCAGGGCATTATGGGGCATCAGTTCGAAAAAAATCCCCCAAAAATATATTATTTGGAGAAAGTCCCTAACGCGCATCCCACTGCCCTGACGGACGACAACATGCCAGTGGCACATCTAGGATCTCACAATGGGGGGACTTAGTCACCCCATTAGTTCACTCTGCTACCATGTAGCGTCGCAACGGGAAAAATACGGAACAAAAATGAAGCCAAGGTACGAGGGACATGGCCCAGTGGCCTCCCCCTAAATACGAGGGACATGGTCCAATGGCCTCCCCCTAAATACGAGGGACATGGTCCAATGGCCTCCCCCTAAATACGAGGGACATGGTCCAATGGCCTCCCCCTAAATACGAGGGACATGGTCCAATGGCCTCCCCCTAAATACGCCACTGTCTTGAGCATTAACAAATTAATAATATTAACTTTCATACTGTAAGAAAATATTAACTGTTATGCTGTAAAACAAAATGCTGCAATGCCGCCGCCCGACGATTGAAACTGGTATTGATGTATATTTACACTATTGTGGATACCACAACGGAAACATCCGAGGAATTCATCACAGTTAGGGTCAATCGCCAGAGATATGCCTCCTTTCCAGGTACTGTGGACTCCGTTTAACAGAATCACGGGTAACAGAATCAGCCGTTTAGTAGAATCAAAATGGCTGGGACGGAATCATTACATATTCCAGCCGCGTCAAAATGCGCCGCTTAACAGAATCACGTCATCCGCTTATTAGAGTCAAATAAACAAAAACAATAAATTGTACCTGTTGCATCGTACATGTAGCGTCTAACCATGGAAGTCCCTAGCGGCTCTACCCGGAATGAAACCGTTTACATTAGAACGTTTGCTACCACTAATTTCGACTTTGTCACAACAAACCTAGACAAACACATAATGAAATATGGCGGCAACGGTGAAGAAACGTGAATAAGTATTGACAGAACAGTGTATGCTAAACAATAAATAAGTATCACCGCAATAAGGCAGCTTGTCGGCTAAACGCCAGTGAGCGATAAAACATGTCAGATCCGGACACCCAAGCGAAGGTGAAGTAGCGCTAGTGCGCGCCAGCAGTATCAGTAGCATCACAGCTGTGTCAACGGTCGTACAGAATGTTCCGTGTCCACCCAAGCGAAGGTGAAGTAGCGCTAGTGCGCGCCAGCAGTATCAGTAGCATCACAGCTGTGTCAACGGTCGTACAGAATGTTCCGTGTCCACCCAAGCGAAGGTGAAGTAGCGCTAGTGCCCGCCAGCAGTAGCTGTAGCATCACAGCTGTGTCAACGGTCGTACAGAATGTTCCGTGTCCACCCAAGCGAAGGTGAAGTAGCGCTAGTGCGCGCCAGCAGTAGCAGTAGCATCACAGCTGTGTCAACGGTCGTACAGAATGTTCCGTGTCCACCCAAGCGAAGGTGAAGTAGCGCTAGAGGGCGCCAGCAGTAGCAGTATCATCACAGCTGTGTCAACGGTCGTACAGAATGTTCCGTGTCCATCCAAGCTGATAATGGACGCAGGTCAACTCACCAACAACTGGAAGCGCTTCAAAATGGCAACGCCAAATTATGAAATACCTTCCTACATGAAGAATCGACCGGCAGAAGTGCGGGCTGCCACACTCAATTGCTGCCTAGCCTAGGGGAGTAGGCCATGGATGTACTACCTTACCTTAATTTACCTTACCTTACCTTATTTTACCTTACCTTACCTTATTTTACCTTACCTTACCTTATTTTACTTACCTTACCTTATTTTACCTTACCTTACCTTATTTTACCTTACCTTACCTTATTTTACCTTACCTTACCTTAGGATGTTCTGGTCGTAGGATTCCTGTATTTTCTTCATCATCTAACAACAACTCAAGAGTTCTGGTTCCAGTTATTAATGTGCTTCAAAGGTACATAAAATTGCCTGGTTGGACCAGCATTTTTCAGGCGTGTGTTTATTATTTAGGCGTTTTGTCTGTAGTTCTGATTCAGTACGGGATTGATTGCCGCTCGCATCCGGACCTGAACGGACTACTGCCTGGGAGAAGCAAATGAGACGTACGAACGATACGTATTCTTTACAAGAGACCAACAAATCGGCGAGAAGTTTTACTCATGTTTGGCAGCGCTCCACAATATCGGTAATAAGAGTAACTTCAAAACATGGAAGACAGCCTCGTACGATATATGATTGTCCTGGGAGTTGTCAGCAAAGACAGCCTCGTACGATATATGATTGTCCTGGGAGTTGTCAGCAAAGACAGCCTCGTACGATATATGATTGTCCTGGGAGTTGTCAGCAAAGACAGCCTCGTACGATATATGATTGTCCTGGGAGTTGTCAGCAAAGACAGCCTCGTACGATATATGATTGTCCTGGGAGTTGTCAGCAAAGACAGCCTCGTACGATATATGATTGTCCTGGGAGTTGTCAGCAAAGACAGCCTCGTACGATATATGATTGTCCTGGGAGTTGTCAGCAAAGACAGCCTCGTACGATATATGATTGTCCTGGGAGTTGTCAGCAAAGACAGCCTCGTACGATATATGATTGTCCTGGGAGTTGTCAGCAAAGACAGCCTCGTACGATATATGATTGTCCTGGGAGTTGTCAGCAAAGACAGCCTCGTACGATATATCATTGTCCTGGGAGTTGTCAGCAAAGACAGCCTCGTACGATATATCATTGTCCTGGGAGTTGTCAGCAAAGACAGCCTCGTACGATATATGATTGTCCTGGGAGTTGTCAGCAAAGACAGCCTCGTACGATATATGATTGTCCCGGGAGTTGTCAGCAAAGACAGCCTCGTACGATATATGATTGTCCCGGGAGTTGTCAGCAAAGACAGCCTCGTACGATATATGATTGTCCTGGGAGTTGTCAGCAAAGACAGCCTCGTACGATATATGATTGTCCTGGGAGTTGTCAGCAAAGACAGCCTCGTACGATATATGATTGTCCTGGGAGTTGTCAGCAAAGACAGCCTCGTACGATATATGATTGTCCTGGGAGTTGTCAGCAAAGACAGCCTCGTACGATATATGATTGTCCTGGGAGTTGTCAGCAAAGACAGCCTCGTACGATATATGATTGTCCTGGGAGTTGTCAGCAAAGACAGCCTCGTACGATATATGATTGTCCTGGGAGTTGTCAGCAAAGACAGCCTCGTACGATATATGATTGTCCTGGGAGTTGTCAGCAAAGACAGCCTCGTACGATATATGATTGTCCTGGGAGTTGTCAGCAAAGACAGCCTCGTACGATATATGATTGTCCTGGGAGTTGTCAGCAAAGCGACTAGAAATAGATTACTGGCTGCAGATAAGCTAACGGAGAAATCGTGCGTACACATCTGCAGAGGTGGTGAGATAATGTGGTCACAAATAACCTCGCTATTACCCGCTAACATTCCACCAGATGACGTGCACAGTGTGAAATCCAGAAGAGACCGAACTTAGCGTCTATATTTGCAACAAAAGAGCCGACGTCGGCGAACGACGTACGTGGCAGTGGTATAATCATCTGCGTTAACGGCGGCGGAGACGATGCCAGAAAGAAAGAGAAGTGTCCAGCGTTGGGAGAACGGTGCTGAAAATGTGGTAGGAGGAATCATTTCGCTAAGATGTGCCAATCGAAAAACAGGCGGAGGGTGCATACAGTCAACCGTCAATCAGAGGGCTCGGACACTGAATCATACGCAACCGTGGATGACAGAAATCCACATTTTCTGACCATTTCACAAGAACATGGACGATCTGTCCACGCGGTCACCTCAACAAGATACCTCATTTTACGTCGATTTCACAATCAAGCATAAAATAATTGTGTTCCAGATTGATTCTGGTGCATCAGTGAATCTTATATAAGCGAAATTGATATGACGCCCCAATAACGCCAACGACGAACACGTTTACGATGTGGAACAATTCCACAGTGACCCCGATTGGAGAGTGCACATTAATTCTGGGGAATCCAACGATATACCAAACTTACAATGTGCCGTTTGTTGTAGTGGAGCAGGAAGACTTCACACATACCTTTCTTTGGAATTCGTGCTGCACAAGAAATGCAGATCATTACAATCGACAGAGAAAACGGTCAGCGCCCGGAGTAGCAAACCAACTGGACCCTCTGCCACAATACTAATATGTGTTTGGCAGAGAACTCGGTTGTTTTCCCGCAGAAGCATACGTCTCAATTGACACAAATGTGACGGCAACAATATCGCGGACTCGTAAACTATCTTTCGATATTCCAATCCCGACTCAGCAGATCACAAAGAAAGATGTTCATTGGAACTGGTCGACTGCACAAGAAGAGACCTTCCTCGCAATCAAACGGCTCGTTAGTGCTGCGATATTATGACGCGGACAAAAATTAACAATTATGTGTGATGCATCACAACCCGTTCATGGAGCTGCATTGCTTCAGGATGGGAGAAATGTCGCTGTTTTAAGTCGAGCTCTATCCGAAACCGAAGCTGTTTTAAGTCGAGCTCTATCGGAAACCGAAGCTGTTTTAAGTCGAGCTCTATCGGAAACCGAAGCTGTTTTAAGTCGAGCTCTATCCGAAACCGAAGCTGTTTTAAGTCGAGCTCTATCCGAAACCGAAGCTGTTTTAAGTCGAGCTCTATCCGAAACCGAAGCTGTTTTAAGTCGAGCTCTATCCGAAACCGAAGCTGTTTTAAGTCGAGCTCTATCGGAAACCGAAGCTGTTTTAAGTCGAGCTCTATCCGAAACCGAAGCTGTTTTAAGTCGAGCTCTATCCGAAACCGAAGCTGTTTTAAGTCGAGCTCTATCCGAAACCGAAGCTGTTTTAAGTCGAGCTCTATCCGAAACCGAAGCTGTTTTAAGTCGAGCTCTATCGGAAACCGAAGCTGTTTTAAGTCGAGCTCTATCGGAAACCGAAGCTGTTTTAAGTCGAGCTCTATCCGAAACCGAAGCTGTTTTAAGTCGAGCTCTATCGGAAACCGAAGCTGTTTTAAGTCGAGCTCTATCGGAAACCGAAGCACGATACCCGCTAATAGAGAGGCCGTGAGGTTTCACCAATGTACTTTTGACCGTGGGATCATCGTACTGTCAGACCACGAACCACCAGAGAACATTATGAAGAAACCACGAGAAAGGGCACCAAAACGATTTCAAGGCATGATGCTGCCGTTCCAACGGTATGATGTTGAAATGGTATATTTACAGGGGAAGCCAATGTTCCTGGCTGACACACTCTCCACATCATATATATCAGTGGTTAGACAAACGTCACATGAATAGTTCAACAACAATATTATTTTTAGAAGTGAACATGTATTGTTTGTTTTTCGTGTCGTAAAGTAAGAGGCAACCTGCTATCCTTCACAGGAAGGTACACAGACAAACATCGACATCCAGCGAGAGCACAACCGGACTGGACCCTCAACCAACTGCTCATGAACGACAACCGCCAGATGACTATAACTTAAACGGTGGTACCCGCGTTGAGCAAAGTAGCAACTCACCTGTCGCTACCAGTTCTGGCCGAATCGTCAAGGTCCCTGCCCGACACAAAGAGTGACGTGCTATACCAACGACTGTGGATGATTCTTAACCAGTTGACATATGCGATCATCCAGTTCACACACATTTTCTATTTTGTGTGCAATGACTTAATTTTTTTTAGGAAGGAGGATGTAACATTATCCATGTTGCGTCTAACCGTGGAGGGCCCTAGCGGCTCTACCCGGTTTGAGACCTTTTACATTAAAACGTTCGCTACCACTAACTTCGACTTTGTCATAACATATCTAGACAAATACATAACGAAACTGTAGCTAAAAATAACAGGTTTTCGTGGAAAAGCCCAATGTTTTTTTAATCAGTGTTTTTGATGCAAAAAACGGTACACCGTACAGGTAAGACGGTAAAACATGACATACGTTGAAACAGTATTTACAGTAAGCGTTGCAACGCGAACAAGCCTTCACGTAACTAAGTCGCGACTTTCGTCTAAATAAGAACATTTGTCGTTTGAGAATACAATTTACGAAATGTCGTCGCTACTATTCATCTATTCATTATGGACGAAACAAAACTCAATTGTTTGACCCGGGGTCTTTGACGGACATTCATTTCCACGTCATTCGGAGTCCAATTATTTGTTTAGGAAACGCAGCTTAAGGTGAGACAAAAGGTTTTCTGGCTGTGCACCTAAAAGAGGTAATACAGATTAATCATGTGCAACTAAAATTAACAATAGTGGTTTACTCAGAATGGGTTCTAATACAGCAATATTCTGTTCAATTCTCCCTTCAAGTGGGGGCTGACATGTTTACCAGCGCGACCGATAAGCGCTTACGCCGTTCTATAAAATCGGGTAACCTTGATTACCGTATTACGTATTAATCGCGGCAGGTATATACACAACCAACGCAAAGTCTCGATGCAACAGGAAGTCATGTCTGGAAGGGACTAGTTTAGTAAACAAAGGCCAACATGTATTACTTAAGTTTAGTTTGGACGCAAGCAGCATGGCCATATCCTGTTGACAAGCACAGGAGTAGGTGTTTACAAATATATTTTCATTTGGGGAGCGAATAGTGCCACACTATTGCACCAGTGACGTAGGATTATCGAACAGTAATTAAGATGTTGTGTGTTCAAAAATGTTTCCCAGCAAAAAACTGGCCTCATATTTTAATTGTATTTGTAAATGGTTATGTTTTAATAAATTTAAATAAATTTTATATGTGCGTAGGCCCAAAACCATTACTTTTATTTCCTCTTAACATCACGACATTGCTGTATTCAGTTTAATGTTCAATACATGGAATATCGTGATTATACTTCTTTACTAAAATGAAGGTAATTTGATTGGTAATATGCGCATTATCTGAAGTCCCACAAAACGTATTGGGTGGGTGGTGGTTTGGACCCTTACTAAACACTGTACATGTTTTGGACTTTGATGATACCACCTCTAATGATACCACCCCTAATTATACCACCCCTAATGATACCACCCCTAATGATACCACCCCTAATGATACCACCCCTAATGATACCTCCCCTAATCACTGGTGCATAGATCAGCAACTTTACGAAATGTGACAAAGAAGCAATACGATCTACAATGTTTCCCTCAAAGCACGCACGCACGCACGCACGCACGCACGCACGCAGACACACACACACACACACACACACACACACACACACACACACACACACACACACACACACACACACATACAGGTCGTCGTTTAAACATCCCCGGTCTTGACGAGACTCATTAGCAGGGCCAATTAGTGGCTCCGACTGTGTCGCAAAATTGGAACTGGTCCCAATTCTACAACAACCGGGTGCGATATTTCGCGCAGTAGCCAATCGGCGACCGCTACGACCGACAGGTGCGGGACTGGATCTAAATCTGAAAACATTCTCAACGCTCTGTTAAAACCAAACGAGAAGGAATTGGACGCATAGGTTTAACGGAGCTCGTCGTGACCTTTCATAAAAACTCAACTGGTGATTGGCTGTAGTAAATAGGTCGTACTCGCAATTTCTAATAGTATCATGATAAGATCAAAATGTGATACATATCGTTCATGTTGAAATTGGTGGCTCCGACTGCGTGGTAAAAGTGGAACTGGTTCCAATTGTACCACGATCTGGTGCGATATTTTACACAGTAGACAATCAGCGACCGCTACGACCAACATCTGATACAAATCGTTCATGTAACGTTAGACTTCAGGAACTGTCTCACCTGCGTGCGTTGCTTGTCGACTCAGTTACGTTTCGCAGCCCGTGAAAGGTGGTCTTTTCACAGAACGTCTTTAAGGCAGGACCCCACCGCTTCCTTCGTTCGTCTGTTTCCTCTCCGGCGCCACAGCGCTGCGGCGACGCCGCAATCATAGAGCTGGTGCTTTCCATGGCGACAAAAACGGACACGTCGCTACAAGATAGTCCGGGTGTCGTTGTTATGTCGATACAACTGAGCATACACGACGCAACTGCTACAGTAGTTCTATCACGCCGACTGAATTAGTTGATAGGTCGTTCGTTCTCCCTTCGGACCCTTTTCTAAGTGCCGTGCAATAAATAGAGCGATCGAAATATTGCAATTACAATATTATGACATTGATAACAGCGTGGCATTTAATATCTTTAAACTATTTGTAAAGCATGTTTATCGACATTTATCACCATTCAACAATAGTGTAGTTGTAGGCCTTTGTGTGTTCTTAAATGCCAGAATTGCAAAGGCAACTAGGTGGAAACATTACTAAACATGAAAACTGCAAAAAGAAGGAAACGCAACATAGGAAAGCATTTCAGTGAAAGAGTTTTGGGTTCAACACCCGGAATAGGCGTAGATTATCGTAGGAGTATTTGGTGTAAAAAATTAACATGTAGACATATATATTTTATAGATGCATTAAAAATGTTAATGCATTTGTCATTCTTATTGTAAATTTAGAATGTGTTTTAACCAGCTTGTCTGTTTTTACACAGTTTATTCTCTTAACTACATATACATATACATATACATATTTAACATAAGCAAATTTTTATGTAAAGCGCCCGAGAGCATTTTATTTTAACTGGATTCAGGCGCTATAGAGATTCATATTATTATTATTAGACGCAAACTAATTTTATATAATTTGTAGTAATCTATATAATATTATTTTTATAAACAGTTCTTCTATAGGGGGACCAGGGAGGAGCCGGCCACAATGTTTATAAACAGTTCTTCTATAGGGGGACCAGGGAGGAGCCTGCCACATTGTTTATAAACAGTTTTTCTATAGGGGGACCAGGGAGGAGCGGGCCACATTTTATCTTTCTGGCCATAAAATCTTGCTGTTTGATCTGATATGAAAAAGTTTGGGTACAAATGAAAGTCAGTGGCCTTGGCTATTGCTATTAAATCCACATGAAAACACAAATGAATCATGCGCGACCTGCGTGTGCAGGAATACGAGCAGCTTGAGGCCTACACTCTCATTTGACTTGGTAAGTAAGGCTTGTTTGCATTGTAACCTTTTTTGCTAAGTAAAGATCAGTTATTTTGTTGACAGATCATTGAAACGCTTAGCAAATAGTTTGTAAGTGCCTGTCACGATAACAATATTAATCACATATATATCCATCTATGCCTTGGTACTTGGTGTTGCCAGTCAATATCTCTCGAGATTGCGAGACATAATACTGGCAGTCATGCAACGGCTGGCCGTGTTGATATCCATTCGACGTTCACAAACGTATGTTTAACATAGGATTCTCAGAACGAGGCTGCTGTGCATTATCTGGATGGATACTGCACGGTAATAAGACAACCTGATTGGTCTAGAGCATTCATTTTACCGTGATATATCAACCCAAATAACAAACGGCAACCTCGTTCTGAGAATTCGCCTGATGGTTGTATCATTTCGAACGCGACCGAATACGCGCGTTGGCGTAGACACGCGACTGTTCGAACGTCACGCCTGTTTTCTCTTGTTGTTGTGGTTTACGTAATCTGCGTCAAACGTCCGCATCAGTTCCTTCGAACGATCGGAATGCTTCATGAAACCGGCTCAGCAGCTAACTTACAAATGTAGGACGTGAACAAGCACGATCAAGTGTTAATTAACCGTTATAATTAACCGTTATAACAGGAATAACATACTGTTTGTTGATGTCACTCGAGTGTCACTAGCCATATAACATCACATGTTATATGCCTGCGACACTCGTGATGTTATATGATTTGTAACACTCGAGTGACATCAACAAACAGTGCATTATTCCCTAATTACGGTAACGTGCACAACGTTGTCAACAATTGTACGCATTTGTTCGGGTAGCGTTACGGACAGCTGTACTTAATGACAACAAATAATAATTCGATTGTTCGTAATAGCGGGGTGAACTTCGATAAAACTAAAACTGAGACCGTGGGGCCGTAGATCGTAGAACCGCTGAAAGTTTGACGACCCAGAGCGGCTAGGAGAAGTAACATAGCAAACATACGTACTCACGTTCATTTTATTATGATTATTGCCACACTAAACATTTGGACATCAACGAACCGGATGAAAGTTTGACGACCCAGAGCGGCTAGGAGAAGTAACATAGCAAACATACGTACTCACGTTCATTTTATTATCATTATTGCCTCACTAAACATTTGGACATCAACGAACCGGATGAAAGTTTGACGACCCAGAGCGTCTAGGAGAAGTAACATAGCAAACATACGTACTCACGTTCATGTTATTATCATTATTGCCACACTAAGCATTTGGACATCAACGAACCGGATGAAAGTTTGACGACCCAGAGCGTCTAGGAGAAGTAACATAGCAAACATACGTACTCACGTTCATTTTATTATGATTATTGCCACACTAAACATTTGGACATCAACGAACCGGATGAAAGTTTGACGACCCAGAGCGGCTAGGAGAAGTAACATAGCAAACATACGTACTCACGTTCATTTTATTATCATTATTGCCACACTAAACATTTGGACATCAACGAACCGGATGCGCGATTGGCTAAATCATTTGAGGATGGAGTTTTAAATATGATCCGCGGAAGTAGATACAATAGATACAACGAGTAGACGCCGGATCACGCGGCCAATATACCGAGTCATCGACCGATGATCGGGCAATCGAAATTAACGTCATTTAAGCGTCCTAAATAATTAATTTGTAATTTATTACCATAGCCGTTCTCACCTAACCGTGCGTGGCTCGGACGGAATTTCGGTAACTCGACAAAGAGTCAAGCAATGAAGTGACCTTTTGTGACAATGATAATCAACATTAGGCCGCTGTTACAAATGTCACGTCGTTGAAAGATTTGAATAGCAAGCGGAAATCGTAACGATCCTCGTAATGCCAAATTAGTCAGGTGTGTAATACACAAATTAAACGACGACTTTGTGTGCTACCTGGTGATAATAGATTAGAATTGACAGTGAAATTGTGTTTAACAATATATAAGATTATAAGTTTTACTTAAGATAGAATTACCAACTACGTAATGTGTTTCCTTTAAATATAACGCAGTGTGGCCACAGGGAACAATGTGACATCTAAGCACACGTGGCCTCAAAGCTCAACTAGACCAGACAACTCGGAATGACTTAAGAATTCAGCATGACCCATGAACTCAAGCATGGCTTAAGACCTTCAAGTGACCCAACAGCTCAGTGTGACTCAAGAGTGTAGTGTGACCTAAAATTTCAATTTGACCCAGCAACTCAGTGTGACTCAGGAGTTCCGTATGACCCAAGAGCTCAGTGTGACCCAAAAACTCAATGTCACCCAAGAGCACGCAGGCACGCACGTATGCACGCGTGCGCGCGCACGCACACGCGCGCACACGCACAGTAATTCCTAGGAAAGTGGTGATTGCGCGTGATGAGTGATTCCTTTCCAAGCACGTTTACATCGGATACGTTTTTACGAAGAGTAGGCGTTGCTACTGAAGTGGTTTGCGATACTAACTCTTGTAAGTTAAAAATTCTAATAGTTACAATAGAATAAATATAAATTGAATAACTTGTTCGAATTATTTGTAGGACAAAGTTAATAAAAACAACAAGAAGAAGACAACTGAACTAAAACTCGGCTACTTCTGACACGGCAGCACGATTGATGGGATGAGGAAAGGTCACGTAGATAACTGCGCTGGTATTGACGGCAGCACGATTTATGGGATGAGGAAAGGTCACGTAGATAACTGCGCTGGTATTGACGGCAGCACGATTGATGGGATGAGGAAAGGTCACGTAGTTGACTGCGCTGGTATTGACGGCAGCACGATTGATGGGATGAGGAAAGGTCACGTAGATGACTGCGCTGGTATTGACGTATTACTCAATGCGCAGTACGCCTTTGCGCAGTACGCATTTGCCTACTCCTTCATGGGCTACTATCACGGAATCCAATTTTATATCCCTGTTTTTATTTTTTAATGATAACATGTATTGTTGTTAAATTGTTATCCACAATTTATTAAACTTATTTTGCACTACAAAGGTTTAGGTTAGGCGTAATACTCGGTGTATTCATAAAAGTCGCAACACAACTTCAGCGTACTACGAATTTGTGTCCAGTTGTCTGACCCCAGACATACGAGGACACCGTCATCAAAGGATATTGGTTTTGATTCAAAAAGGTATTATCACACTTTTTCGGTAACTAAGAATTGTGTGTGTGTGTGTGTGTGCGTGCGTGCGTGCGTGCGTGCGTGCGTGCGTGCGTGCGTGTCTCTAAATATATAATCAGCGCCTTATGAGGCAGCAAGTGATTTAAATTCTTTTTAGTCTTTAAAGTCTTTTAGTTTATTAGATATCTTATAATCTACCATTTAAGTAGAAAGTTTATTAATTATTTATGTAGCCATTATTTGTATAAAGGGTAAGATGAAACTAGATGAAACGAGATTCATGCGATGTCCTTTGGTGTCAAGTCATTTCAAGTCAAGTCAAGTTTTAATCTCTATTACCATACAATGGTGTATGAGATAAATATACAATACCCAAGGTACTTGCAAGTACTCTTAACTTTTAAAGTAATAAGAACAGTCAATGTAAGTTAAACTTTCCTATTATAATTTTGATCAATTTACAAATTCTTACACACAGAGAACTTGAAAGAATTGGGGTGATTAATGAAATGTCTAGTCAGAAATGTATTTCTTTGGTCTCTTAGAGTGTCATATTGAAACAATAGATGAAATTGACCCCCAATCTCATTTCTATTATACAAAGTACAAGGCGAGACAATATATCACTCATATATTAGCCCTAGACATGGCTGTTTGGAGATAAATGTCATAAGTTATAATAACCATGCTCTCTGAAGGAGTTAAGGGTGATATATATTATATTGATTTAAGTTGCGTTTGGACACAAACAGCATGTTCATGTCCTATTGGAAAGTATGGGATCAGGTGTTTACAGATAGATTTTCATTTGGTGAGCGAATCACGAATCTAACGGTGTAACGCAATACTCTCCTACCCCAATATTAGCACAGTTGTGTCCCGACTACTTCACCATTTAGTCGACACAACATAAGCCGCCTTTCCACCGAGGGTCTCATCAATCCACACACGCCTCGATGAATATCTTTCCAATTTAGTGTAACTGCTTACAATAAGTGCATCTACAAAGCAAAGTAGAGCGAAATCTGATATAATAACTTAAGGGAACAATCAGGGTATAACATATTAGTAATAAATACAAAACAGTGTGCAGGTGGTATTGAAAACTAATCGTGACCGTGAGATATGTTATATATTAACATCATTATATTATAATATAAATTGTGTTAATATACATTTGTAATTCATTGTTGAATACCCATTAAACTCTAGTATTATGTTAAAATATTCCATATCATAGCACCCCTAACTCCTACAGAGCGTAAGTTTATTATGACTGATAACATTTAACTCCAAATAGCCTTGTCTAGGGCTAACGTGGTCGAATAATGGTCGTATATTTGAAAATATACTCTTGTCTTGTCTTGTTTAACATACTGTCCAAAACTATGCAGTCAAATTGTGAGGGTTATATACGCATGGAATGATTGCTGCTTAGCCGTGTCTGGTTGGAACTGAGTGGGTTAGAGCTTGCTTTAATTGTTGGGGTGATGCTGGTTATTGTGTCTGGTAGTGAGTTCCACTATTTTACTGTCCTGGATAAATAGGATAAATACTTGTAACATTTCTTTCTGGTGTGGATCGTATTGAAGGCTTTGCTATATCGATGCCGTGATTGACGTTGTACAAGCAGTAGATGTCCGACTGACAAGTACAAATACTTGTAACATTTCTTTCTGGTGTGGATGGTATTGAAGGCTTTGCTATATCGATGCCGTCATTGACGTTGTACAAGCAGTAGATGTCCGACTGGCAAGTATAAATACTTGTAACATTTCTTTCTGGTGTGGATGGTATTGAAGGCTTTGCTATATCGATGCCGTGATTGACGTTGTACAAGCAGTAGATGTCCGACTGACAAGTACAAATACTTGTAACATTTCTTTCTGGTGTGGATGGTATTGAAGGCTTTGCTATATGGATGCCGTGATTGACGTTGTACAAGCAGTAGATGTCCGACTGACGAGTACAAATACTTGTAACATTTCTTTCTGGTGTGGATGGTATTGAAGGCTTTGCTATATCGATGCCGTGATTGACGTTGTACAAGCAGTAGATGTCCGACTGACAAGTACAAATACTTGTAACATTTCTTTCTGGTGTGGATGGTATTGAAGGCTTTGCTATATGGATGCCGTGATTGACGTTGTACAAGCAGTAGATGTCCGACTGACAAGTACAAATACTTGTAACATTTCTTTCTGGTGTGGATGGTATTGAAGGCTTTGCTATATGGATGCCGTGATTGACGTTGTACAAGCAGTAGATGTCCGACTGGCAAGTACAAATACTTGTAACATTTCTTTCTGGTGTGGATCGTATTTAAGGCTTTGCTATATGGATGCCGTGATTGACGTTGTACAAGCAGTAGATGTCCGACTGACAAGTACAAATACTTGTAACATTTCTTTCTGGTGTGGATGGTATTGAAGGCTTTGCTATATCGATGCCGTGATTGACGTTGTACAAGCAGTAGATGTCCGACTGACAAGTACAAATACTTGTAACATTTCTTTCTGGTGTGGGTGGTATTGAAGGCTTTGCTATATGGATGCCGTGATTGACGTTGTACAAGCAGTAGATGTCCGACTGACAAGTACAAATACTTGTAACATTTCTTTCTGGTGTGGATGGTATTGAAGGCTTTGCTATATCGATGCCGTGATTGACGTTGTACAAGCAGTAGATGTCCGACTGACAAGTACAAATACTTGTAACATTTCTTTCTGGTGTGGATGGTATTGAAGGCTTTGCTATATCGATGCCGTGATTGACGTTGTACAAGCAGTAGATGTCCGACTGACAAGTACAAATACTTGTAACATTTCTTTCTGGTGTGGATGGTATTGAAGGCTTTGCTATATCGATGCCGTGATTGACGTTGTACAAGCAGTAGATGTCCGACTGGCAAGTACAAATACTTGTAACATTTCTTTCTGGTGTGGATGGTATTGAAGGCTTTGCTATATCGATGCCGTGATTGACGTTGTACAAGCAGTAGATGTCCGACTGACAAGTACAAATACTTGTAACATTTCTTTCTGGTGTGGATGGTATTGAAGGCTTTGCTATATCGATGCCGTGATTGACGTTGTACAAGCAGTAGGTGTCCGACTGACAAGTACAAATACTTGTAACATTTCTTTCTGGTGTGGATGGTATTGAAGGCTTTGCTATATCGATGCCGTGATTGACGTTGTACAAGCAGTAGATGTCCGACTGACAAGTACAAATACTTGTAACATTTCTTTCTGGTGTGGATCGTATTTAAGGCTTTGCTATATCGATGCCGTCATTGACGTTGTACAAGCAGTAGATGTCCGACTGGCAAGTACAAATGACCGTTGATGGCTGTGTTGAATATGGTGATACGTCTGATTGTTCTTCTGGTGGTTGGCTGTTCCCAAAGTAAATTCTCCATTCTTTCTAACCTCCCGCCCCCCGTTTCGCCGGTTGTGTATTCGTTGTAAAAAAGCGTGCCGCCCTTCTTTGCACCTTCGTTATTTTGTAAATGAGAACTTGCGTGTAGGGTTCCCATACGGATGAAGAGCATTCCAAAAACGGAAGAACAAGGGATGTGTAGGCAATTGTTTTGATGTTTTGATGGCATGTGTACAGGTTGTGTCTAACAAACGCAAGAGTACGGTTTGCTGAGGCTGTTATCTAATGGATGTGATTATTCCAGGTGAGGTCTTTGGTGATACACACTCCAAGGTATAATTGGTTGTAAGTTTTTTCGAGCATTGAATCTCCCAGTGTGTAATTAATGCGTCTCACGGTTCGTTCTTGTGCGTGTCTCACAACAAGACACGAACACGTTCTTGTGCGTGTCTCACAACAAGACACGAACACGTTCTTGTGCGTGTCTCACAACAAGACACGAACACGTTCTTGTGCGTGTCTCACAACAAGACACGAATACGACGAGTTCCGGTAAATCTATTATTTATCCGACTTGAACAGAAACATTGCTCGGTCATCATTTCAACGACATCCGTTCTTACATGTCTTCATATGACGGCCAGTTCTACAGTAACAAAAGGTGTTTATGTTCTATGCGTATTTATAAATAGTTTGATGAATTATTTGGTGGCTTTCACATATGTGACATTTTGTGTAATTAAACCCTCGAAAACACAGGAGTGTCATGTTGTACATGTTGTACATGTTGTACATGTTGTACATGTTGTACATGTTGTACGTGGTAGTCCACCTATGTACGAGCAACGCACACAACGTTGACTGGGATGAGACCACCATTGATTTTCCATTATAACGTTTCATTTGATTCTTGTAAAATGTTTCCAACAAATTTCTCTAAACTTTCTCGGCACATTTAACCTTACATAACACGCATGTTTTGCGAAATTCGTGAACATAACATATCTCCTTTATTTGTTTTTAGAAAACCGCACTCAAAGCTGATACCCGTCAATTTCTACCGAACCCGGTATTACGGGCCGAAAGTATCCCGTGCCATGTAAGGCTTTCAGGCGCCGTATGCTCAGGAACAAGCTGGTTTCAGAAGAGGCAAGTCTTGCATCGACGACATTTTCACGTTACGGCAGATTTTGGAACAAAGCACGGAATGGAACAGTACGATCTACATTTCCTTCATTGACTTTGAAAAGGCCTTAGATAATCCTTGTGGAGAATACCTCGTCACTACGGGATCCCACAAGTCGCCTGTAACAACCATCTGACGCGCAGCTTCAGCACCAAATCCGGAGTAAAACAGGGATGCATTCTCTCACCAGTTCTGTTGTTCCTCGCCATTGACTGGCTGATGACATTAATCAATACAAAAGGAAATAAGTGCAGCAGATGAACACTTACCTAAATCATGGAAGATTGGACTATGCAGATGATATCGGACTGCTGTCTAGCAGGAACGAAGACATGCAAGAAATGATGGACAAACTCACAACAACAGCACCACAGATCGGGCTAAGACTCAACACAGCAAAAACCAAACTGAAGAGGAACAACTACAAGACAGACGACCCCATTACCGTAATCAACAGTGATGCTTTGGAAGAGGTTCAGGACTTTGTATACATGGGAAGAAAATCACAACAGATGAAGAGTCAGCAAAATATGCCATGGATAAAATCAGAAAGGCTAGCCAGATTTCGCTATGCTGAAGTCCATCTGGAAATCCTGGCAATTGAAATTGAAAACAAAACTGAGACTGTGCAACAGTAACGTTCTCAGTGTACTTCTCTACGGCTTCGAGTGCTGGAGACTGACAGCCAAGCTAGCACACAAGCTCGTGACCTTCCAAAACAGGTGTCTAGGAAGATCGTAAGAGTATTTTGGCCCAACACCATCACCAATGAAGAGGTGCTCCGCATAACAGACGCAACATCCATGGCCACATAGATTAAGAGGAGAAGATGGAGATGGCTTGGGCACGTGTGCCGAATGTCACCTGGCGCACTGCCCAAGAGAGCCTTACGCTGAACAGCGGATGGCAGAAGGAACATGGAGATGAACATTGAGAAAGGAGATTAAAGAATGCGGCCTAACGTGGGACACCATCACCAAACGGGCTGCAGACCGACAGCAATGGCGCTCACCTGTTGAAGCCTTCTGTGCCACCTGGCACGAAGAGTATTGACTGAGTGAGTGAGTGAGTGAGTGAGTGAGTGAGTGAGTGAGTGAGTGAGTGAGTGAGTGAGTGAGTGAGTGAGTGAGTGAGTGAGTGCTTAGCCTTATATACCACTTTGTATCCTGTGATCACATTGCTTTACATTTAAAACTCCATCATCAACTGATTTAACCTGTCGCGAATCCAGTTCGTTGATGTCTTAATATGTAGAATGTGAATAGCTTAAGTAGTATATGCAGCCGGTTTAATAAAAAAGTGCATATTTTTCTCAAATCATCGAAATAACTGACTTTAACCGTTAGAACTGGTAAGGCTCAAAATAATGGATATCTAGAAACGGTAAATACAGTGTGGGTTCAAGGCTGATCATGGGCGTCACTTCCATCCTCTCTCCGATCACATGACACAGTTACGAAATTTCACCAAGGGCGTTTCCATTTTCACTTCAGTAAATTTGGGGTCAAGCATTAAACAATGTAATAGTTTGTCTCAAGAGTTCACAAAAAACTATATAAAAAAGTTGCACAAACGAGCTAGCATGTCATAGTGGATATTAGGTACGCTTTAATTTTCGCAAAATGAATTTGAAATGAGACGAGCAAAAAATCGAATTGTGGAGGAACCTCTAAAGGCACATTACGTAGTTGGTCATCTTCTACGAAATAATACTTGTTCTATTATGTTGTATTACTGAATTTGGTGAATATATCAACGTAACACAAAATCATCGTTTATTTGTTGTGCTACACACCTGATTAATTTGGCATTACGTGGATCATGTAGTCTTTGAACGACTTGATATTTCCAGCAGCGGCCTAATGTTGATTACCATCGTCACCAGAGGTCACTTCATTGTTTAACTAATACTTGTACTATTATATTGTATTATTCTACTTAATGAATATATCGACGTAGCCTTTTGTCAAAGTGACATTTTCAATGCAAGCAATTATGGCAAGGTGGCACTTAAAGTCATGGTGTAGATTGTGTGCTACAAACATGATTAATTTGGAATAAGTGGATCACTACAACTACCGCTTGTTTGTGTAGTCTTTCAACGACTTGACATTTCCGGCAGCGGCCTAATGTTGATTGACATCGTCACCAAAGGGCGCGTCATTGTTTAACTTTTTGTCGAGTTACCGAAATTCCGTCCTAGCCACGCACGGTTCCGTGACTATGTTAAGGCGATAATTGACAAATTAATTATTCAAGGGGTTTAATTGCATTAATGTCGCTTCGCCCAAACGACAGTTGTTGACTCATTATAATGACTTTGTCATCGGCCGTCTGCTCGTCGCATCAAAAAGTGCGTATTTTTATTTCAAATCGTCGATAGAATTGACTGATCGTTAGATCTAGTGACTTACAAAGTCAATACAGAACCGACCTTTAGCCTTCGACCCATTGAACTTGTCGATCATGTCTTTTGTGAGAGCAGCGACAGTCGACAAAATAAACAATGATACATGACATTGCTCCAAGTATTGAATCACTCAGGTTCGGGAATTGTCTATTTTCACTTCCATTGATGTTTAGGTCAAACACCAAATAATGGAATAGTTTGTCTGATGATTCAACAACAACTACATCAATAAATAAAGTGATCACACTGCGTTACATATAAAACTGATTTAGCCTATCGCGAAACCGGTTCGTTGATGTCCTAATATGTAGTGTGTGAATAGCTTAAGTAAAATCCGCCGTCGGTTTAAGAATAAAGTGCGTATTTTTTTAAATTATCGAAATAATTGACTTTTGTTTGTTAGATCTGGTAAGGCTGAAATAGTAGATATCGAAAAACGGTAAATACTTTGTGTGGTCAAGGCTGACCATGGGCGTGACTACTATCCTCTCGCCGATCATATGACACAGTTACGAAATTTCACCAAGTGCGTTTTCATTTTCAATTAATTAAATTCTGGATGACCAGTTCACAACAACTACATACAAAAGTTGCAGAAACAAGCTAGCATGTCGTAGTGGATGCTGGGGAGGTTTGAATTTTCGCAAAATGAATTTGAAATGAGACGAAGAAAAATCGTATAAAAAGTGCGTATTTTTATTTCAAATCTTTCAACCCAATGAACTTATCGATCATGTCATGTCTTTAGCGAAAGCAACGACATTCGACAACATAAACAGTGATACATGACGTTGCACCAAACACTGAAACATCCAAGTTCATGAGTTTTCCATTTTCCAATTAATAATTGTAATTGTATTTTCCACGTGCACATTGAGCAACACAGCAACACTTACAGTTGTACGCAAACTACAAGCGGTAAAATGTACAGTTGTTTTCTCTTTAAATTGGTTTGATTGATGTATTTAATACACGTGTGTCTAAGCAATTTCAGGCATATCCATCATTTAACGCACACATGGACCTGTAAACTAGGCTATAGTTAATGTATGTTTGCAACATATTTCACAGTGCAATAACACACGTAAACTCACCACATAAAATTTTACAAATGTACGTCAAGTGAATTGTCTGACGGAAAGTCATTCCTTCATATGCGCATGTCAAATGGCCACATATGCAAGGGGACTCCTGCGATGCAGTACGGGAGAGTGCAGAGACTTTCCCTGTCCTGCCTCCGATGGATCAGGGCCTGATGCTTTCTGGATTGTTTACCCGAACGAATGTTTACGAATACTGCAATAATGACATCAGCGACACTGAATGTATTAAAATGTATAACATATCGTTTTTTAAAAATAATAAAAATAATGAAACGAGCAAAAAATCGTATTGAGGAGGGTCCTTTAAAGGCACATTACGTAGTTGATCATCTTCTACGAAATAATACTTGTACTATTATATTGTATTACTCTATTTAGTCAACACATCGACGTAACCTTTTGTTAATGTAACATTTTCCCTGTAAGCTATTATGGCAAGGTGGCACAACAAGTCATCATTTATAGTGTGTGCTACACACATGATTAATTTGGCATTACGTGGATCACTACAATTACCGCTTGTTTGCGTTATCTTTCAACAATTTAACATTTCCAGCAGCGGCCTAATGTTGATTAACATCATCACCAAAGGGCAGGTCATTGTTTGCCTCTTTTACGAGTTACCAAAATTCCGTCCGAGACACGCAAGATTCCGTGACTATAGCAAAGGCGATAAATGACAAATTAATTAATCAATGCGTTTAATGGCATTAATGTCGCTTCGGCCAAACGGCAGCTGTTGACTCGTCATAATGGCTGTGTCACCCGGCGTCTGCTCGTCGTATCTGGTTCCGCGGATCGCCTTTAAGAATCCATCCTCAATTGATATAGCCAATCGCCAATCCGGTTCGTTGATGTCCAACTATTTAGTGGTAGATTAGTTTAAGTAACACTTGCATTCGATATAATAAAAAGTGCGTATTTTTATTTCCAATCGTCGAAAGAATTGATTGATCGTTAGATCTGATCGCAACATCTGAACGGAGCCGATCTTTAGCCTTCAACCCACTGAATGTGTGGATCTTGTATTTCGCGAGAGTAACGACATTCGACAACATAAACAGTGATACATGAGATTGCACGAAGTACTCAAACACTCAGGTTCGTGAGTTTTTCATTTTCACTTCAATTTATGTTTGCTCAAATATCAAATAATTTAACAGTTTGTCCGATGATTTCACAAAAAAACTACATCAACCGTTACACAAACGAGCCAGTATGTCGTAGAGGAAACTAGGTAGGTTAGCTTTTTCAGAAAATTAATTTGAAGTGTGACGAAATTCGACATTGTTACGTGTCTTACGTAGGTATTGACGAAGTATAACTCAAGAATAACAACTTGAAGTGTAGCGTGAACAGAAGCTTTACTAGCCAACCCAGTCTGATAAAACAACTAGCGTGGCGTCATCTAGCGAGTTGTAATAACATTATAACGCAACATCCTTCCCCTTATGGAGAGGCATACAAATTACATATACTTTAATATAGTATTTTGTATAAATTATAGATGCGCAAATTAAATGAACATAGTGACAAGCATTAGTCAACTATAGAACGTCTGTATAAGCGTGCTACATTTGTTTAAATGTCACCAAATTAAATGAACATAGTGACAAGCATTAGTCAACTATAGAACGTCTGTATAAGCTTCATTTGTTTAAATGTCACCAAATTAAATGTCCACACAAAGATCTTAAAAGCTTATTTGTCTGTGAGATGTGTACTATGTTTCACAGCTTTCTAACATGTTCCACAGGTTCAGCTTTGTAACATGTTCCACAAGTTCAGCTTTCTAACACGTTTCACAACTTCAGCGTTCTAACAGTTTCACAACTTCAGCGTTCTAACAGGGTTCACAACTTCAGCTTTCTAACAGGTTTCACAAGTTCAGCTTTCTAACACGTTTCACAACTTCAGCTTTCTAACACGTTTCACAAGTTCAGCTTTCTAACACGTTTCACAACTTCAGCTTTCTAACAGGTTTCCCAAGTTCAGCTTTCTAACATGTTCCACAAGTTCAGCGTTCTAACAGGTTTCACAAGTTCAGCGTTCTAACACGTTTCACAAGTTCAGCGTTCTAACACGTTTCACAAGTTCAGCGTTCTAACATGTTTCACAACTTCAGCGTTCTAACAGGTTTCACAAGTTCAGCTTTCTAACACGTTTCACAAGTTCAGCGTTCTAACACGTTTCACAACTTCAGCGTTCTAACAGGTTTCACAACTTCAGCTTTCTAACACGTTTCACAAGTTCAGCGTTCTAACACGTTTCACAAGTTCAGCGTTCTAACATGTTTCACAACTTCAGCGTTCTAACAGGTTTCACAAGTTCAGCTTTCTAACACGTTTCACAAGTTCAGCGTTTTAACACGTTTCACAACTTCAGCGTTCTAACAGGTTTCACAACTTCAGCGTTCTAACATGTTTCACAAGTTCAGCGTTCTAACAGGTTTCACAAGTTCAGCTTTCTAACACGTTTCACAAGTTCAGCGTTCTAACAGGTTTCACAAGTTCAGCGTTCTAACAGGTTTCACAAGTTCAGCGTTCTAACAGGTTTCACAAGTTCAGCGTTCTAACACGTTTCACAAGTTCAGCTTTCTAACACATTTCACAACTTCAGCGTTCTAACAGGTTTCACAACTTCAGCTTTCTAACAGGTTTCACAAGTTCAGCTTTCTAACATGTTCCACAAGTTCAGCGTTCTAACAGGTTTCACAAGTTCAGCTTTCTAACACGTTTCACAAGTTCAGCGTTCTAACAGGTTTCACAAGTTCAGCGTTCTAACAGGTTTCACAAGTTCAGCGTTCTAACACGTTTCACAAGTTCAGCTTTCTAACACGTTTCACAACTTCAGCGTTCTAACAGGTTTCACAACTTCAGCGTTCTAACAGGTTTCACAACTTCAGCGTTCTAACAGGTTTCACAAGTTCAGCGTTCTAACAGGTTTCACAACTTCAGCTTTCTAACACGTTTCACAAGTTCAGCTTTCTAACACGTTTCACAACTTCAGCGTTCTAACAGGTTTCACAACTTCAGCTTTCTAACATGTTCCACAAGTTCAGCGTTCTAACAGGTTTCACAAGTTCAGCTTTCTAACATGTTCCACAAGTTCAGCGTTCTAACACGTTTCACAAGTTCAGCTTTCTAACACGTTTCACAACTTCAGCGTTCTAACAGGTTTCACAACTTCAGCTTTCTAACAGGTTTCACAAGTTCAGCTTTCTAACATGTTCCACAAGTTCAGCGTTCTAACATGTTTCACAAGTTCAGCTTTCTAACATGTTCCACAACTTCAGCGTTCTAACACGTTTCACAAGTTCAGCTTTCTAACACGTTTCACAACTTCAGCTTTCTAACAGGTTTCACAAGTTCAGCGTTCTAACACGTTTCACAAGTTCAGCGTTCTAACATGTTTCACAACTTCAGCGTTCTAACACGTTTCCCAACTTCAGCGTTCTAACAGGTTTCACAACTTCAGCGTTCTAACACGTTTCACAAGTTCAGCGTTCTAACAGGTTTCACAAGTTCAGCTTTCTAACACGTTTCACAAGTTCAGCGTTCTAACATGTTTCACAACTTCAGCGTTCTAACACGTTTCACAAGTTCAGCGTTCTAACAGGTTTCACAAGTTCAGCGTTCTAACAGGTTTCACAAGTTCAGCGTTCTAACACGTTTCACAAGTTCAGCGTTCTAACACGTTTCACAACTTCAGCGTTCTAACAGGTTTCACAAGTTCAGCGTTCTAACAGGTTTCACAAGTTCAGCGTTCTAACACGTTTCACAAGTTCAGCGTTCTAACACGTTTCACAACTTCAGCGTTCTAACAGGTTTCACAACTTCAGCGTTCTAACATGTTTCACAAGTTCAGCGTTCTAACAGGTTTCACAAGTTCAGCTTTCTAACACGTTTCACAAGTTCAGCGTTCTAACACGTTTCACAAGTTCAGCGTTCTAACAGGTTTCACAACTTCAGCGTTCTAACAGGTTTCACAAGTTCATCGTTCTAACAGGTTTCACAAGTTCAGCTTTCTAACACGTTTCACAAGTTCAGCGTTCTAACAGGTTTCACAAGTTCAGCGTTCTAACAGGTTTCACAAGTTCAGCGTTCTAACAGGTTTCACAAGTTCAGCGTTCTAACAGGTTTCACAATCCTTCCGGTGTTCGTCGTGTGTGGTTGTTTTACGTTCGGCTCTTCGTTGGAGTAATGCAGACTGTCTCGTCTGGAAATGTGCGTGGCTGTGATGGTCGAAGTGGAGACCGTTGAACGTTTATTTCTCTGGGTCTCGGTGACTCTCGCAGAAACTGTCGGTTTCGGCGATATTTACGTCCATCATCCGTTGTCACTTCGTAGGACCGTCTCACAAGCCGTTTATTCACAGTCGCTTGTTCTCACTCCCGTCTCCCAGCCTGGATTGGCTGAATTCTTACGGTATTGCCTGGTTGCAATGGTCTCAGCATTCGCCTGTTGCTACACCGTTCACCGACTCTTGCTTGTTTGTCTTCCATTCGTTCTCTTTCATCTGTGGAGTAGCCACTTGATGGTTTCAGAATATAAGATGTCGTGGGAACAAGAGTCTTCGTTCTGCGTCCCATGAGTCGTTGTGCTGGACTGGTTTTGAGACCTTCTGTTGGTGTGTTTCTCAGGTTGAGTAGACCAAGGTATGGGTCGTCATGTGCAGTTCTGCATTTTCTTAGCAGTCGTTTCGCTATCTTGACGGCAGTTTCTGCAGCACCATTCGCTTTGCTGTTACCAGGACTTGACATCTCATGCCTAAATCCCCACTTTTCACTGAACATCTTGAATTTGTGAGAAGTGTATTGAGGTCCTCCGTCACCGATTACAGTATCCGGCCATGTCTTGCGAAGTGGTGTTTCAATTTCGTGATAACATCTTCAGATAACGTTTCCTTCAGAAAGTCAATTTCAAAGAAGTTACTGTAGTAGTCTACTGTGATCAGATAGTTTCTTCCCTCAAATGAGAGTAGATCTGTGCCAACCCTTTGCCAAGGACGACCAGGGACTTCGTGCATGAACAGCGGTTCAGCAGCTTGTTTGTCACGGTGAGTGGCGCATGTATCGCATGACTCTATGTATTGTCGAATTTTGCTCAACATGCCAGGCCAGAATACCAATTATCTAGCTCTGCGTAGACATGAGTTAATTCCCATGTGACCTGCGTGTAGTTTCACTTTGATGTCTGGTCGCATAGCAGCCGGTATGACGATTCTTTCGCCGCGCAGAATTATTCCGTTGTGGACGGTTAGTTCGTCACGATAGCTGATGTAAGGAGTCAGTGAGTTTGGCACTGCTTCTTTGTTTAGCGGCCATCCTTTCATGATGGTGTTCTTCAAGCAAGACATACTTTCATCTCGTTCAGTTGCGACGCGGATCTCATCAAGTCGATCACTTTTGATGGGTAGAAACGAGAGATTGTTAACAGACACCTGTTCCGAGCACGGTGTGTCTGGTAGAGGTGAGTGAGATAGATCATCTGTGACTGGAATCGATTTTCCACTCTTATACGTTAGCATATAGTTGTACTCTTGTGTTCGCAGTAGAAGTGCTTGCAGACGTTTTGGGGCCTTTGACAACGGTTTCGTCACAATAGCGACTAGTGGTTTGTGATCGGTGACAACACTGACATGGCGCCCGTACGTATAGTGATGAAACTTCTCCAATGCGAAGCTCAATGCCAACATTTCTTTTTCTATTTGCGCATACCGTTTTTCAGTCTCTGTTCTGCTTGCATAGGCCACATGCTTGCCTTCTTGGAAGAGTGCTGATCCAAGCCCATATTCGCTTGCAACATTTTCGAGTCTCAATTCCTGTTTAGGGTCGTAGAATGCAAGTACAGGTGCGTTGATTAGTATTTGTCTCTGACAGTTTCAAACGCGTCTTGCTGTGAATCTGACCACGTCCACGTAACGTCGTGTTTAGTCAGATTCCTCAAGATGACATCCGTCATGTGCGGCATAAACTTGGCGAGGTAGTAAACCATTCCGACGTAAAGACGCAGTTCTTCAACATTCGTTGGTGCAGCCATTTTAGCGATAGCCTTGACTTTTTCAGGGTCAGACTGCAATCCATCCTTTGTTATGCGATGCCCCATGAGGGTCACTTCGCTCATGCGTAGTTGTAGTTTTTTCTCGGTTCAACTTGGTGCCGTTGTCTCTGCAACTTTCCATGAAAGCTATCAAGTTGCGGTCATGTTCTTCGAGATCCTTGCCATGGATGATTACATCATCTGCGATGCACACGACACCTGGCAGACCGTCGAGTGCCTCCAAGAGTTTCTTCTGGAATATTTCCGATGAGACAAACGTCCCAAATGGTAGACGGACGAATCTGTAACGACCATAGCATGTCTGGAAGGTCGTCAGCTAGATTCGTGATCGAGTTGCACATGCCAGTATCCAGATGAAAGATCTGCTTTGGTGAACATGCGAAATTGTACAAGTTCGTGAAGCGTATCTTCGAGAATCGGAAGAGTATAGTGCTCACGAAGAGGTGCTTTATTTAGCTCTCGAGGATCAATGCCCACTCTTACCCCACCATTCTTCTTTGTTACGACGACAAGTTAGCTCACCCATGGAGTTGGCTCTTCCACCTTTGTGATTACGCCTAACTTTGTCATTCTATCCAGTTCTGCCTTTAGTTTTGGACGAACAGCGATAGGTATACGTCTCGTGGGCATGACTGTTGGATGAATCGTCTCATCGACTTGGAGAAGTACTTTTCCTGGGAGTGCCCCAAGTTTGCCATCGAATGTATCGGGATGTTGCTCAACGGGAGAAACCGTAGCGACTTTCTCGATATTTTGTTCATTGATCTTCATCAATTTCATCTTCTTCGCAGTTTTGTACCCGAGTAGCGGTGTGTAGTTGTCACTCACAACCACGAATTCGATGGAGTACGTTTTCTTGTTCTTTGGATTCTTTACCTCTGTATGGCAGATCCCTAGTGAAGCAGCCTCTGTGTTGTTCCACATTTTAAGTTTGCGTTCACTGTCGTTTGACAGCGTGTGTATCGACGCATCGTCTGAGTCATCTGGTGCTGCCACCTGGTGGACGTGTTAACTTTACGTGCTTTCTCTTGTGCGGTACATTTCTTCACGAAATTATTCTTCCTCTTACACAGAGAGCACGTCTTGCCCCAGGCCGGACATTCTGCTTTGTTCACGATGTGCGAACGTCCGCAGATGTACAGTCTCTGTCCACGATGGGTTTCTCGCTACTACTTTTATCTTTCTTCCTGTGTCACGACTCGGTGCACTGTTTCTGGCCTTAGTTGTCGCCCTTGTGCAATAGCATTGTCTGCTGCCTTGCAGATTGTTATACACGTTTATAGTGTCAGGGTCAGTTCCTTCAGTAGTGTAGTTTGTATTGTGGCATCTCTTATTCCAATGACAATACGATAACGGAGGATTGAATTGATGCACGCATCAGAGTAATTGTGCGTTTTAGCCAGGGATCTGATAGCAGCGTGAAAACTTTCAATTGTTTCTCCTTCCTTCTTGTCCCTGTTGTAAGGTATTCCACATATATATATATATATATATATATATATATATATATATATATATATATATATATATATATATATATATATATATATATATATATATATATATATATATATAAATCGCTGAACGTCAATAACAGACACATCAGTAAACCTTCACATTCGAAGATGAACTGTAGCGTTATACACTGGAAGATTTATTAGTCTGTAAAATTTCTGTTTTATAAACATTTATTTAATTATTTAATTGTAATTTTCATATGCACATTGACCAACACAGCGACATTTACAATGTGACGCAATCTACAAGCGGTACAATTCACAGTTGGTTTCCGTTGAAATTGCTGAACTGTTTTGATTAATGTATTTAAGTAGTAAACGTGTGTCTAAGAAATTACAGGCATATCCACCATTGAATGCATACATAGGCCTGTAAACTAGACTATAATTAATGTATGTTTGTGACATGTTTCACTTGGGATATGCTATAATACAAACTATAATAACATAATAACATAATAACATGGGCCTGTAAACTAGACTATAATTAATGTATGTTTGTGACATGTTTCACTTGGGATATGCTATAATACAAACTATAATAACATAATAACTATAATAACATGGGCCTGTAAACTAGACTATAATTAATGTATGTTTGTAACATGTTTCACTCGGGATATGCTATAATACAAACTATAATACAACGTAAAGTCTCTATGCAATATTATACTAACGTACGTCAAGTGCAGTGTGTGACGGAAAGTCATTCCTTCACACGGGCATGTCAAATGGCCACATATGCAAGGGGACTCCTGCGACGCAGTGCAGGGGAGTAATATGTCTTTTTGAAGGATAAAAAATAAGCAGATTTTGGGTAAGCTTCTGATTGGTCGAAATTTGAAATGGAGCGTTCTGATTGTTCGTGCGCTTCTTGCCGCCAGAGGGCGCCACGTGAAAATACCCTATTATCGCTCAAATGAGCAGATTTTGGGTAAGCATTTGATTGGTCGAGAGAAGTTTCACCGCCAGGGGCGCTACTTGTCAATTGTATCGACGGTTATGATTGGTCGAGAGCCGTCACGTGACCTATGACGTCACAGCTCATTTGCATAAATTAGCATGAATTAGCATAAATTACACCCCTTTGCGGTGAAACTGTCGCCAGAGGACGCCAAGGGTCATCCCCTATTATCGCTCAAATGTGCAGATTTTGAGGTTCTTTCTGATTGGTTGAGAGCAGTCACGTCACTCCTTTGTGGTGATACTGTCGCTTGGGGCGCTACGGGTCAAGTGTCGACTGTTCTGATTGGTCGAGAGCCGTCACGTAACCTATGACGTCACAGCTCCTCATTTACAAAAACAACAACTTTTGCGGTGAAAATTTCGCCAGAGGGCGCCATGGGGTAATCCTCTATTATCGCTCAAATGTGCCGATTTTGGGTAAACATTTGACTGGTCGAGAGCCGTCACATAACATATGACGGTCACCAGGAGGCGCTGCTACGAGTCAAATGTGTTGATGGTTCTGATTGGTCGAGAACAGTCACGTGACTTATGACGTTACAGCTCTTCATTTGCATATCACGTGACTTCTCTATGGAGGCTGCCATCTTGTTTTGCTGCCATGTTGTTTTGCGCTGATACGATTACGAGACGGCGCTGCGGGGCGAGGTCGAAAGTCAAAGGTTACCGACCTTTTGCGTTGATACAATTGCCAGTTAGGGTTAGGGTTAGTAACCCTGATGAAAAATTCGAGAAAAAACTTATAAACTGTAGGAATAATTGTCAGTTAGCGTTAAGGTTAGGGTTTGTAACCCTAATGAAAGATCAAAGGTCACCGACCTTTTGCACTTATACAATTGTCAATTAGGGTTATGGTTAGGGTTAGTAACCCTAATGGAAAATTCGAGAAAAAACTGGTAAACCGTAGGAATAAATGTCAGTTAGGGTTAGGGTTAGTAACCCTAATGATAGGTCAAAGGTCAAAAGTCACCAACCTTTTGTACATATCCAATTGTCAGTTAGGGTTAGGGTTAGGGTTAGTAACCCTAACTGACAATTATTCCTACAGTTTACCAGTTTTTTCTCGAATTTTCCATTAGGGTTTCTAACCCTAACCCTAACTGGCAATTGTATCAACGCAAAAGGTCGGTAACCTTTCACCTTCGACCTTGCCCCGCAGCGCAATCTGGTAATCGTATCAGCGCAAAACAAGATGGCAGCAAAACAAGATGGCAGCCTCCATAGAGAGGTCACGTGATTTGCAAATGAAGAGCTGTAACGTCATAGGTCACGTGACTGCTCTCGACCAATCAGAATCGTCAACACATTTCACTCGTAGCAGCGCCTCCTGGTGACCGTATCAAGGCAAAACAACATGGCAGCAAAACAACATGGCAACCTCCATATAGTGGTCACTTGTTATGGAAATGAGCTGTGACGTCATAGGTCACGTGACTGCTCTCGACCAATCAAATGCTTAATGAAAATCTGCACATTTGAGCGATACTAGAGGATGAACCGTGGCGCCCTCTGGCGACATTTTCCCCGCAAAAGGATGCAATTTATGCAAATTGATGCAAATTTCTGTAAATGAGGAGCTGTGACGTCATAGGTCACATGACGGCTCTCGACCAATCAGAACAGTCGACACCTGACCCGTAGCGCCCCTAGCGACAGTATCACTGCAAAGGAGTGACGTGACTGCTCTCAACCAATCAGAAAGAGCCTCAAAATCTGCATATTTGAGCGATAATAGGAGATGACCCGTGGCGTCCTCTGGCGACAGTTTCACCGCAAAAGGGTGTAATTTATGCTAATTTATGCAAATGATCTGTGACGTCATAGGTCACGTGAGGCTATCGACCAATCAGAACCGTCGATACAATTGACCTGTAGGGCCGCTGGCGGTGAAACTGCTCTCGACCAATCAAATGGTTACCCAAAATTTGCTCATTTGAGCGATAATAGGGTATTTTCACGTGGCGCCCTCCGGCGGCAAGAAGCGCACGACCAATCAGAACGCTCCATTTCAAATTTCGACCAATCAGGAGCTTACCCAAAATCTGCTCATTTTTGATTCTTCAAAAAGACACACATACTACTCAGGGGCGTTCAGGAGGTTTGCTCCGGACTGCCGCCGATCGACCAGGGCCTCGATGCTTTCTGGGCTGTCATGGCAAAGTGGACTTCGTCTGCAGGCCAATACCTGTTCACCACGTTGACAAAACTAACAAAATTGTATATTGGCATTGTCGACTCTGAACGGGCCTTTTCGGTGGTAAACAAATTGACCACCGAGTTGCCTGTGAAGACCACTGCTTATCGTCTCTCAGTAACCATCCACTACAATGGTAGGCAGAGTCATTTAATACTATGATTCATTTGTCCATATAAAAACACATTTCTTTGTTGAGTTTACTTTGATGGGTACATGTGAATGTGTGGAGCGATTGGTCATTCGTTTGACAGGTGACCGAGGTGACCGAGGCAGCCGGACCTGCACGGGGCAGCATCGATCGGTTAATATCTCAGCCATGTTGATCCTCGCAGGCTAACATGTATGAGAACAGCAAGCTTTTACATCACATATGCATATCGATTCCAGGACACATGTCTCTTATTTCATTCTGCGCCTCAGTTTTCGATGATCGCCGAGGTTGCCTTTTCTTCTTACACCGTTGGCAAGCCAGAGTGATTGCGAAGGCGTCTACTGCATCGAAGAGGGTTATGACGCTCGCGCCAATGAACCCCGATGTCACCTGTAACACGCAAGAGCAACTGTATTCATATTTGTACCGTGTGTTGTAAAGTCTGCCACTCCTTAAAATAAAACTTATCGCTCGACACAAGTAACTTACGTTACAAGATTCGGCCTCATTCATCAATACGCGCAATCACATTGGTAACATAATTACTGGACAAAGCAAACGTGTATAATGCAGGTCTGTGGGCCTAAGCTCCCACCATGTCGTACTACATAAAGTAATACTTGAATGGAAAGATTATCCGGTTTCTCGGTGATTAATATTAAACATAATTACCTCTCAAGGAACTTGTTATTCCATCTGAATATTTCGACCGCATCCCGTGGTCTTCTTCAGCAGACTGAAGTTACGGATGTGTCACATGACCAATGTCATGTGACACAAGCTGGAGCTGATATATATATATATATATATCAGTAAACCATATCACCACACTGTTAGACACAGAAGACAATATGCCATATGTCTGCCCTACATTAGTAAACTATCAGAACAATTAGCAAGGATTTTCAAGTCCTATGACATCCCAGTTTACCACAAACCTATCAACACCCTGCGGTCACTGTTGGTATACCCAAAAGACAGAACAGCAAAGGCAGCAAAGTGTGAGGTGGTATATGACATACAATGCCCATAATGTGACCAAAACTATATAGGAGAAACAGCCAGGACACTTGGCACAATAATTAAAGAACATCTATCTTGTCGCCAACACCAATCAGCTATAAGTGAACACAAACTGAACACAGGCCATCAGTGTTCTATGAAGGACATTGAAATTCTAGACAATGAGGAGAACTGTCACAGCAGAAAAATAAAGGAGGCGACTAACATCTACAGAGAGAAACCAACTCTGAACTGAGGCGTTTGCCAGGAGATCCTACCAGTCCTGCTCCAGCTTGTGTCACATGACATTGGTCATGTGACACATCCGTAAGTTTAGTCTGCTGAAGAAGGCCCCAGGATGCGGTCGAAATATTCAGATTGAATAACAAGTTTCTTGAGAGGTAATTATGTTTAATATAAAGTAATAATTGATCAAAAATGATACAAAGTTTGTTCCTGGGTGGGTGGCAGCCCCACACATGTAGAGTCCAGGGACGGGTTACGATATTCAGAATTGAAGGGCGTGGGCCGCATAAAGAACAACTGATCCATAGACATAGCACCATGGAAGATGTTCTAAAAGCACAAGACACAAGAACGCTGGACATCACTGTAACATAATCTGTGACGCTGGACATCACTGTAACATAATCTGTGATGACAGCAAATACAGCAGACAACTTGAACACAAGACATGATCTCAAAACATAGACGTAAGAGACTACACAAAATTGCTTTCATACATCGATGTATTTTTCCCAAACCCATCGTTTCTTTTCCGACGTTACGACGGCGGAAGTGTCACCTGGTGAATATGAATTACCGTAGCAACACCTATACGAGCAAGGACATTGTCATGGTAATGCACACAGCCACATGTAGATGTAGTTCAAAGTTTCATATAGTGGGGGTAGAGGTCAGAGGTTAAATTACACCGATTTCTTGTAGTATGGTACATCATTGTTTTGAAATCACCCCTAGGGTGCCGTTTACAGTTGTCAACATTTACCTATTCCTACAAAGTGTACTAATTCTCATACTCACCCCCCCCCCCCCGAATTAGTACTTTACAATGTTGACAATTTTATACATTAAAGATATATCAATATAACAATGTTACAACACAGTGCACGCACACATAACATACAATAATTACCATTACAATATGTTTACAAACATTTATCTCCAGATTCTCCAATAATTATGCTAAAGCTACGTGTTTTTCTAACAACTCTATGGTGTCATATTGATAACTGTTTTCCTCGAAGTTGTGAATTTCCAAGATGTCTGACTGTATTACATCACCGCGCCATGATTGGTTACGTAATTTAAAACAATAGTAGTTATATAACACGTAACCGCTCGGCGCTGCGTGATGTAACAGTGGTCATATAAAAAATTATTAAAACAATTAGTAGACGGGCCTTGACTCCCTTTACTAGGTAGACCTTCACACTCTCCCCCTTTAGTATGCAGCTTTGACCCTCCCCCTTAGTACGCTTTGTACAAATACGTAAATATTGACAACTGTGAACTGCCCTAAGTAGATAAGTGATAGTTCATAACAGAATATATTTCTTTACATCTCCGTCCAATACGAATTTCAAATAAAACATTTCATTGCTTTTCTTCAAATGTTGATACAGGTTTAAAGAGTTAAAACACATTTAGTTTGTAATGTAAAATTTTACACACCATAATAGACACCCGACCACATAATACTCGATATCATCATTGTTCATTAAGAGGTTCATATTTTGAAATAACAAAACAGTTTAGCTGAAAAGAAAAAACAATCAGTGAATCATTTAAATTTGGAATTCCTTCTGCCTATCACGAATCAGGTTCACCGATGTTCAAGTATATAGTGTGTGAACAGTTTCAGTAACATTCAGCATTATTTTGTTACACATTTTGTCAGATTAGTTCATTTGCAAAAATTTGAAAAGTCGAACAGCATAATAAATAGAGCTGGATCACCGAAGCCCTTTTTTCGCTGAATTTTGACTGGATCCGGTAAAATATTATTTAATAGTTTGTCCGACGATTTCATCAAAGCTAAATTACAAATTTGTACAAATGAGCTAGCGTGTCTTAACGGGTATTACATAAGTTTGATTTTTCGCTAAAAGACTCTGAAACATCGAGGAACAACTTTTAATGTTCATTCAGTGAGAAATTCCACTTCAGACTTAAAGAAGCAAACAAAAGAATAGATCTTTCAACTTACCTCTCCAGTTAGTCCAAAGATACGCTCTAAGTCTGTTGGTGTAAGTATGTCACACCCAACAATGCTCTCCTTGAAGCCTAGGACATACTCCTCAATATTATCAAACACTGAAAACACAACAAGCAGCAAACATCAAATATAACTAAACTGAGATGCCCCAGTAAGCTTAGACCCTAAATAAAGCAATCTCACTAAAATCAAGCTAGAGTATGTATTATGCTACACCTAGACATTTTGCATCTCGGGCGTCAAACTCCATGAAGGAGTCATAAAAACAATTTCTTCGCAACATTATGTGTGTTTTCTGCAATTGGTCCAAGTTACATACAATTGTCCACAATGCTATGCGCGTTTTCAATGATTGTTCCAAGTTCAACAATTTAGAGAATTGTTATAGTATTTGTCTATTTTTCTTCACTGTGTAACTAATCGACTAATAAAAGCTATTAGTTTTAAGGTAAAGTGGTTGTCAAAAAAAATTATAAAAACAAAATGGGTTTTTCTAGTGTGACAATCTGCACGGCCTTAGAAAAACGCTGTGTGTGAGCGCCTGTGTACTCGTGCATGTGACAGAGTTGGGGTCCATTCCATTTTGTCAATTCTAATTCTGCTCAATTAAAAAAACTCAATTCCAATTCCAATTCACCTGGAAAAATCTATTCCGACTCCAGTCAATTCCAATTGTTTTACTCCAATTCCATTCAGGAAGGGGTATCTAATCCTATTGTACCTCCACCACTCCAAGGGCTTCGCATCCTCAGGGAGTAGTGGCTGTGATAAGTAGTCAGCTATTTCAGTTGATGTTTCAGTTGATGAAGGTATGGTCCAGTTCACCATGAAACTGGTCAGTCTACTTCGTTTTGGAGGGGGCCTCAATTCCAAAAAAAATCAAGTCAAATTCAAATTCCATAAAAATAAATTCCAATCCCGTTTCCACAAACAGTTCTTCCATTTCCGACTAACTGTTATAGTCTATTCCAATTACGGATTTAGAATTGAGGGTCAATTCCAAATCCGGAATGGAATTGTCCCCATGACTAGCATGTGAGTGTGCGTGTGTATTTTGTCTTAATATAAATAAATGTGGTTAGTCCCATAAATCACCTCTGTCTGCGAACGTCTCCTTCAGTTGTTCTGTCCGTCGTTGGCCCCCTGCGAGGGTGTAGGGTACGTATTGAACAAACAGCTGAACTAAATGACACCCTACAGGGGCGAGGGAATGGTCATCTCAGTGACTGGCCTAGATAGTCAGAAAAAAACACTAATATAACGAACATTGGCTCTATTGATGCCACACATACTGTAATTCACTAAACAAAAACTATAGAAACATTAAACATTATTCTGAACATCGTCGATTTAAAAGTCTAACAATAATTAAATTATGTATATATTCTATATATATATATATATATATATATATATATATACACACACACACACACACACACACACACACACACACACACACACACACACACACACACACACACACACACACACACACACACACACACACACACACACACACACACACACACACACACACATATACAGTTGTCCGCAATGCTATGCATGTTTTCAACGATTGTTCCGAGTTAAAGAATTTATAGAATTTTTATAGTATTTGTCTATTGTTGTTCACTGTGCTAAATATATATATATATATATATATAGTTATGATTACATGCATGCTTTTATAATTACAGCTATAAACAAGCTGTTCCCAGATATATGGCATTTCACACATTTTAGTAAATACATTAACATATATAATAACACTTATTTTGGATTTCACATGTAAAATAAATATATAGCTTAGCATAATTAACATCCAATTTTAAGACCATAAATGGTGCTCAAAACTTGAGAGCTTCAGAACCCCAACTAGTTTTCACCCCCCAAAAAAAAATCCGCTCTCATCCCTGGTTAACCCCAGTTTTTTATGTCAACATGATTGGTCAAAAATAGCTTAATGCATTAATTTTTCAATTAATGGTATATATATATACGATATGGGGTATAAAGAATATAGCAAATGGGGACAACAGTTTGAAACGGGAAGCAGCAGAACAAAACACACAATTCAATAACATTTATATTGTTTTTTTTATGCAACCTTTTTTGGACCCCAGTTTTTGTGGCGGGCCCCTATATTTTGGCAAAGTGGGGGTCCGGCTGGCCCCAATAATTTTAGGCTAAATTCTATCTCTGATAATAATAAATAATAACTCAACAATCATGGTCGGATCTGCTGTTTGAGAACAAATAAAATGTAGTTACCTGCGAGAACATCCTCCTTGCATGGCGTCCATATATGCCTCATGGATTAAGCTCATGTGTTCACAGTTCAAATACACAGTGCCTCTGTGCTGGGGAAAGGGCTGTCACTTCTCTCATTGGGGTTGGCCAGTTTGGAAGCTTGTTTACTGCAACTAACGCAAGAGAAAGTTTATCTGCCGCACCTGTTGACCGGTACACAAGGCGTTTTACTCAACCGCAGCAACAACTTCTGGGCTGGGGGGTGGGGCAACCAATCTGGGTCTGTATGGTTCAGTACAGGTGTGCCACGGTTCCAGTACGTGTTAGTTGAGTTGTTTACTCTCCAAAGATTAAAACTGCTAAAATTGTTAAATGCACCAAATAGTGCTAATACAGGTCAATGTCTCAACACCAATGTCACCAACTCGACTACAATTACTGTGAGAATGCTACTCATTCACATATATCCACCACTGTCTATACCAGGTACTCATTTAGCTGTGTGAACTGAGGCAATGTGGAGTAAACAAAATTGTCTGAGCTTCGAAACAGCAGCAAGTGGACACAAACCCGTCCTCTCAATTGGGTCTGATGTTCACATATATATATATATATATATATATATATATATATATATATATAATATATATATAATTATAAAAGAAGAAAAGGTTTGCGAAAGACAGTGCACATGCAGCAGCATGAATAGCTGCTTTCCTCCTGCTATTCACATACTTCTTCTTTCAAATGGCACCCATGTGTACACCATCTCTGGCAAAGTTTTTCGTGTCAAACAATTTACAGTGTGGCCAGAAATGTATATTATCAAAATCGCTTGTTAGCCGAATAACTGTGTCACTGATAGCATGCCGAGCTGGTTCAAAATTGCCTGGAACTAAAAAACAGCCACTGGATTTTGGTATCCGTGTTAGAATATGACAAATCACTACATGTAAGACAGATGATATTGTGGTTAATTTGTGAGCAAATGCCACAATACCTTCTGCCAATTCTTCAGCTACACAGCCATTGCATAAATCATTCGTTCCTATGTCAATTAGAACTACATTTGGTGCTTCTGCACGCACAGCCCCAAACTCTCTAAACAAACCATCCAAGGTAAGTCCCCCTTACCTAGGAAGACAACCTTCTCAAACATATGTGAAAGGAGGAGGTCGGGACAGTAATAGCGTTGTGTTGGATCACCAGGGCAGACTTGCTGCTGCATACGACTCACGAAACTGTGCCCAACTATTAACAATGTCAGCCTATCTGTACTCGTACTGTCTCGATAAGCAGCCATTCTAAAAAGATAATGCATATTCTGTACATCATAATTATGTAAGTTGTGACAGTGGTGAAATCATGATTTACATTACATTCACTATGTGGCGCCACTGGTGGGGAGTTTGGCTCAAATCATAAATCAGTGAATGACTATTGAGAGAGATCATTTCTTTGTAGTTGAAGAAATTGTTCCATCGGTTGTGGAGCCATCGTCTGGGGTCGGCTGGATCGTGAACGTCCTCTTAGAACACAACTTCTGGATGCGAGAGGGTGAGGAACATCGCACAGTGAGTGTCACATCAAATATTCTCCAAATAAAACACCTGTGACAGACCAATTAAGTGTTGCATATACTGCCAAGCAGTTATCAGCAGCGGAAAATTAAACCGACACATTTTCGGCCAACACAAGTGTGAGACGGATGTAAAGGCGGCAATATTGAAGACGAGACATGCTTTTTCCAGCATTCTGGTAGTTATCAAAATAAGTTACTTATAAAGCAGTCCTGATAGCAGAATACAGTTGTTTTGAAGTTTACATGCCTTTTTAACAAAACCACTTAACTTATTTATAAATAAAGACTTCCGTCCCTAAATTAGCACATCACAATAGTATTTGTGGAATTTGTACAATGCTTTCACTTGAAGCTGCTTTGAAACATCCCAGTGCCATGTCATAATGAAACAAATTAATTCTGACTAAATGTCATCACTATTACATAATGTACAAAATGTGTTATACTTATGATGAACAAATAATCACGTTTCGTCTAAATGTATTCCAGGCTCCCATACACCAGTTGCATTAACATCCGGTTTGGGAAACTGCAGAAAACCAACATTTGGTATGTGTGTGAGCTATTCAAGTTAGATTAATAATTATGTATTAGCTTATATAATTGCTTAATAATTAAATTATTATTAAAATTGTAGCGCAACACCACTCGTGAATATGACAACTTTATTGAACAGGTTTTAAAAACTACTTATCAGTTAGAAGGACGGCAGTCGAATGTCCATTAGAAGTCTTTTACAACGTAACGTTCTTGTTCGTGTACACGCGACGTACCTACGTCATGCGCACATGCGCTTAAGACCGCCAATATTTGCTATGTGGCAAGTCGCCACATGACCTCCCCCAAATGAGAGGATGCTTATTTTATTATTTACAGTATGTCCGGTGATCGAATTTGTCGACCTATACGTGTACGCACTGATACTGATGCAGGTTTTGTTTGCTCACGTTGACATCTGACTGCAATAGTCGGACCGGTTGCGATGTCGAAGTCGTCGTCCACAAATGCTGGTTTCAGACGATCGATGGACACCGTGTCTCTTCGACCACGAATGTCCAACGTATAGTACTTGTCATTACGCTCTAACACTCTGAACGGTCCTTCATATGGGCACTCCAGAGGTGTGCGATGAGCGTCTTTGCGTACGAAGACGAACGTACATGTCAGGAGTGCGGTTGGTATTCGAGAAACGTGTTGTCGGCCGTGATGAGTCATCGATTTCGCTCACAGGCCACACATGGTCTTACGCAATCGTGTGAGTAGGGCTAATGCGTCTGTGGTTACTTCTGTCGATGCTTTAGTAGTTTCGAAAAACTCGCCCGGGAGACGGAGTGTTGTTCCATAGACAAGTTCGGCGGAAGTACACCCCAAATCTTCTTTGATGAAACACCATATGCCCAGTAGAACTAAGGGCAGTTCGTCTCGCCAATCCGGACCGTGTAGATGAGCTTTGAGTGACGCTTTTAGCTGTCTGTGGAATCGTTCAACTAAGCCGTTCGATAAGCTTTTGACAAAGTGCCACATCAAAGATTACTACTTAAATTAAAAGCCCATGTTATCGGGGATAGCATAACTGACTGGATAGAACAATTGCTGACTGACAGAAGACAACGAGTTGTAGTAGATGGAGAAGTTTCAAATTGGAAATCGGTTTTGAGTGGGGTACCTCAAGGATCAGTATTAGGACCTATATTATTCTTAATTTATATCAATGACTTGGACGACAGTATAACAAGTAACGTACTGAAATTTGCGGATGACACAAAACTGTTTAGAAAGGTTAATACTGATGGTGATAAACAACATTTACAAAACGATCTAGACAGATTAGTGAAATGGTCTGAGAAATGGCAGATGTTGTTCAATTTTGGGAAATGTAAATGCCTACATACAGGACATGGGAACTTGAATGTAAACTATAAAATGGGAGATACTGTTCTGGGTACTACTGTAAAAGAAAAGGACTTAGGAGTTACAATAAGCGCTGATATGAAAGCTTCAGAGCAGTGTGGTATTGCAGCTTCAAAGAGTAATAAAATTCTTGGATTGATTAGAAGAAACATAACATACAAGGGAAAAAAGTTAATTATACCTCTTTATAAAGCAATAGTTAGACTTCATTTAGAATACTGTATACAAGCATGGAGACCATATCGTAAAAGGATATAGATACGCTTGAACGCATTCAAAGGAGAGCAACTAAAATGATTCCAGAACTGAGAGACCTTAGTTATGAAGAACGCCTGAAAGAATGTGGTTTAACAACCCTAGAGACAAGGAGGTTAAGAGGAGATCAGATTGAAGTTTTTAAGATATTGAATGGGTATAAAAATATTGATAGAAATATGTTTTTCTCACTCAAGAAGGATAGCAGAACTAGAGGACATGAGGCAAAATTAGTAAAGGATCAATGTAGATTGGACATCAGGAAGCACTCGTTCTCACAGAGGACAATAAATGAATGGAACAAATTGTCTACAGATTGTGTAACTGCTAGCAGCATGAATATGTTTAAAAACAAGGTTGACACATATCTCAGGAGGGCGGGCTATAAGTAGATGAACATTGTTGGACTCTTGATAAGCCAATGGCTTCCTTGTCCACTTGCCATCTGGGCCTTTGGCTTGGATGGCAAATCTTGTTAAATTGTGCATGGTAGGCTGTCGTGTGATAAAGTTGCATGCCCAGTAGTTTCCCCGAGTTCCATCCATAGTCCGGAAATAAACTGTCGACCCCGGTCGGATGCTATGTCAGTGGGCACGCCGAAACGTGGCACCCAATTCTCTAATAAAGCTCGCGCACAGGATACGGCAGTAGCATCTGCCATAGGTATGGCTTCCGGCCATCGTGTGAAACGATCAACGATTGTGAACAAGTAAGATTTATTGGCATCATACTGTTAAAATATCAACTTATATCCAGAAATAACCTTGAAATAGTGACATGAAAATACCCTACAGATTTCTCTTTGGTGGCCATCTTGGGTCATGTGACTTGTCGTAATTGGGTCATTTTTGTTTCTGACATTATACTTATTTGTAAAAAAAATTACATCTTTACGACTTGTAACAGGAAAGATAGAAAATTACAGTTATACCTGTCCTCAAATCCAAACTCCCAGACAGTGGCGCCACTCAGCATATCACCACTGCCACAACTTGATTATGAATTCAAAATGGACAGTGTTGAGTGGTATGTTAACTGGGCAACGTGATTGTTGTTTGTTGACTTGTTACGTCATTGCAACTGTGAACTTGAGTATACGTAACATAGGTTCAAACAAAAACTAATGTTATTTTGTTCCAACACAAGTAAACACTATCCACAATTGAAACTGAGAGATTTATTGAAAACAATTAGGAGTTTACTAAATGAAATGATGATGTGCAGATTCTGTACATCATAATTATGTAAGTTGTGGCAGTGGAGAAATCATGATTTATATTACATTCACTATGTGGCGCCACTGGTCGGGAGTTTGGCTCAAATCATAAAGCAGTGAATGACTATTAAAAGAAATCATTTCTTTGTAGTTGAAGAAATTGTTCCATCGGTTGTGGAGCCATCGTATGGGGTCGGCCGGATCGTGTACGCCCTTTTTGAACACAACTTCTGGATGCGAGAGGGTGAGGAACAGCGCACAGTGAGTGTCACGTCAAATATTCTCCAAATAAAGCTTACCTCTAGTACAAGACATGTTGTGCAAGTCCCATTTGAAACACACTGGGAGATTCTGAGTCTGTCTGATTGATTGTTTCACATATAAGGGCAGCCCACTGATGATCTGACAATCTATCTCCACCTTTGTCAGTCCCTTGCTGCCACTTGTGTCTCATGGAAGTCAAGTCCTATCTTTGATGTTGTCCATCCAGTCCTATCTCTGCCTGTCTCTGTGTCTTGCAGGAAGACTTTACTAGGCCAGTGGATGTCATATGTTAAATTGAGTGTATGTAACAATAAGTAGAGGTGTTTTTAAAATTAAACATGAAGAAATATGCCTATCACTTTGTGTACATTATTTGAAATTACGGCCCTTGTATCTCCCAGAATGCAATGTGCATGTTGACAAACGCATCTGTAGATGTACAACTTGTTCTCTTTCTGTACCTTTATCAGTTTAACACGACTGATTTGATTGGATTTGTTGTAAACTTTGACCGGTTTTTTTTTAAGTAATAGCATATGTATTGCCCCATACTTCGATGCAGTACATGATGTATGGCAGAAAGAGAGAATGGTATAAAATAAGCATTCCACATTTGTCAATGACAAAGCTGGTCTATACATTATGGCACAACTCTTAGAGAGTTTAGATTTTATCATAGAAATGTGTTTTTTCCACGTTAATTTATTATCAATCAAAACACCTAAAAATTTTGTGAATTCAACCTTACTAATTTCTTCCTTACTTATATGTATAGAGACATGTGTCTTTAAAATACGGTTACCAAAAAACATTAATTTGTCTTTGATATATTGAGAGAAAGCCTGTTTACTGCAAACCAAACACGTTACTTTTCTAATTCAATATTTGTCAACTGGACAAGATCAGCTATATCACTATTACTGTAGAACATGTTGGTATCATCTGCAAATAAGATAAACTTAAAAATTGTTGAAACATTACAAATATCATTTATGTACAGAATAAACAACTTCGGACCTAAAACAGAACCTTGTGGCACACCACAATATATTTTGAATACTTCTGAGTCACAATTTTCATAGTGAACAAATTGACTTCTCTTTTCCAAGTAACGCATAATCCATTTATGTGTAACATCATGAATGCCATAAAAGTATATTTTTGCCAATATATTATGGTTGACGATATATGCCAATGGCATATTTATTATTATAAAGAGAAGCAGTAATTTCTTCAACCAATTCTATTAAGGCATGTGATGTTGATATGTTTGATCTAAATCCATACTGACTAGGGCTGAGAATGCTATATTTAAATAGAAAACTATCTAACCTATCATTGTATAATTTCTTCAACCAATTCTATTAAGGCATGTGATGTTGATATGTTTGATCTAAATCCATACTGACTAGGGCTGAGAATGCTATATTTAAATAGAAAACTATCTAACCTATCACTGTATAATTTCTTCAACCAATTCTATTAAGGCATGTGATGTTGATATGTTTGATCTAAATCCATACTGACTAGGGCTGAGAATGCTGTATTTAAATAGAAAACTATCTAACCTATCACTGTATAATTTCTTCAACCAATTCTATTAAGGCATGTGATGTTGATATGTTTGATCTAAATCCATACTGACTAGGGCTGAGAATGCTATATTTAAATAGAAAACTATCTAACCTATCACTGTATAATTTCTTCAACCAATTCTATTAAGGCATGTGATGTTGATATGTTTGATCTAAATCCACACTGACTAGGGCTGAGAATGCTGTATTTAAATAGAAAACTATCTAACCTATCACTGTATAATTTCTTCAACCAATTCTATTAAGGCATGTGATGTTGATATGTTTGATCTAAATCAATACTGACTAGGGCTGAGAATGCTATATTTAAATAGAAAACTATCTAACCTATCACTGTATAATTTCTTCAACCAATTCTATTAAGACATGTGATGTTGATATGTTTGATCTAAATCAATACTGACTAGGGCTGAGAATGCTATATTTAAATAGAAAACTATCTAACCTATCACTGTATAATTTCTTCAACCAATTCTATTAAGGCATGTGATGTTGATATGTTTGATCTAAATCAATACTGACTAGGGCTGAGAATGCTGTATTTAAATAGAAAACTATCTAACCTATCATTGTATAATTTCTTCATCCAATTCTATTAAGGCATGTGATGTTGATATGTTTGATCTAAATCAATACTGACTAGGGCTGAGAATGCTATATTTAAATAGAAAACTATCTAACCTATCACTGTATAATTTCTCCAGGATTTTCGAGAATTGGGGCAACAAAGAAATAGGTCTGTAATTTGTAAACACACCTTTCTCACCAGACTTAAAAATAGGAATAACTTTAGTAATTTTCATTTGATTTGGAAATATTCCAGTGTTAAAAGAAACATTACATATGTGCTTCAAAGGTTTTACAACATGAGCAGTAATGTTCTTAACCATGCTCATGTTAAATCATTACAATCTGTAGACATTTTGGTCTTAACATTTTGAACAGTTCTAATAATGTTTTGGTCTTAGTAACATGACTTAGAAACATACTTTTATCAAGTTATTTTCCCAAATAATCAAAAACAGGTACATCCTTTTTATGTAGAGTAATTTGTTTTGCAAGATTGGGTCCAACATTTGTAAAACAATTATTAAATCCATTTGCAATGTCCTGCTTATCACATATCTCTTTATCATTGCCCATGAAATAGGCAGGATAAGTTGGAGGATTGAATTGTTTGTTGATTACTGTGTTTAAAATTTTCCAGATTCCCTTTACATTGTTTTTTTGTTTCTCCAACATTTTGTTGTAATATGCTTTTTTGGCGAACCTTAATATAGACATCAATTTGTTGTTATAGGATTTGTATTTTAATTCAGCTTCATTTGAACGGGATATGACAAATGCTTTGTAAAGCTTCTTTTTTGGCACAAACACGTTTTAAACCTTTGTTAAACCAAGGTTTCTTATAAATGTTACTTTTTCGTGAAATTCTTTTTATAGGGCAATGATTGTTAAACAAACCCATGAATTTGTTTAAGAATAAATCATACGCCTGATTTACATCATATAAGTTTAAAATATCATCCCATGATTGTAAGCTTAGTTCTTGTGTAAGTAACGTTATGGTGTCTTTATTTATTACTCTAGTGTACTGAGTATAAATTTTAGTATTTCTCCTTATTTGATACTCACATAGTGCAAAAATTGGCAGGTGGTCACTGATATCATTAAACAGAATACCACAGGTGATATTGTGCCGCATTTCATTTGTGAATATGTTTTCTATTAGGGTGGCTGAAATGTCTGTAATTCTGGTTGGCTTATCAATTAGAGGGTAAAGACCTAGGCTATACATCAAATCAAGACAGTGTTTAGCATTGCTACGGTGTTCATGCTTTAACAAATAAATATTCAGGTTCCCACACAGAAATATTGTTTTGAGTGCTTTTACATCACTTAAAATGTGTTCTATTTTTTCACAAAATATATCTAAATTTGAACCAGGGGTTCTGTATATACAGTTGATAATAACATTAGTGTGATTCTTTATGGCTAGTTCTACAGTAACACATTAAAAAATGTTTTCAACTTTCATGGTTTTTGTTTCAAGTAGTCTGCGTGTTAGTTTGTTGCGTATATATAATGCAACACTACCACCCTTACGGGTTTCTCTAGTTACATGATAAGCACTGTAGTCAGTTAGATTCAAATCATCTATGACATCCAGTTCAGCCCATGTTTCAGATACAGCGATGATATCAAATTTCAGATGAAATTCTTGTAGATAGTCATTAATTTTCTGTAAGTTTGCCTTAAGACTTCTGGCATTAAAGTGAATGAATGATAAGCCATTAAGCTTACACATTTTATCGTTGAATTCTGAATCAGTGTAATAATCACATTTTGATGTTGAATTATTGTAGAAGTTGGTAGCTCATTTTCAAAGTTGAAATTATTATAATCAGAATAGTTGGAAGAGCTAATTTCTGGGAACATATATAAACTAATTTATAAATTTTATATTCTTGTTCAATTGGTGAGTTTTCAAAAATAAGTTCATCATTGCTCATATGTTCAAATGGGAAAACCTCACAGCAGGTTGGACAGCGGTAAATACATTTTTTCTGAGCACTAATATAAACTGATATTGTGTTATATTGGTACAAGTCTTATGAAAGGTAGACTCACATAGTCCACATTTTACAAAAGGATTACTCTCACAAACTAAACACGAGTCTATTTTTACCAGGTTTTTAGTCATTTCAGAGGTTTACGCAACAACTGTTGCTGATAAATAGATAATCTAAATATAAAACAAATGTGATAGTTATGTAGCATAGAACAAAATAACACACAGCCCACACACCATACCACGAGTGTGTCCACAATAATAACATAGCTAGAAAGAAGTATGCAGCGTCCAGTACTAGAACGATGTTTACACAATAACAACAACATTGTCAGTGTTCACTCAACTCAAGGACAGGTATAACCCCCTAAATATTATTATTTTTGTACATGAACATTTTTATTTCTGCACCATAATGACACATAGTTATCATTCTATGCACACTGTTAAATTAACATCTAAATGAAACTTATAAATAATAATAAATGTGCATTTTAGTAACCACAATAATAATCTAAACTATGTAATAATGACTTAAAAACTATGTAATAATGACTTTAAAAACTTCTGGAAGGACATAAACATATGAATAACTCCAGGTTGCCAAATCCTAGCAATGTTGGTGTTGCTTCTGGTGTCGAAAATGTAAAGAATATGTGGCTTCATCACTACCAGTCCCTACTTAACTCTATGCCTGGCGCTCCAGCCAACATCAAGAAGATCAATGAATACTGTAGCAATGTAAGTTTAATGTTCAAATGATTGTTAATGTTAAGGAAATTCAAGATATAATACATGCAATGCCTGTAGGCAAAGCCCCGGGTTATGATAGTGTAAGTAACGATCTGATGTATGCCGATGACCTTTGTGGTTTTTTACCTAGTGTTGCTGGGTTGAGAAAACTCACCGATTGTTGTGCCAAGTACGGCAATATGTTTGATATAACATACAACGCCAACAAATCTTTCTGTACGGTTATTGATAACAAACCTAGGGACAAGAAAAATATTCATCCTGTTGTTATCAATAACCATACACTACCTTACACTGAGAAATGTAAATACCTTGGCCATATTATAAACAATAATCTTACTGATGATGACGATATTGCCAGGCAGAAAAGATGTATCTATGCTCAGGCAAATGCTTTAGCCAGAAAATTTCACTTATGCAATAACTCCATTAAAACAACTTTATTTAATTCATACTATTGTTCAATGTACACCTCAAGTCTTTGGTGTAATTTTAAAAAACAAAGTCTAAAAGGTATTACTGTCGCTTAGAACAACAGTTTTAGAATTATACACAACCTGTCACCCCGCTGTAGTGAAAGCCATATGTTCGCTACTAATTATGTTAAATCCTTTAATTAATAAACGTATTCGCTCATCAATTTTTAGCCTTTTATGCCGGTTGGAAAAATCCGACAATATACTTTTTGCGAATTATCTTCACACTTTTATTTTTTATCGAAGTCCATTGATTAAACATTGGATTGATCAATTGTATGCTTTTAATTCATGATGTTTGTTTGTACTTTTATACAGATATATTTTTTTTATCCTGAATTATCTTATATATATTTTTACTACACGTCATGTATGTATATTTATATATATATATATATTTTTCTCACTACATGTACCTCGATCTATTGTTTATCATGCGTGTATATGTATGTTTTTTTTTTACTTGTATGTATATATAATATTATGGGCTCTTGCCTGAAATAAAACATTATTATTATTATTAATCTAATGTATGACTTGTATTGTTTGCCTAATTAAATATGCATAATTTTAAATGAATATATCACGATCTAATCAACCAATTTACATCAGATTTTCACCAAGCTGCTTATTTTGCACTATATAGCATCCTTAATGCAGCCGGCAAGTTTTTTTGAAAGCTTGGTTTCTATTGGTTGTTGTTTGTACAGCAAGATAGACAGAACTCGTGGATGAGCCAATCAGAGTCGAGCTTATGGCGATGCTTGGTCTTGGAGTACTTCCTGCTCTGGCAACACGCGGAAGAAAGTTGTAGAAAATTTATTTTGCTCTGTTTATTTTTGACTTGATGTACTAGATACAGTGATCATTCAGTCAACTATCATACATGGGATTGTCAAGCATCTTCAGGTAGGTATAGGAGCTGTTTATTTACTAAAAATAAGTGCTATATTAATTTTGTAAACAAACGTAAGATGTAGGCCTAACAATAACATGAAGTTGTAGTCTCTTGGTCTGAGCCTGGGTTGGTATTGTCTACATTGTATTGTATTGTACTACATTGTATTGCTGCAAATGACATTGATGGTTGTTGGTGTCACTTATAGTAATTGTTAATGTAAAATATTATCTGTATGAGTTTATAGTTAAATGTCATTTACACCAGAGTCCAGACTAAAGCACATTGACATACTCTAAGTTGTAGGCTAAGCCTAGGCTAAATCAAATGTGGTACTTGTGTCCTCTTCAAAATGTCTTTCAGAATAGCCAGAAACCCATATAATCTAATATATGACTTACATGTTATAACTATTCTTACCTAAACATATTTCAGGTGAAGTGTTTGAAGATGTCATCATTGGTAACTACTGTACGTTTTACATGCAGGGCATGTAATGCTGTTACAAACTTGAAAAACACTTGTAGGCAAAATGAAAACGGCAGTGATGGCCATCTGGAAGCACCGAGGTAAGGACCACAGGGATTGTGGTGACTGGTGCCCGGCACACTATGGTGATGTGGACAGAGCCAACAGGAAGTCTCTGCCTAAGTTTGTGCTGAAGGCAATCAAACCTGTGTTTGAGACACTGAGCACTGACAGTTTGTTGTCCAAGTGCACTCATGGTGGAACACAAAACTCAAATGAGAGTTTCCACCATTTGATCTGGAATCGATGCCCAAAGAGTGTTTTTGTGGGCAGAATGAGGCTAGAAGTAGCAGTGTATGATGCAGCTATTGTGCATAATGAGGGGGAAATGGGAAGGTTGCCCATATTTCAGATGCTAAGTTTTGAGCAGGGTGCTTTCACGAAAGTAGGTTTCCTCTGCATTGACCGAAAGCGGGTGTTGTCAGCTGAAAAGCAAGCAACAGAAGCAGCCAAGACCAGTAGAAAGAGGAGGCAGGTTGTACAGGCTGGTACAAGCACTAGTGATGGTAGCTATGAAGTTGGAGCTTTCTAAACGAAGTAGTGTTGTCGGTACACACGTACCAAGTGATTAAATGCAGTGTTCTCCATTTTGTTTTTTGGAGCCGTGCCTGTAGTCTTATGTCAAGATATCTAGAAAAGTTGTTGACTGATGTTTGTGAAAAAAATTTGCATATTGTTGAAGCTATACAAGTTGAAGAAGTTGGACTAAAATGATTGATATTGTTCAGTTATTTATAGAGATATAGCATGTTGTGTCCATGACGAATATGTGTTTCTGTAACCTTTGTACATAAAAAAAATCGTATTTGTTTTAATATTGATATGATTTTGTTTCTTTTAGTTCAGGTTGAAATATAATTTATTGGCATCATACTGTCAAAATATCAACTTATATCCAGAAATAACCTTGAAATAGTGAAAATACCCTATAGATTTCTCGTTGGCGGCCATCTTGGGTCATGTGACTTGTCATAATTGGGACATTTTTTGTTTCTGACATTATTATACTTATTTGTAAAAAAAAATGACATCTTTACGACTTGTAACAAGAAAGATAGAAAATTACAGTTATACCTGTCCTCAAATCCAAACTCCCAGACATTGGCGCCACTCAGCATATCACCACTGCCACAACTTGATTATGAAGTCAAAATTGACAGTGTTGAGTTGTATGTTAACTGGGCAACGTGATTGTTGTTTGTTGACTTGTTACGTCATTCCAACTGTAAACTTTAATATACATAACATAGGTTCAAACAGAAACGAATGTTATTTTGTTCCAACACAAGTAAACACTATCCACAATAGAAACTGAGAGATTTATTGAAAACAATTAGGAGTTTACCAAATGATGATGTGCAGATTCTGTACATCATAATTATGTAAGTTGTGGCAGTGGAGAAATCATGATTTATATTACATTCACTATGTGGCGCCACTGGTCGGGAGTTTGTGCTCAAATCATAAATCAGTGAATGACTATTTAGAGAGATAATTTCTTTGTAGTTGAAGAAATTGTTCCATCGGTTGTGGAGCCATCGTCTGTGGACGGCTGGATCGTGTACGCCCTCTTAGAACACAACTTCTGGATGCGAGAGGGTGAGGAACAGCGCACAGTGAGTGTCACGTCAAATATTCTCCAAATAAAACTTACCTCTACTACAAGACATCTTGTGCAAGTCTCATTTGAAACACACTGGGAGATTCTGAGTCTGTCTGATTGATTGTTTCACATATAAGGGCAGCCCACTGATGATCTGACAATCTGTCTCCACCTTTGTCAGTCCCTTGCTGCCACTTGTGTCTCATGGAAGTCAAGTCCTGTCTTGTCTTTGATGTTGTCCATCCAGTCCTATCTCTGTCTGTCTCTGTGCCTTGCAGGAAGACTTTACTAGGCCAGTGGATGCCATATGCTAAATTGAGTGTATATAACATTTAATAAGTAGACGTGTTTTTAAATTAAACAAATAAAAAATATGCTTATCACTTTATGTTCATTATTTTGACCTGTTGACAAACGCATCTGTAGATGTACAACTTGTTCTCTTTCTGTACCTTTATTAGTTTAAGACGACTGATTTGATTGGATTTGCTGGTTTATTTGATTAACTGGCATTGAACAGTATACCCCTTTTACATGAAGGGAAATAACCAACAAAGTGGGGCAAATATTTTTACAAGACTGCATACTTTGTGATGTACAAATGTTTATGAGATATAATCTACACATGGTTTCATATCACTGGTACAGGAACAACTGTCAGCCCTGAATGCTGAAATAAACTATTGTAGCTATGCTACATGTGATTATTGTGTTAAACTGTTTGATATGAACAATTATCACTAAGCAGGTTGTTATCCACGAATCACTGAGTAACACAATATTTCTGTCTGTCTGCAGCACCTTGCCCTGCCACCAGTAATTGCCCCGTACAAATGTTCTGCCCTGCCGCTAAGCTACAACCCTGAGTTTACGTCATTTGTGAAACAGACCTGTAAGTATTACCTGTGTTTGTTGTGTACTATATACTGCTAGAGAAGTATTCTTCTTTTTGTAGTCATAGCCTCAATTACAGCGTTGGTGTCTCATTGCAATCTCTCTATCCACTTCAAGTCCACCACCTCTCCTATGCTCGATGTTGTCAATCTCTCTATCCACTTCAAGTTCACCATCTCTCCTATGCTCGAAGTTGTCAATTTCTCTATCCACTTCAAGTCCACCATCTCTCCTATGCTCGATGTTGTAAATCTATCTATCCACTTCAAGTCCACCATCTCTCCTATGCTCCATGTTGTCAATCTCTCTATCCACTTCAAGTCCATCATCTCTCCTATGCTCCATGTTGTCAATTTCTCTATCCACTTCAAGTCTACCATCTCTCCTATGCTCCATGTTGTCAATTTCTCTATCCACTTCAAGTCCACCATCTCTCCTGTGTTGTCAATCTCTCTATCCACTTCAAGTCCACCATCTCTCCTATGCTCCATGTTGTCAATTTCTCTATCCACTTCAAGTCCACCATCTCTCCTATGCTCGATGTTGTCAATCTCTCTATCCACTTCAAGTCCATCATCTCTCCTATGCTTGATGTTGTCAATCTCTCTATCCACTTCAAGTCCACCATCTCTCCTATGCTCGATGTTGTCAATCTCTCTATCCACTTCAAGTCCATCATCTCTCCTATGCTCGATGTTGTCAATCTCTCTATCCACTTCAAGTCCATCATCTCTCCTATGCTCGATGTTGTCAATCTCTCTATCCACTTCAAGTCCACCATCTCTCCTATGCTCGATGTTGTCAATCTCTCTATCCACTTCAAGTCCATCATCTCTCCTATGCTCGATGTTGTCAATCTCTCTATCCACTTCAAGTCCACCATCTCTCCTATGCCCGATGTCAATCTCTCTATCCACTTCTAGCCCACCATCTCTCCTATGCTCGATGTTGTCAATCTCTCTATCCACTTCAAGTCCACCACCTCTCCTATGCTCCATGTTGTCAATCCATCTCATTTTTTCTACCTCTGGTCTTCTTGTTCCAATGGCCGTACTTAGTCAGCTTTCTTCCCTCAATGAAACAACTGACCTTTCTTAACCCCTACTTTATTTTTATTTGGAAATAAACAATCGAAAAATGTATAGCCTGACTCTGTATAAAAAGTATGACAGACAGAAATTAGTGTCTGCATTGACCACCTCTCCATATTGACCACCTCTCTGTATTGACCACCTCTCTGTATTGACAACCTCTCTGTATTGACAACCTCTCCATAATGACTAGCCGTCCACTACATCTATATTTACTGTTGATTGTATTGAGCATCTGCTTAAGCAAAGAAGTTCACCCTTTAGCTTAACATAACTATGATATTCACACAGTGTCTGTATTCTACACAGTGATACACATTAAATATACATCTTATATATACATTGAGCATAACTTTATGTGATAACTAATTTGCAACATTAATAATAATATAATATAAATATCAAAGCTATGAATAAATATTAAATTAAAAGGTTTTAATATTAAAATACTCAGTCAGAGTCAGACAATTAGTATTACATATTATAAAATTTTGCTATTATTATTATTTCTTACTGTTTCTAGTACATTAACACAAATCTATATCTAATACTCTGGCATTATTACTTTCGCTAAACGTTAATTAAATTTTTTTTCGAAGATCATCCTTCTTTTTCACCATCTTAAAATTATTCCAGATTATCATTGTGACAAACATGTCCAACATTGTTTTTGTGAACATAAAATTTTTATCAGTTGAGTTATTTGTACATTACTTTCATCAACAGAATAATGTATAATTGTTTGTGCTAGGATGACAACGTGAAGGTTGCACTGAACTGACTCCAGTGTGTGGAGCAACCAGTGTCAATGAAAGAAGTGATTTAAGTGATGTCAATGACGGTATTTATCTTTTAATACTTGGATCGGTGTTTAGCATTCAGCCAAGTATCAGCCTTTAGAGTGGGTCAGCTGCAGGGTTATAAGTTGTTCATTCTGTCATTATTTCACTTGCATGCAAAGCCATTTAACAATATTCCATCATCTTTCATCTTTTGCTTAGAAGCCTGTATATCAGAAAGCACATTTGTCTAATTATATGTCATGAAATATTGTCATATGTTAACCATAATGTTAACTATATAAAAAAAGTTTTCTTGCAGATCAGTCATCAAACTTTTCTGATGACTACAATCCGTTTGCCAGTGACACTGACAGTGAATCTGATTTTGTAAGTGTTTAATAAGTCTAATTAATTAGTCTAATTAATTAATCTAATTAATTAGCTCCATTTAAAACTTCATCAACTGATTTAGCCTATCACAAATCTATGTCCAAATATGCAGCCTGTGAATAGTTTAAGTAACATCCGCAGTCGATTGAAAAAAAATGCATATTTTTTACCTTTGCAGAAGACTTCTTCACCAAAACAATCAGAAGAACTTGTTGATGCGTTTGTATCATTTGATGGTAAGTTAGATTAATTTAGCTTCAATTAATTATAGTCTACAATTGAAACTAACTTACTTAATATTGATTAAACGTGTGATCAATGTGGCTAACAGGGTAGTAGTGTTTCATAGATTTTAAGACACAATTACAGATTTATGTAAATACACTAATTCAGTCCCATTAATATATGTACAATATAGATCACAAGCAATAACTTTATTGCAAATGTGTCTTTAGATTCACTTCACAAAATCCCCAACTTGAGTGTTCACTCAGTCCAGATGTCTGTCACTGAAGGGTGAGTTGGTTGCCTTATTTAAACTGTTGTAACTGACATGGTTTCATTTCAGTATTGTTGCAGGTTCGATTCATGTTGGTGTTCGGAAACACGTGTTTGTGTTCTGATATTCCTAAGCCTTTACTTAATGTTTTAGGTACACATGTTTGTGTTCTGATATTCCTAAGGTTTTACTTCATGTTGGGAAGCACGTGTTTGTGTTCTAATGTTCTTGAACCTTTACTTAAGTGTTGTGGCGGGTTCAATTCCTGTTGGTGTTCTGATTAACATACCTGGTTGGACACACGTGGTATTGGTTCTTTCATTCGATCTTTAATTATCAACAAACATAAATCAAACACTTAAATATATGTACATTGAAAAAATCTTATTCTGACAAGTATCCTTCAAACTTCTTGGTGCAGCTCTATTAAAAAAACAGTGAAAATATTGTTGTATTCTTCCGTGCAATATTTGATTACAGTCATTTTCAGATCATGTTTATAATTGTTCTTCAGCCTTATCGATACAGCGGCCAACACATCTGGATCTGATGATGCAGGCAAAAAGTAAGCCTTTGTTTAATTTTATATTTGTTGGATCTAATATTCCTAAGCTTTTATTTCAGTGTTGTTTTAGGCTTGATTCATGTTGGTGTTTGGAAACACATGTTGGTGTTTGGAAACACATGTTGGTGTTTGGAAACACATGTTTGTGTTTGGAAACACATGTTTGTGTTGTAGTAGATCCCAAACTTGAAGCTTTGACTTCAAGTTTGTGTTGTAGTATTGCTAAGCTTTGTCTTCAAGTTTGGGATCATACATTCTGCCACTTATGTCTTGATATCATTCACCAGGTCTTTTTCCCACTTGCTACCAATTTGAGCACAGACAGTTCTCTCTATCTAGTGTATATAGACAGTCAAACCTGCTCAAGTGACTACCTGCATAAAGAGGCCACCAGCCATTAACTTTGATAAACAATAAATCTGGTGACACTAATGATGTTAATAACTACAGACTAACTGCACTTGTTACAGTAACTAAAGTCTTTGAAATTGTATAGTATTAATGAATGCAGTATATGTGTATGTACATGGGTTTTGTCGGAAATAAAAAGTATTCTGTTCTAACGACCACTGTCAGTGTTTCGTCTAAATGTATTCCAGGCACCCATACACCAGTTGTATCAACATCCGATTTGGGAAACTGTGTGTGTGTGTGTGTGTGTGTGTGTGTGTGTGTGTGTGTGTGTGTGTGTGTGTGTGTGTGTGTGTGTGTGTGTGTGTGTGTGTGTGTGTGAGCTATTCAAGTTAGATTAATAATTCTATATTAGCTTATATAATTGCTTAATACTTAAATTATTATTAAAATGAAATGTTTATAGAAATATAAACATTTCATCACTTCATCGGCTCTTTCTAGTGATAATGATATGATCTAGGAATGACTTGCCTTGTGATCACAATACAGTGTTTTATTCATAGTAACATTTCAGTTGTTGCGATTTTAAGAATATTGTCTATGTTTCATATGTTGAGTTATATGACATGTGTTAAAAACACACAGATCATATCAACACCATCATAATTACAGCTGCTTCTTTTATTATCTATTTTGCAGCTGTGGCCGACAACAGCTGCAGTGATGATGATGTGCCACAACCCGAGAGAGAGAGAGGATGTGCCACCCCCAAGAGAGAGACGATGTGCCACCCCCGAGAGAGAGAGGATGTGCAACCCCCGAGAGAGAGAGGATGTGCCACCCCCGGGAAAGAGAGGATGTGCCACCCCCAAGAGAGAGAGAGGATGTGCCACCCCCAAGAGAGAGAGAGGATGTGCCACCCCCGACAGAGAGAGGATGTGACACCCCCGACAGAGAGAGGTGACGTGTCATTATGGTTGATAGAGAATAATATTGTCAAATGTTAACCATAATGTTGACTATATAAAAACAGTTTTCTTGCTGATCAGACTTTCTGACGTCTACAATCCGTTTCCCAGTGACAGTGACAGTGAACCTGATTTTGTAAGTGTTTAATAAGTCTAATTAATTAATTAATCTAATTAATAAGCTCCATTTAAAACTTCATCAACTGATTTAGCCTATCACAAATCTATGTCCAAATATGCAGCCTGTGAATAGTTGAAGTAACATCCGCAGTCGATTGAAGAAAAATGCATATTTTTTATCTTTGCAGAAGACTTCTTCACCAAAACAATCAGAAGAACTTGTTGATGCGTCTGTATCATTTGATGGTAAGTTAGATTAATTTAGCTTCAATTAATTTTAGTTTACAATTGAAACTAACTTACTTAATATTGAGTAAACGTGTGATCAATGTGGCTAACAGGGTAGTAGTGTTTCATAGATTTTGAGACACAATTACAATTACAGATTTATGTAAATACACTAATTCAGTCCCATTAACATATGTACAATATAGATCACAAGCAATAACTTTATTACAAATGTGTCTTTAGATTCACTTCACGAAATCCCCGACTTCAGTGTTCACTCAGTCCAGATGTCTGTCACTGAAGGGTGAGTTGGTTGCCTTATTTAAACTGTTGTAACTGACATGGTTTCATTTCAGTATTGTTGCAGGTTCGATTCATGTTGGTGTTCGGAAACACATGTTTGTGTTCTGATATTCCTAATACACATGTTTGTGTTCTGATATTCCTAAGCTTTTACTTAATGTTTTATGTACACGTGTTTGTGTTCTGATATTCCTAGGCTTTTACTTAATGTTTTAGATACACGTGTTTGTGTTCTGATATTCCTAAGCTTTTACTTAATGTTTTAGGTACACATGTTTGTGTTCTGATATTCCTAAGCTTTTACTTAATGTTTTAGATACATATGTTTGTGTTCTGATATTCCTAAGCTTTTACTTAATTTTTTTAGGTACACATGTTTGTGTTTTGATATTCCTAAGCTTTTACTTAATGTTTTAGGTACACATGTTTGTGTTCTGATATTCCTAAGGTTTTACTTAATTTTTTTAGGTACACATGTTTGTGTTTTGATATTCCTAAGCTTTTACTTAATGTTTTAGGTACATATGTTTGTGTTCTGATATTCCTAAGCTTTTACTTAATTTTTTTAGGTACACATGTTTGTGTTTTGATATTCCTAAGCTTTTACTTAATGTTTTAGGTACACATGTTTGTGTTCTGATATTCCTAAGCTTTTACTTAATTTTTTTAGGTACACATGTTTGTGTTCTGATATTCCTAAGCTTTTAGTTAATGTTTTAGGTACACATGTTTGTGTTCTGATATTCCTAAGCTTTTACTTAATGTTTTAGGTACACATGTTTGTGTTCTGATATTCCTAAGCTTTTACTTAATGTTTTAGGTAAACATGTTTGTGTTCTGATATTCCTAAGGTTTTACTTCATGTTATAGGTACACATGTTTGTGTTCTGATATTCCTAAGGTTTTACTTAAGTGTTGTGGCAGGTTCAATTCCAATTAGGTGCTGCATATACTGCCAGGCAGTTATCAGCGGCGGAAAATTAAACCGACACATTTTCGGCCAACACAAGTGTGAGACGGATGTAAAGGCTGCAATGTTGAAGACGAGACATGCTTTTTTCCAGCATTCTGGTAGTTATCAAAATAAGTTACTTTTAAAGCAGTCCTGATAGCAGAATACAGTTATTTTGAAGTTTACAAGCCTTTATAACAAAACAACTTAACTTATTTATAAATAAAGACTTCCGTCCCTAAATTAGCACATCACAATAGTATTTGTGTAATTTGTACAATGCTTTCACTTCAAGCTGTTTTGAAACATCCCAGTGCCATGTCATAATGATACAAATTAATTCTGACTAAATGTCATCACTATTACGTAATGTACAAAATGTGTTATACTTATGATGAACATATAATCACGTTTCGTCTAATTGTATTCCAGGCGCCCATACACCAGTTGCATCAACATCCGGTTTGGGAAACTGCAGAAAGCCAACATTTGGTATGTGTGTGAGCTATTCAAGTTAGATTAATAATTATATATTAGCTTTTATAAATGCTTAATAATTAAATTATTATTAAAATGAAATGTTTATAGAAATATAAACATTTAATCACTTCATCAGCTCTTTCTAGTGAATAATGATATGATCTAGGAATGACTCGCCTTGTGATCTCAATACATTGTTTTATTCATAATAAACATTTTAATTGTTGTGATTTTAAGAATATTGTCTATGTTTCAGATGTTGAGTTATATGAAATGTGTTAAAAACACACAGATCATATCAACACCATCATAATTACAGCTGCTTCTTTTATTTATTGTTGTCTAATTTGCAGCTGTGGCCGACAACAGCAGCAGTGAGGAGGATGTGCCACCCCAGAGAGAGAGAGGATGTGCCACCCCCGAGAGAGAGAGGATGTGCCACCCCCAAGAGAGAGAGGATGTGCCACCCCCGAGAGAGAGAGGATGTGCCACCCCCGAGAGAGAGATGATGTGCCACCCCGAGAGAGGATGTGCCACCCCCGAGAGAGAGAGGATGTGCCACCCCCGAGAGAGAGAGGATGTGCCATCCCCGAGAGAGAGAGAGGATGTGCCACCCCCAAGAGAGAGAGAGAGAGAGAGAGAGAGAGAGAGAGAGAGAGAGAGAGAGAGAGAGAGAGAGAGAGAGAGAGAGAGAGAGAGAGAGAGAGAGAGAGAGAGAGAGAGAGAGAGAGAGAGAGAGGATGTGCCACCCCCGAGAGGGAGATGATGTGCCACCCCGAGAGAGAGAGAGGATGTGCCACCCCTGAGAGAGAGAGGATGTGCCACCCCCGAGAGAGAGAGGATGTGCCACCCCCGAGAGAGAGAGAGGTGATGTGCCATTATATCAAATCTTTATTTCCACAACACAACACAAAAAATAGCCAAACATAAAATATAAACGACAGTGTTGATGTTGAAAAGGGCAAGAAGAAGTGTGTCACTTATAACACTTGCCCAATTACCATAAATATAACAAGAAGCAAATAATTACAGTATGCAACATGCATAATTACAACTTAACTATATATATATTTCAGTATGAATAATGAAATATTAGTGTTTAGACTAGATAGTCACTGTAGCGTAGTTCAAGGATAACATGTAAAGACCAGCATAAATAAAACAATATTTTTTTTGTGGCTACAATGAATCAATATTTATACAGCCAGGCTGTTATATTTATACTACATAGCTAACCAAAATGTTAGCAGTGTATTTTTTTTAAACGAACGTTTCTACAACATACTAAAGAGCTGTGAAGAGAGTTCCATAGTATTACACCTTTAACTGAAATACACATTCTCTTTAAATTGGTACGAGCATAATTTTTTTTTTAAGTGGGACTTTGTCTGGTTATTTAGACTGACTTGTACAATGTAAACAACTTTTATATATTCACTGGTAGCAAATTGTTATTTGCCTTGTACATAATAAGTGCAGTCCATATTTCCACAATATCTTTTACTTTCAGGATACGTAACTCGGAGAATAGACAAGAAGTGTGGTCTAACCTCTTAGCTTTGCAAATTAAACGCACAACCTTTTTTGTAACAATACTAAGCAATTTAGATTAGTAGCATATGTATTGCCCCATACTTCGATGCAGTACATGATGTATGGCAGAAAGAGAGAATGGTATAAAATAAGCATTCCACATTTGTCAGTGACAAAGCTGGCTCTATACATTATGGCACAACTCTTAGAGAGTTTACATTTTATCATAGAAATGTGTTTTTTCCATGTTAATTTATTATCAATCAAAATACCTAAAAAATTTGTTAATTCAACCTTACTAATTTCTTCCTTACTTATATGTATAGAGACGTGTGTCTTTAAAATACGATTACCAAAAAACATTAATTGTCTTTGATATATTGAGAAAAAGCCTGTTTACTGCAAACCAAACACGTTACTTTTCTAATTCAATATTTGTCAACCGACAAGATCAGCTATATCACTATTACTGTAGAACATGTTGGTATCATCTGGAAATAAGATAAACTTAACAAAATTTGAAACATTACAAATATCATTTATGTACAGAATAAACAACTTCGGACCTAAAACAGATCCTTGTGGCACACCACAATATATTTTGAGTACTTCTGAGTCACAATTTTCATAGTGCACAAATTGACTTCTGTTTTCCAAGTAACTCATAATCCAATTATGTGTAACACCATGAATGCCATAAAAGTATATTTCTTGCCAATATATTATGATTGACGGTATATACCAATGGAATATTTATTATTATCAAGAGAAGCAGTAATTTCTTCAACCAATTCTATTAAGGCATGTGATGTTGATATGTTTGATCTAAATCAATACTGACTAGGGCTGAGAATGCTATATTTAAATAGAAAACTATCTAACCTATCATTGTATAATTTCTCCAGGATTTTCGAGAATTGGGGCAATAAAAAAATAGGTCTGTAATTTGTAAACACACCTTTCTCACCAGACTTAAAAATAGGAATAACTTTAGCTATTTTCATTTGATTTGGAAATATTCCAGTGTTAATAGAAACATTACATATGTACTTCAAAGGTTTTACAACATGAGCAGTAATGTCTTAATCATGCTCATGTTTAAATCATTACAATCTGTTGACATTTTGCTCTTAAAATTTTGAACAGTTCTAATAATGTTTTGGTCTTAGTAACAGGACTTAGAAATATACCTTTATCAAGTTCTTTTCCCAAATAATCAAAAACCTTTTTAGATAGAGTAATTTGTTTTGCAAGATTGGGTCCAATGTTTGTAAAAAAAATATTAAATCCATTTGCAATGTCCTGCTTATCACATATCTCTTTATCATTGCCCATGAAATAGGCAGGATAAATTGGAGGATTGAATTGTTTGTTGATTACTGTGTTTACAATTTTCCAGATTCCCTTTACATTGTTTTTTTGTTTCTCCAACATTTCGCTGTAATATGCTTTTTCGGCGAACTTTAATATAGACATCAATTTGTTGTTATAGGATTTGTATTTTAATTCAGCTTCATGTGAACAGGATATGACAAATGCTTTGTAAAGCTTCTTTTTTTGGCACAAACACGTTTTAAACCTTTGTTAAACCAAGGTTTCTTATAAATGTTACTTTTTCGTAAATTCTTTTTATAGGGCAATGCTTGTTAAACAAACCCATGAATTTGTTTAAGAATAAATCATATGCCTGATTTACATCATATAAGTTTAAAATATCATCCCATGATTGTAAGCTTAGTTCTTGTGTAAGTAAAGTTATGGTGTCTTTATTTATTACTCTAATGTACTGAGTATCCATTTTAGTATTTCTCCTTATTTGATACTCACATAGTGCAAAGATTGGCAGGTGGTCACTGATATCATTAAACAGAATACCACAGGTGATATTGTTCCGCATTTCATTTGTGAATATGTTGTCTATTAGTGTAGCTGAAATGTCTGTAATTCTGGTTGGTTTATCAATTAGAGGGTAAAGACCTAGGCTATACATCAAATCAAGACAGTGTTTAATATTGCTGTGGTGTTCATGCTTTAACAAATCAATATTCAGGTCCCCACAGAAATATTGTTTTGAGTGCTTTTACATCACCTAAAATGTGTTCTATTTTTTTACAAGATATATCTAAATTTGAACCAGGGGTTCTGTATATACAGTTGATAATAACATTAGTGTGATTCTTTATGGCTATTTGTACAGTAACACATTCAAAAATGTTTTCAACTTTCATGGTTTTTGTTTCAAGTAGTCTGCGTGTTAGTTCGATGCATATATATAATGCAACACCACCACCCTTACAGGTTTCTCTAGTTACATGATAAGCACTGTAGTCAGTTAGATTCAAATCATCTATGACATCCAGTTCAGCCCATGTTTCAGATACATCGATGATATCAAATTTCAGATGTAATTCTTGTAGATAGTCATTAATTTTCTGTAAGTTTGCCTTAAGACTTCTGGCATTAAAGTAAATGAATGATAAGCCATTAAGCTTACACATTTTATCATTGAATTATGAATCAGTGTAATAATCACATTTTAATGTTGAATTATTCTAGAAGTTGTTAGCTCGATCAATATCATTTTCAAAGTTGAAACTATTATAATCAGAATAGTTGGAAGAGCTAAATTCTGGGAACATATATCAACTAATTTATAAATTTTATAATCTTGTTCAATTGGTGAGTTTTAAAAAATAAGTTTATCATTGCTCATATCTTCAAATGGGAAAACCTCACAGCAGGTTGGACAGCGGTAAATACATTTTTTCTGAGCATTAACATAAACTGATATTAAATTGTGTTATATTGGTACAAGTCTTATGAAAGGTAGACTCACATTGTCCACATTTTACAAAAGGATTACTCTCACAAACTAGACACGAGTCTATTTTTACCAGGTTTTTAGTCATTTCAGAGGTTTACGCAACAACTGTTGCTGATGAATAGATAATCTAAATATAAAACAAATGTGATAGTTATGTAGCATAGAACAAAATAACACACAGCCCACACACCATACCACGAGTGTGTCCACAATAATAACATAGCTAGAAAGAAGTATGCAGCGTCCAGTACTAGAACGATGTTTACACAATAACAACAACATTGTCAGTGTTCACTCAACTCAAGGACAGGTATAACCCCCTAAATATTATTATTTTTACATGAAATTTTTTATTTCTTCACCATAATGATACATTGTTATCATTCTATGCACACTGTTAAATTAACATCGAAATGAAAATTATAAATATTAATAAATGTGCATTTTAGTAACCACAATAATAATCTAATGTATGACTTGTATTATTTGCCTAATTAAATATGCATAATTTTAAATGAATATATCTCACGATCTACTCAACCAATTTACATAAGGTTTTCACAAGCTGCTTATTTTGCACTATATAGCGTCCTTAATGCAGCCAGCAAGTTTTTTGAAAGCTTGGTTTCTATTGGTTGTTGTTTGTACAGCAAGATCGGCAGAGCTCGTGGATGAGCCAATCAGAGTCGAGCTTATGGCGATGCTTGGTCTTGGATTACTTCCGGCTCTGACAACACGCGGAAGAAAGTTGCAGAACATTTATTTTGCTCTGTTTATTTTTGACTTGATGTACTAGATACAGTGATCATTCAGTCAACTATCATACATGGGATTGTCAAGCATCTTCAGATATGTATAGGAGTTGTTTATTTACTAAAAATAAGTGCCATATTAATTTTGTAAACAAACGTAAGATGTAGGCCTAACAATAACATGAAGTTGTAGTCTCTTGGTCTGGGCCTGGGTTGGTATTGTCTGCATTGTATTGTATTACATTGTATTGCTGCAAATGACATTGATGGTTGTTGGTGTCACTTATAGTAATTGTTAATGTAAAATATTATCTTGATGAGTTTATAGTTAAATGTCATTTACACCAGAGTCCAGACTGAAGCACTACTCTAAGTTGTAGGCTAAACCTAGGCTAAATCAAATGTGGTACTTGTGTCCTCTTCAAAATGTCTGTCAGAATAGCCAGAAACCCATATAATCTAATATATGACTTACATGTTATAACTATTCTTACCTAAACATATTTCAGGTGAAGTGTTTGAAGATGTCATCATTGGTAACTACTGTACGTTTTACATGCAGGGCATGTAATGCTGTTACGAACTTGAAAAACACTTGTAGGCAAAATGAAAACGGCAGTGATGGCCATCTGGAAGCACCGAGGTAAGGACCACAGGGATTGTGGTGGCTGGTGCCCGGCACACTATGGTGATGTGGACAGAGCCAACATGAAGTCTCTGCCTAAGTTTGTGCTGAAGGCAATCCAACCTGTGTTTGAGACACTGAGCACTGACAGTTTGTTGTCCAAATGCACTCATGGTGGAACACAAAAGTCAAATGAGAGTTTCCACCATTTGATCTGGAATCGATGCCCAAAGAGTGTGTTTGTGGGCACAATGAGGCTAGAAGTAGCAGTGTATGATGCAGCTATTGTGCATAATGAGGGGGAAATGGGAAGGTTGCCCATATTTCAGATGCTAAGTTTTGAGCAGGGTGCTTTCACGAAAGTAGGTTTCCTCTGCATTGACCGAAAGCGGGTGTTGTCAGCTGAAAAGCAAGCAACAGAAGCAGCCAAGACCAGTAGAAAGAGGAGGCAGGTTGTACAGGCTGGTACAAGCACTAGTGATGGTAGCTATGAAGTTGGAGCTTTCTAAACGAAGTAGTGTTGTCGGTACACACGTACCAAGCATTTAAACACAGTTTTCTCCATTTTGTTTTTTGGAGCCGTGCGTGTAGTCTTATGTCGAGATATCTAGAAAAGTTGTTGACTGATGTTTGTGAAAATTGGCATATTGTTGAAGCTATACAAGTTGAAGAAGTTTGACTAAAATGATTGATATTGTTCAGTTATTTATAGAGATATAGCATGTTGTGTCCATGACGAATATGTGTTTCTGTAACTTTTGTACTTAAAAAAAAATTGTATTTGTTTTAATATTGATCTGATCTTGTTTCTTTTAGTTCAGGTTGAAATATAATTTATTGGCATCATACTGTCAAAATATCAACTTATATCCAGAAATAACCTTGAAATAGTGACATGAAAATACCCTATAGATTTCTCTTTGGTGGCCATCTTGGGTCATGTGACTTGTCATAATTGGGTAATTTTTTGTTTCTGACATTATACTTATTTGTAAAAAAATTGACATCTTTGCAACTTGTAACAAGAAAGATAGAAAATTACAGTTATACCTGTCCTCAAATCCAAACTCCCAGACAGTGGCGCCACTCAGCATATCACCACTGCCACAACTTGATTATGAATTCAAAATGGACAGTGTTGAGTGGTATGTTAACTGGGCAACGTGATTGTTGTTTGTTGACTTGTTACGTCATTGCAACTGTGAACTTGAGTATACGTAACATAGGTTCAAACAAAAACTAATGTTATTTTGTTCCTACACACAAGTAAACACTATCCACAATTGAAACTAAGAGATTTATTGAAAACAATTAGGAGTTTACTAAATGAAATGATGATGTGCATATTCTGTACATCATAATTATGTAAGTTGTTGCAGTGGAGAAATCATGATTTACATTACATTCACTATGTGGCGCCACTGGTGGGGAGTTTGGCTCAAATCATAAATCAGTGAATGACTATTAAAAGAAATCATTTCTTTGTAGTTGAAGAAATTGTTCCATCGGTTGTGGAGCCATCGTATGGGGTCGGCTGGATCGTGTACGCCCTTTTTGAACACAACTTCTGGGTGCGAGAGGGTGAGGAACAGCGCACAGTGAGTGTCACGGCAAATATTCTCCAAATAAAGCTTACCTCTAGTACAAGACATTTTGTGCAAGTCTCATTTGAAACACACTGGGAGATTCTGAGTCTGTCTGATTGATTGTTTCACATACAAGGGCAGCCCACTGATGATCTGACAATCTGTCTCCAACTTTGTCAGTCCCTTCCTGCCACTTGTGTCTCATGGAAGTCAAGTCCTGTCTTGTCTTTGATGTTGTCCATCCAGTCCTATCTCTGTCTGTCTCTGAGCCTTGCAGGAAGACTTTACTAGGCCAGTGGATGCCATATGCTAAATTGAGTGTATGTAACATTTAATAAGTAGAAGTGTTTTTAAAATTAAACATGAAGAAATATGCCTATCACTTTGTGTACATTATTTGAAATTATGACCCTTGTATCTCCCAGAATGCAATGTGCATGTCACAGTTTAACGTAGCCACTCAAAGGTAAATACCAATTTGCCCCGGAATTGTGCGACGTATGAAGTTGGGGCACGCTGCCATAAGACACTTACATAATTTTCTGCAAAACTAAAAATGTAAAGCAGTGGCTTTGACAAGTTCATCTTGAAGGTTGGTGCGTCTGTATAGATCTGCTACTAGGGAATGGGTAAGGTACAGGTATTTGATGCCATTCCTCCAATAGTTGTCTGTTTCCCTTGTGAAGTATCAATTGTCAGCAGTCTATACTATAGTACAACAAATTATTATCTATGTCAGATCATTTCTAAAAAAAATATATATACTTCACAAATAACAATGCTATTCACAAACTCTTTCGATACAACAATGTAAATGCTGGTTGCAGTGCAATGCAAAGACAACTATATATTGGATGACTGTACACTCACAATGAGAGTGTATTCCAGCTTGAACTCCATATGTTATATTACAAAAGTGGTGACGTCACACACACACCCTCTATTCAGACATGTGTATTAGCTAGTAGCTACAAGTTTACTTTGTGCACAACTTTTGTTGCAAACACTCTACATGGTTCACACGTGACATGTCAGATAATACTTAATAGTCAATATTGAGGTGACCACAACACAACAATTTGTTTTGGAAAAAACACTTCTTCTATGGTTGATTGGTTTATCTTGATTCTTGTAAAATTGTGGTGGGAAAATGCCTTTTTTATATGAAATCCATTCTTACGCACCAATAAAGAACTCTACAATTTGTTTTACGCTTCCTAGAGGACATTTAGTAGTTTAAATGGTGTTCCCCGTGAATCCAAAGAAAGACACATTAATGTTCCTTCCAAATAATATAACACTTTTGGATGGTCTTCGCATGCTCTGTGTCCGTAGACAAATAATTTTATTCCATAACAATATGTGGAGGTCAGTGGGACTACAAAGTAAACCAGGCGACCACGAATCATATGTTACATTTTGCTGTGTAGATTCTACTTCACCAAGGTTTCTCATCCAGTATTTGTTGGCGATTGTTCCCTGAAACATTGTTTTGGCATTTTACTGGAAGAGTTCGAGAATAAATAAAGCACATCTGTAAAATAATGTTTCACAGAAAAAATGTGGCTGCAGTGATTTTCTAATCAGTAATTTATCAGTAAAACATATTTCCTTATTTAATTGTACAACCCATGTTTTTACATATATTGAAAATAATTTGCATATTTAAAAACCAAAATCACATATCACTTATTTTGTTTTTAACTCATATAATTTGTGTCTTTTTCAGTTGATGTCAAGTCAGCAAAAGGTAAAAGTGTCATGTCATGTTAGTAGTGCAACAGATATGACTCTAAAAATACATTGACAAATATGATCCTTTAATTTACATCATCTACACAGTGATACATATTAAATATACATCTTGTATATGCATTGAGCATAACTTTATGTGATAACTAATTTGCAGCATTAATAATAATAGAATATAAATATCAAAGCTATGAATAAATATTAAATTAAAAGGTTTTAATATTAAAATATTCGGTCAGAGTCAGACAATTAGTATTACATATTATAAAATATTGCTATTATTATTATTTCTTACTGTTTCTATTACATTAACACAAATCTATATCTAATACTCTGGCATTATTACTTTCGCTAAACGTTAATTAAATTTTTTTTCGAAGATCATCCTTCTTTTTCACCATCTTAAAATTATTCCAGATTATCATTGTGACAAACATGTCCAACATTGTTTTTGTGAACATAAAATTTGTATCAGTTGAGTTATTTGTACATTACTTTCATCAACAGAATAATGTATAATTGTTTATGCTAGGATGACAACGTGAAGGTTGCACTGAACTGACTCCAGTGTGTGGAGCCACCAGTGTCAATGAAAGAAGTGATTTAAGTGATGTCAATGACGGTATTTATCTTTTAATACTTGGATCGGTGTTTAGCCTTCAGCCCAGTATGAGCCTTTAGAGTGGGTCAGCTGCAAGGTTATAAGTTGTTCATTCTGTCATTATTTCACTTGCATGCAAAGCCCTTTAACAATATTCCATCACCTTTCATCTTTTCCTTAGTAGCCTGTATATCAGAAAGCACATTTGTCTAATTATCTGTCATGAAATATTGTCAAATGTTAACCATAATGTTGACTATATAAAAACAGTTTTCTTGCTGATCAGACTTTCTGACGTCTACAGTCCGTTTGCCAGTGACACTGACAGCGAACCTGATTTTGTAAGTGTTTAATAAGTCTAATTAATTAATTAATTTAATTAATAAGCTCCATTTAAAACTTCATCAACTGATTTAGCCTATCGCAAATCTATGTCCAAATATGCAGTGTTTGAATAGTTTAAGTAACATCTGCAGTCGATTGAATAAAAATTAATATTTTTTCCTTTGCAGAAGATTTCTTCACCAAAACAATCGGAAGAACTTGTTGATGCGTCTGTATCATTTGATGGTAAGGTAGATTAATTTAGCTTCAATTAATTTTAATCTACAATTGAAACTAACTTACTTAATATTGATTAAACGCGTGATCAATTTGGCTAACGGGGTAGTAGGGTTTCATAGATTTTGAGACACAATTACAATTACAGATTTATGTAAATACACCAATTCAGTGCCATTAAGATATGTACAATATAGATCACAAGCAATAACTTTATTACATTCACTTCACAAACTGCCTGACTTGAGTGTTCACTCAGTCCAGATGTCTGTCACTGAAGGGTCAGTTGGTTGCCTTATTTAAGCTGTTGCGACTGACATGGTTTCATTTCAGTGTTGTAGGTTCGATTCATGTTGGTGTTCGGAAACACATGTTTGTGTTCTGATATGCCTAAGGTTTTACTTAATGTTTTAGGTACACATGTTTGTGTTCTGATATTCCTAAGTTTTACTTCATGTTTTAGGTACACATGTTTGTGTTCTGATATTCCTAAGGTTTTACTTCATGTTGGGAAGCATGTGTTTGTGTTCTAATGTTCTTGAACCTTTACTTAAGTGTTTTGGCAGGTTCAATTCCTGTTGGTGTTCTGATTAACATACCTGGTTGGACACACGTGGTATTGGTTCTTTCATTTGATCTTTAATTATCAACAAACATAAATCAAACACTTAAATATAATGTACATTGAACAAATCTTATTCTGCAAGTATCCTTCAAACTTACATAATTTTTTGTCTTGGTGCAGCTCTATTAAAAAAACAGTGAAAATATTGTTGTATTCTTCCATGCAATATTTGATTGCTGTTGTTTTCAGATCATGTTTATAATTGTTCTTCAGCCTTATCGATACAGCGGCCAACACATCTGGATCTGATGATGCAGGCAAAAAGTAAGCCATTGCTTAATTTTATATTTGTTGGTTCTAATATTCCTAAGCTTTTATTTCAGTGTTGTTGCAGGTTTGATTCATGTTGGTGTTTGGAAACACATGTTTGTGTTGTAGTATTGCTAAGCTTTGACTTCAAGTTTGGGATCATACATTCTTCTGCCACTGATGTCTTGATGTCATTCACCAGTTCTTTGTCCCACTTGCTACCAATTTGAGCACAGACAGTTCTCTCTATCTAGTGTATATAGACAGTCAAACCTGCTCAAGTGACTACCTGCATAAAGAGGCCATCAGCCATTAACAGTTATACCTTTGATAAACAATTAATCTGGTGACACTAACGATGTTAACAACTACAGACTAATTGCACTGGTTACAGTAACTAAAGAAATTGTATAGTATTAATGAATGCAGTATATGTGTACGTACATGGGATTTTGTCTGAAATAAAAAGTATTCTGTTCTAACGACCACTGTCACTGCTTCCTTTCACAAGAGTTTAACATGTTAAATTATCCATATTAAGTGACCTTAAGCTTAATACAGGTTTGACTGTATAATTACTCTAGCAACAAATTATTGCACTATTTCAATATCTTGTTCCTTCACTTAACTTACTGTTATCCTAGGAATGGGAAAACAACCTGTGACAGACCAATTAGGTGCTGCATATACTGCCAGGCAGTTATCAGCGGCGGAAAATTAAACCGACACATTTTCGGCCAACACAAGTGTGAGACGGATGTAAAGGCTGCAATGTTGAAGACGAGACATGCTTTTTCCAGCATTCTGATAGTTATCAAAATAAGTTACTTTTAAAGCAGTCCTGATAGCTGAATACAGTTCTTTTGAAGTTTACAAGCCTTTATAACAAAACAACTTAACTTATTTATAAATAAAGACTTTCGTCCCTGAATTAGCACATCACAATAGTATTTGTGTAATTTCTATAATGCGTTCATTTCAAGCTGCTTTGAAACATCCCAGTGCCATGTCATAATGATACAAATTAATTCTGACTAAATGTCATCACTATTACATAATGTACAAAATGTGTTATATTTATGACGAACAAATAATCATGTTTCGTCTAAATGTATTCCAGGCTCCCGTACACCAGTTGTATCAACATCCGGTTTGGGAAACTGCAGAAAACCAACATTTGGTATGTGTGTGTGTGAGCTATTCAAGTTAGATTAATAATTATAATTATAAATGCTTAATAATTAAATTATTATTAAAATGAAATGTTTATAAAAATATAAACATTTCATCATACTTTTTCTAGTGAATAATGATATGATCTAGGAATGACTCGCCTTGTGATCACAATACATTGTTTTATTCATAATAAACATTTTAATTGTTGTGATTTTAAGAATATTGTCTGTTTCAGATGTTGAGTTATATGAAATGTGTTAAAAACACACAGATCATATCAACACCATCATAATTACAGCTGCTTCTTTTATTTATTGTTGTCTAATTTGCAGATGTGGCCGACAACAACCGCAGTGAGGAGGATGTGCCACCCCCGAGAGAGAGAGGATGTGCCACCCCCGAGAGAGAGAGAGAGACAGAGAGAGAAGAGAGAGAGGATGTGCCACTCCGAGAGAGAGAGGATGTGCCACCTCCGAGAGAGAGAGGATGTGCCACCCCCGAGAGAGAGAGATGATGTGCCACCCCCGAGAGAGATAGGATGTGTAACCCCCGAGAGGGAGATGATGTGCCACCCCGAGAGAGAGAGAGGATGTGCCACCCCCGAGAGAGAGAGGATGTGCCACCCCCGAGAGAGAGAGAGGTGACGTGCCATTATATCAGATCTTTATTTCAACAACAACAACAACACAACACAAAAAATAGGCAAACATAAAATATAAACGACAGTCTTCATGTTGAAAAGGGCAAGAAGAAGTGTGTCACTTATAACACTTGCCCAATTACCATAAATATAACAAGAAGCAAATAATTACAGTATGCAACATGCATAATTACAACTTAACTATATATATATTTCAGTATGAATAATGAAATATTAGTGTTTAGACTAGATAGTCACTGTAGCGTAGTTCAAGGATAACATGTAAAGACCAGCATAAACAAAACAATATTTTTTTGTGGCTACAATAAATCAATATTTATACAGCCAAGCTGTTATATTTATACTACATAGCTAACCAAAATGTTAGCAGTGTATTTTTTTAAACAAACGTTTCTACAACATACTAAAGAGCTGTGAAGAGAGTTCCATAGTATTACACCTTTAACTGAAATACACATTCTCTTTAAATTGGTACGAGCATAATTTTTTTTAAAGTGGGACTTTGTCTGGTTACATAGACTGACTTGTACAATGTAAACAACTTTTGTATATTCACTGGTAGCAAATTGTTATTTGCCTTGTACATAATAAATGCAGTTCGTATTTCCACAATATCTTGTACTTTCAGGATACGTAACTCGGAGAATAGACAAGAAGTGTGGTCTAACCTCTTAGCTCTACCAATTAAACGCACAACCTTTTTTGTAACAATACTAAGCAATTTAGATTAGTAGCATATGTATTGCCCCATACTTCGATGCAGTACATGATGTATGGCAGAAAGAGAGAATGGTATAAAATAAGCATTCCACATTTGTCAATGACAAAGCTGGCTCTATACATTATGGCACAACTCTTAGAGAGTTTACATTTTATCATAGAAATGTGTTTTTCCATGTTAATTTATTATCAATCAAAATACCTAAAAAAAATTTGAATTCAACCTTACTAACTTCTTCCTTACTTATATGTATAGAGATGTGTGTCTTTAAAATACGATTACCAAAAAACATTAATTGTCTTTGATATATTGAGAGAAAGCCTGTTTACTGCAAACCATACACGTAACTTTTCTAATTCAATATTTGTCAACTGGACAAGATCAGCTATATCACTATTACTGTAGAACATGTTGGTATCATCTGCAAATAAGATAAACTTAAAAAAATTTGAAACATTACAAATATCATTTATGTACAGAATAAACAACTTCGGACCTAAAACAGATCCTTGTGGCACACCACAACATATTTTGAATACTTCTGAGTCACAATTTTCATAGTGCACAAATTGACTTCTGTTTTCCAAGTAACTCATAATCCATTTATGTGCAACACCATGAATGCCATAAAAGTATATTTTTTGCCAATATATTATGGTTGACGGTATATGCCAATGGCATATTTATTATTATCAAGAGAAGCAGTAATTTCTTCAATCAATTCTATTAAGGCATGTGATGTTGATATGTTTGATTTAAATTCATACTGACTAGGGCTGAGAATGCTGTATTTAAATAGAAAACTATCTAACCTATCATTGTATAATTTCTTCAATCAATTCTATTAAGGCATGTGATGTTAATATGTTTGATCTAAATCCATACTGACTAGGGCTGAGAATGCTATATTTAAATAGAAAACTATCTAACCTATCATTGTATAATTTCTTCAACCAATTCTATTAAGGCATGTGATGTTGATATGTTTGATCTAAATCCATACTGACTAGGGCTGAGAATGCTGTATTTAAATAGAAAACTATCTAACCTATCAATGTATAATTTCTTCAACCAATTCTATTAAGGCATGTGATGTTGATATGTTTGATCTAAATCCATACTGACTAGGGCTGAGAATGCTGTATTTAAATAGAAAACTATCTAACCTATCACTGTATAATTTCTTCAATCAATTCTATTAAGGCATGTGATGTTGATATGTTTGATCTAAATCCATACTGACTAGGGCTGAGAATGCTGTATTTAAACATAAAACTATCTAACCTATCATTGTATAATTTCTCCAGGATTTTCGAGAATTGGGGCAACAAAAAAATAGGTCTGTAATTTGTAAACACACCTTTCTCACCAGACTTAAAAATAGGAATAACTTTAGCTATATTCATTTGATTTGGAAATATTCCAGTGTTAATAGAAACATTACATATGTACTTCAAAGGTTTTACAACATGAGCAGTAATGTCTTAATCATGCTCATGTTTAAATCATTACAATCTGTTGACATTTTGCTCTTAAAATTTTGAACAGTTCTAATAATGTTTTGGTCTTAGTAACAGGACTTAGAAATATACCTTTATCAAGTTCTTTTCCCAAATAATCAAAAACATTTTTAGGTAGAGTAATTTGTTTTGCAAGATTGGGTCCAATGTTTGTAAAAAAATTATTAAATCCATTTGCAATGTCCTGCTTATCACACATCTCTTCATCATTGCCCATGAAATAGGCAGGATAAATTGGAGGATTGAATTGTTTGTTGATTACTGTGTTTACAATTTTCCAGATTCCCTTTACATTGTTTTTTTGTTTCTCCAACATTTCGCTGTAATATGCTTTTTCGGCGAACTTTAATATAGACATCAATTTGTTGTTATAGGATTTGTATTTTAATTCAGCTTCATGTGAACAGGATATGACAAATGCTTTGTAAAGCTTCTTTTTTTGGCACAAACACGTTTTAAACCTTTGTTAAACCAAGGTTTCTTATAAATGTTACTTTTTCGTAAATTCTTTTTATAGGGCAATGCTTGTTAAACAAACCCATGAATTTGTTTAAGAATAAATCATATGCCTGATTTACATCATATAAGTTTAAAATATCATCCCATGATTGTAAGCTTAGTTCTTGTGTAAGTAAAGTTATGGTGTCTTTATTTATTACTCTAATGTACTGAGTATCCATTTTAGTATTTCTCCTTATTTGATACTCACATAGTGCAAAGATTGGCAGGTGGTCACTGATATCATTAAACAGAATACCACAGGTGATATTGTTCCGCATTTCATTTGTGAATATGTTGTCTATTAGTGTAGCTGAAATGTCTGTAATTCTGGTTGGTTTATCAATTAGAGGGTAAAGACCTAGGCTATACATCAAATCAAGACAGTGTTTAATATTGCTGTGGTGTTCATGCTTTAACAAATCAATATTCAGGTCCCCACAGAAATATTGTTTTGAGTGCTTTTACATCACCTAAAATGTGTTCTATTTTTTTACAAGATATATCTAAATTTGAACCAGGGGTTCTGTATATACAGTTGATAATAACATTAGTGTGATTCTTTATGGCTATTTGTACAGTAACACATTAAAAAATGTTTTCAACTTTCATAGTTTTTGTTTCAAGTAGTCTGCGTGTTAGTTCGATGCATATATATAATGCAACATCACCACCCTTACGGGTTTCTCTAGTTACATGATAAGCACTGTAGTCAGTTAGATTCAAATCATCTATGACATCCAGTTCAGCCCATGTTTCAGATACAGCGATGATATCAAATTTCAGATGTAATTCTTGTAGATAGTCATTAATTTTCTGTAAGTTTGCCTTAAGACTTCTGGCATTAAAGTGAATGAATGATAAGCCATTAAGTTTACACATTTTATCATTGAATTCTGAATCAGTGTAATAATCACATTTTGATGTTGAATTATTGTAGAAGTTGTTAGCTCGATCAATATCGATTTCAAAGTTGAAACTAATATAATCAGAATAGTTGGAAGAGCTAAATTCTGGGAACATATATCAACTAATTTATAAACTTGATAATCTTGTTCAATTGGTGAGTTTAAAAAAATAAGTTCATCATTGCTCATATCTTCAAATGGGAAAACCTCACAGCAGGTTGGACAGCGGTAAATACATTTTTTCTGAGCATTAACATAAACTGATATTGTGTTATATTGGTACTAGTCTTATGAAAGGTAGACTCACATAGTCCACATTTTACAAAAGGATTACTCTCACAAACTAAACACGAGTCTATTTTTTACCAGGTTTTTAGTCATTTCAGAGGTTTACGCAACAACTGTTGCTGATAAATAGATAATCTAAATATAAAACAAATGTGATAGTTATGTAGCATAGAACAAAATAACACACAGCCCACACACCATACCACGAGTGTGTCCACAATAATAACATAGCTAGAAAGAAGTATGCAGCGTCCAGTACTAGAACGATGTTTACACAATAACAACAACATTGTCAGTGTTCACTCAACTCAAGGACAGGTATAACCCCCTAAATATTATTATTATTTTTTTTACATGAAATTTTTTATTTCTTCACCATAATGAGACATAGTTATCATTCTATGCACACTGTTAAATTAACATCGAAATGAAACTTATACATATTAATAAATGTGCATTTTAGTAACCACAATAATAATCTAATATATGACTTGTATTAGTTGCCTAATTAAATATGCATAATTTTAAATGAATATATCACGATCTACTCAAGGAGTCAGACCACAGTTGAAAATTGCATTGGTGGCCATGTTAACGTTTTGTTAGATTATAAGAAAACGTGACCACTAAAAATTCTGAAACTTTTTCACAGCATCTGCCATCATCTCATTGACATGCTGACCAAGTTTTATCAAAATCACATACCTCCAGCTCTTTTAAAACGCCCCGACGTGCGATGCCCATCAATTTTGACAAAAATAGCCTTGTATTCATGCGCCCACGTGGCCCATAGCAGAAAAATTCCCATAAATCCCTCCGCCTTTTAAACTCTCAAAAAAATGCACCATTTCACAGCCAATAGCTTCTACAAACAAACCTGTGAATATGCCTGCTCAATTGCACTTATGTCACATCATATGAATTCTTTAAATTCACATATCGCAATTTAATACGCCCTACATTCGTGTGAAACAATAAACAGGAAGGTCAACTGTGGTCTTACCCCAAATAGGGAATTTGTTTGTTTCAGAAAGTGTCAAATTTTATATCAAGTTGCGGCACAGTGTATATGTAGACACATTATGGAACACTCCTACTTGTCAAGTCATTATTATTTGTTTGACAGCCAAGTCTATACAATGCTTTGTCCGTATTATTAGCTGAAAATCAGTCACATAATTTAATTATAGGTCGATTTTGACACTTGATAAATCATAGATCATGTACACTAGATTTACATAGCACTGCGAACCAATGAAGCCTGCTTACTGTCCCTTTGAATATACTAATGAGTTTATTTTTAAATTATTATTCATATAATTGCTTGATTTTAAACCAAACGTGGCATAACTTTGTAAGAAAATTTGACATTTTTCACATTTAACAGGATTTAGGGTAAATTCAAATGATTCAGGTTTGTCCAATTTTATTGTTTATGTGACTGCTTTCATACTTCTAGTTGATAAGATACAAGGCGAACGGCTTGATTTCGATACGCCACCATAAAAGGGTATCACATGACCAGATGCCAGTCGCGGCCAGATTTGAAAATGCTGATCTACGCAGTGCTTCCAGTGGGTGTGACACAACCAAAATACAACTATTCTGTCCAAATTTGTTACACAATGTTGCTAACGCACTGGGCCACAAGACAAATATCACCAATGATCGCTCTAGTCCAAAATGGTTACCTGTTCCGTCACATATTTATGTCATACCCCCTAATTTTCGCAAACTTTCCATTTTGGCATCCGATCTGTATCATGATGTTCGTGATTGCTACTGCTGTCTGCCTTTTCCAAGCAAACTGTTCACTTTTCCTATCAACCTGTGCCTATGGGAATGATTATATCTTATGTTAACCACTTCAGAGTTATGGTTAGCTAGGGATGGGGTTAGCTAGAGATGGGGTTAGCCAGGCATGTGGTTAGCTAAAGATGGGGTTAGCTACGGTTAGGGTTGCAAAGTACTGCACACAACATGAAATTGGTAGTGATATGTGGTGAGCAGACATTTTGGAAAGGCAACAGTTATTGTTGATATTAAAAATTGCTTATTGTACACTTTTAGCTTACTACAAGTTCTATAATGCTATTTTAGCATATGAAAAATAAACAAATTGTATTTATTAGCAATGAAATATCATACTAAACATCAACTTGCGCAATATATTAGCTCGTGCACATCAAACGTTATAGTACAAAACTGAAATGTACATTTATTTGACATGTTTTATATTTAGTAGATCGGTTATAAGACACCTCCTAAGGGAGACTGTTAAACAGTTTAAATAGTAGCGGCGTTTAACCAGTAATGATCTTGTTCACTAGATGGAATCTATAACATACATATAATAATAATATAATATTATCCAGTCTGACACCGACAATTGTCTAAGTCAAACACACACAACATGGGACAGGTTAGCAACCGTTTTTATTTATTTATTTATTTTCCAAAATATGAGCCCTAATTATATTATCATAATTGCAAATTATAAAAATTATAAGAATTTTTTTATAACAAACTAATAATTTCATCCAAATTACGTGTAATATCCACAATTAAGCTAATAACAACGACCAAAACATAAGCATATCAACATTTTATAAAGGTGTTTGTGACCCCGACTTCCGTCTATTTGGAGTCAGACCACAGTTGAAAATTGCATTGGTGGCCATGTTAACGTTTTGTTAGATTATAAGAAAACGTGACCACTAAAAATTCTGAAACTTTTTCACAGCATCTGCCATCATCTCATTGACATGCTGACCAAGTTTTATCAAAATCACATACCTCCAGCTCTTTTAAAACGCCCCGACGTGCGATGCCCATCAATTTTGACAAAAATAGCCTTGTATTCATGCGCCCACGTGGCCCATAGCAGAAAAATTCCCATAAATCCCTCCGCCTTTTAAACTCTCAAAAAAATGCACCATTTCACAGCCAATAGCTTCTACAAACAAACCTGTGAATATGCCTGCTCAATTGCACTTATGTCACATCATATGAATTCTTTAAATTCACATATCGCAATTTAATACGCCCTACATTCGTGTGAAACAATAAACAGGAAGGTCAACTGTGGTCTTACCCCTCAACCAATTTACATCAGGTTTTCACAAGCTGCTTATTTTGCACTATATAGCGTCCTTAATGCAGCCAGCAAGTTTTTTGAAAGCTTGGTTTCTATTGGTTGTTTGTACAACAAGATAGGCAGAGCTCGTGGATGAGCCAATCAGAGTCGAGCTTATAGCGATGCTTGGTCTTGGATTACTTCCGGCTCTGACAACACGCGGAAGAAAGTTGCAGACAATTTATTTTGCTCTGTTTATTTTTGACTTGATGTACTAGATACAGTGATCATTCAGTCAACTATCATACATGGGATTGTCAAGCATCTTCAGGTATGTATAGGAGTTGTTTATTTACTAAAAATAAGTGCTCTATTAATTTTGTAAACAAACGTAAGATGTAGGCCTAACAATAACATGAAGTTGTAGTCTCTTGGTCTGAGCCTGGGTTGGTATTGTCTGCATTGTATTGTATTGTATTACATTGTATTGCTGCAAATGACATTGATGGTTGTTGGTGTCCCTTATAGTAACTGTGAACGTAAAATATTATCTTGATGAGTTTACAGTTAAATGTCATTTACACCAGAGTCCAGACTAAAGCACATTGACATACTCTAAGTTCTAGGCTAAACCTAGGCTAAATCAAATGTGGTACTTGTGTCCTCTTCAAAATGTCTTTCAGAATAGCCAGAAACCCATATAATCTAATATATGACTTACATGTTATAACTATTCTTACCTAAACATATTTCAGGTGAAGTGTTTGAAGATGTCATCATTGGTAACTACTGTACGTTTTACATGCAGAAAGAGGAGGCAGGTTGTACAGGCTGGTACAAGCACTAGTGATGGTAGCTATGAAGTTGGAGCTTTCTAAACGAAGTAGTGTTGTCGGTACACACGTACCAAGCATTTAAACACAGTTTTCTCCATTTTGTTTTTTGGAGCCGTGTGTGTAGTCTTATGTCAAGATATCTAGAAAAGTTGTTGACTGATGTTTGTAAAAATTAGCATATTGTTGAAGCTATACAAGTTGAAGAAGTTGGACTAAAATGATTGGTATTGTTCAGTTATTTATAGAGATATAGCATGTTGTGTCCATGACGAATATGTGTTTCTGTAACCTTTGTACTTAAACAAATCGTATTTGTTTTAGTATTGATCTGATCTTGTTTCTTTTAGTTCAGGTTGAAATATAATTTATTGGCATCATACTGTCAAAATATCAACTTATATCCAGAAATAACCTTGAAATAGTGACATGAAAATACCCTATAGATTTCTCTTTGGTGGCCATCTTGGGTCATGTGACTTGTCATAATTGGGTAATTTTTTGTTTCTGACATACTTATTTGTAAAAAAAATTACATCTTTGCGACTTGTAACAAGAAAGAATGAAAATTACAGTTATACCTGTCCTCAAATCCAAACTCCCAGACAGTGGCGCCACTCAGCATATCACCACTGCCACAACTTGATTATAAATTCAAAATGGACAGTGTTGAGTGGTATGTTAACTGGGCAACGTGATTGTTGTTTGTTGGCTTGTTACGTCATTGCAAATGTGAACTTGAGTATACGTAACATAGGTTCAAACAAAAACTAATGTTATTTTGTTCCTACACACAAGTAAACACTATCCACAATTGAAACAGAGATTTATTGAAAACAATTAGGAGTTTACTAAATGAAATGATGATGTGCAGTTTCTGTACATCATAATTATGTAAGTTGTGGCAGTGGAGAAATCATGATTTACATTACATTCACTATGTGGCGCCACTGGTGGGGAGTTTGGATCAAATCATAAAGCAGTGAATGACTATTAAAAGAAATCATTTCTTTGTAGTTGAAGAAATTGTTCCATCGGTTGTGGAGCCATCGTATGGGGTCGGCTGGATCGTGTACGCCCTCTTTGAACACAACTTCTGGATGCGAGAGGGTGAGGAACAGCGCACAGTGAGTGTCACGTCAAATATTCTCCAAATAAAACTTACCTCTAGTACAAGACATTTTGTGCAAGTCTCATTTGAAACACACTGGGAGATTCTGAGTCTGTCTGATTGGTTGTTTCACATATAAAGGCAGCCCACTGATGATCTGGCAATCTGTCTCCAACTTTGTCCATCCCTTGCTGCCACTTGTGTCTCATGGAAGTGAAGTCCTGTCTTGTCTTTGATGTTGTCCATCCAGTCCTATCTCTGTCTGTCTCTCTGTGTCTTGCAGGAAGACTACTAGGCCAGTGGATGCCATATGCTAAATTGAGTGTATGTAACATTTAGTAAGTAGAGGTGTTTTTAAAATTAAACATGAAGAAATATGCCTATCACTTTGTGTACATTATTTGAAATTATGACCCTTGTATCTCCCAGAATGCAATGTGCATGTCACATTTTAACGTAGCCACTCAAAGGTAAATACCAATTTGCCCCGGAATTGTGCGATGTACGAAGTTGGGGCACGCTGCCATAAAACACTTACATAATTTTCTGCAAAACTAAAAATGTAAAGCAATGGCTTTGACAAGTTCATCTTGAAGGTTGGTGCGTCTGTATAGATCTGCTACTAGGGAATGGGTAAGGTACAGGTATTTGATGCCATTCCTCCAATAGTTGTCTGTTTCCCTTGTGAAGTATCAATTGTCAGCAGTCTATACTATAGTATAACAAATTATTATCTATGTCAGATCATTTCTCAAAAAAAAAATATAGACTTCACAAATAACAATGCTATTCACAAACGCTCTCGATACAACAAAGTAAATGCTGGTTGCAGTGCAATGCAAAGACAACTATATACTGGATGACTGTACACTCACAATGAGAGTGTATTCCAGCTTGAACTCCATATGTTATATTACAAAAGTGGTGACGTCACACACACACCCTCTATTCAGACATGTGTATTAGCTAGTAGCTACAAGTTTACTTTGTGCACAACTTTTGTTGCAAACACTCTACATGGTTCACACGTGACATGTCAGATAATACTTAATAGTCAATATTGAGGTGACCACAACACAACAATTTGTTTTGGAAAAAACACTTAATTCTTTTTTGATAGCTGATGACACAGCCTCATGTCAAAGACAAGGATGTTTCTTAGCTGATGACACAGCCTTATGTCAAAGAAAAGGATGTTTCTGCTCACAAGAGGCCAGCAAATGGTATGGTTTTTGTCAGTGTCATGTCATGTTAGTAGTGCAACAGATATGACTCTAAAAATACATTGACAAATATGATCCTTTAAATTGACATCATCTACACAGTGATACACATTAAATATACATCTTGTATATGCATTGAGCATAACTTTATGTGATAACTAATTTGCAGCATTAATAATAATAGAATATAAATATCAAAGCTATGAATAAATATTAAATTAAAAGGTTTTAATATTAAAATATTCGGTCAGAGTCAGACAATTAGTATTACATATTATAAAATATTGCTATTATTATTATTTCTTACTGTTTCTATTACATTAACACAAATCTATATCTAATACTCTGGCATTATTACTTTCGCTAAACGTTAATTAAAATTTTTTTCGAAGATCATCCTTCTTTTTCACCATCTTAAAATTATTCCAGATTATCATTGTGACAAACATGTCCAACATTGTTTTTGTGAACATAAAATTTGTATCAGTTGAGTTATTTGTACATTACTTTCATCAACAGAATAATGTATAATTGTTTGTGCTAGGATGACAACATGAAGGTTGCACTGAACTGACTCCAGTGTGTGGAGCAACCAGTGTCAATGAAAGAAGTGATTTAAGTGATGTCAATGACGATATTTATCTTTTAATACTTGGATCGGTGTTTAGCATTCAGCCCAGTATGAGCCTTTAGAGTGGGTCAGCTGCAAGGTTATAAGTTGTTCATTCTGTCATTATTTCACTTGCATGCAAAGCCCTTTAACAATATTCAATCACCTTTCATCTTTTCCTTAGAAGCCTGTATATCAGAAAGCACATTTGTCTAATTATCTGTCATGAAATATTGTCATATGTTAACCATAATGTTGACTATATAAAAACAGTTTTCTTGCTGATCAGTCATCAGACTTGTCTGACGTCTACAATCCGTTTGCCAGTGACAGTGAATCTGATTTTGTAAGTGTTTAATAAGTCTAATTAAATAATCTAATTAATAAGCTCCATTTAAAACTTCATCAACTGATTTAGCCTATCACAAATCTATGTCCAAATATGCAGCCTGTGAATAGTTTAAGTAACATCCGCAGTTGATTGAAGAAAAATGCATATTTTTTACCTTTGCAGACTTCTTCACCAAAACAATCAGAAGAACTTGATGATGCATCTGTATCATTTGATGGTAAGTTAGATTAATTTAGCTTCAATTAATTTTAGTCTACAATTGAAACTAACTTACTTAATATTGATTAAACGTGTGATCAATGTGGCTAACAGAGTAGTAGGGTTTCATAGATTTTGAGACACAATTACAGATTTATGTAAATACACTAATTCAGTCCCATTAACATATGTACAATATATATCACAAGCAATAACTTTATTGCAAATGTGTATTTAGATTCACTTCACAAAATCCCCAACTTGAGTGTTCACTCAGTCCAGATGTCTGTCACTGAAGGGTAAGTTGGTTGCCTTATTTAAACTGTTGTAACTGACATGGTTTCATTTCAGTGTTGTTGCAGGTTCGATTCATGTTGGTGTTCGGAAACACATGTTTGTGTTCTGATATTCCTAAGCTTTTACTTAATCGTTTAGGTACACATGTTTGTGTTCTGATATTCCTAAGGTTTTACTTAATGTTTCAGGTACACGTGTTTGTGTTCTGATATTCCTAAGGTTTTACTTCATGTTTTAGGTACACATGTTTGTGTTCTGATATTCCTAAACTTTTACTTCATGTTTTAGGTAAACATGTTTGTGTTCTGGTATTCCTAAGCTTTTACTTAATGTTTTAGGTACACATGTTTGTGTTCTGATATTCCTAAGTTTTTACTTCATGTTTTAGGTACAGATGTTTGTGTTCTGATATTCCTAAGCTTTTACTTAATTTTTTTAGGTACACATGTTTGTGTTTTGATATTCCTAAGCTTTTACTTAATGTTTTAGGTACATATGTTTGTGTTCTGATATTCCTAAGCTTTTACTTAATGTTTTAGGTACACATGTTTGTGTTCTGATATTCCTAAGGTTTTACTTCATGTTGGGAAGCACGTGTTTGTGTTCTAATGTTCTTGAACCTTTACTTAAGTGTTTTGGCAGGTTCAATTCCTGTTGGTGTTCTGATTAACATACCTGGTTGGACACACGTGGTATTGGTTCTTTCATTCGATCTTTAATTATCAACAAACATAAATCAAACACTTAAATATATGTACATTGAAAAAATCTTATTCTGACAAGTATCCTTCAAACTTACATAATTTTTTGTCTTTGTGCTGCTCTATTTGAAAACAGTGAAAATAGTGTTGTATTCTTCCGTGCAATATTTGATTACAGTCGTTTTCAGATCATGTTTATAATTGTTCTTCAGCCTTATCGATACAGCGGCCAACACATCTGGATCTGATGATGCAGGCAAAAAGTAAGCCTTTGTTTAATTGTTTATTTGTTGGTTCTGATATTTTATTTCAGTGTTGTTTTAGATTTGATTCATGTTGGTGTTCGGAAACACATGTTTGTGTTGTAGTATTCCTAAGCTTTGACTTCAAGTTTGGTATAATACATTCTGCCACTTATGTCTTGATGTCATTCACCAGTTCTTTTTCCCACTTGCTACCAATTTGAGCACAGACAGTTCTCTCTATCTAGTGTATATAGACAGTCAAACCTGCTCAAGCCACTACCTGCATAAAGAGGCCATCAGCCATTAACAGTTATACCTTTGATAAAAAATAAATCTGGTGACACTAACGATGTTAATAACTACAGACTAATTGCACTGGTTACAGTAACTAAGGTCTGTGAGATTGTATAGTATTAATGACGGCAGTGTATGTGCATGGGTTTTGTCGGAAATAAAAAGTATTCTGTTCTAACGACCACTGTCAGTGTTTCGTCTAAATGTATTCCAGGCTCCCATACACCAGTTGCATCAACATCCGATTTGGGAAACTGCAGAAAACCAACATTTGGTATGTGTGTGAGCTATTCAAGTTACATTAATAATTATATATTAGCTTATATAATTGCTTAATAATTAAATTATTATTAAAATGATTATTAAATTCATCACTTCATTGGCTCTTTCTAGTGATAAGAGGATAAGAGAGAGGATGTGCCACCCCCGAGAGAGAGTGGATGTGACACCCCGAGAGAGAGGTGACGTGTCATTATGGTTGATAGAGAATAATAAGCCATCAACGTATTCATGTAACTTTACTGATGCCTCAATGATATATGTGATAGGGTATAATGAATACTTTTCTTTTAGATATTCCCATAATTTTTAATTATTCTGAGCCAATTAACAATATAAGCAAGTGTCTTTAACCATTCATGACACCAGTAATAATTGCTTATTGCACCCGTAGTTTGATCATTAACATAATAGTTATTTGTAATATTTTTCCAGTTCTAGTTGACACCAGTAGTGACAATGAGAAGGAAGTGTCACAGTTGACACCAGCAGTGACAATGCGAAGGAAATGTCACAGTTGACACCAGCAGTGACAATGAGAAGGAAGTGTCACAGTTGTCACCGCCAGTGACAATGATAAGGAAGTGTCACAGTTGACACCAGCAGTGACAATGAGAAGGAAGTGTCACAGCTGAAGAAAAGAAGTATACAAGATTTTTGTAGTGAATTATAGAAGTCTTACAACTTCACAAGTGCAGTAACACTTAAAGCCATTTGTAGATGATTTGGTATTCATTATTACATATATCAAATAAACATTCCTGTCTTTATATGCTGCAATCTAATGATATAATCACACACAGATCAGCCAATCAATTGTGATCATACAGTTAACTATATCCAATTAATTGTGATCATTAATTGATTTGAATAATTTGTTATCATGTATATATCATGTAACATGCACAGGTAATATAAATGTTCATGTTTATGCTACTACTACGATGATGTCATGTACAGGTAATATAAATGTTCATGTTTATGCTACTATGATGATGTCATGTACAGGTGATATAAATGTTCATGTTTATGCTACTATGATGATGTCATGTACAGGCAATATAAATATTCAAGTTTATTCTACTATGATGATGTCATGTACAAGCAATATAAATGTTCATGTTTATGCTACTATGATGATGTAATTTTCAGCAAAGAGCATCCATTGGAAGGACACAGATCATTTGATGCTTGACAGCTACTTTCAGTCTTTCTTCGAAGGACGTGGACAAGAAAAGTACACAAAAGACAATTTGCCAAGTAAGAATAACATTTACAAGAAATTACATTTTTGCAACAAGAAATGACAACACTTTGGAAGTAAAAATTATATGCTAATTTTTTTTTTTTTTTTTTCACCTGCATATTCTCCAAAATATGTCATACCTTGAATCATACCTTAAAAGGGTTTGGGGCAGGGAACCTTCTGGCTCATATTCCAGTGGTCATCTTAGTGGCCCTCCTGTGCACACTTTCTAAGTTGTCTATATCTTTCTCAAGATGAGGGCTCCGTGCCTGGTGGCAGTTTTCTATGATGGGTCGGACCAAAGTGATGTATAAGTTTTTGATGTATGATGCTTTTGTATGTGTAGGTCCTACGAATTGTCCCTAATATTTTGTTTGCTTTCTTGACTACGTAGTTTATTTGCTCCTTAACTTTCAGTGATTTATGAATGTGTACTCCTAGGTCTGTTTCCATATCTATCGATTCTATACGTACATCTCCCATAAAATAGTCATAGTTGGGGTTGTTGTATCCAATGTGCAGACATTTGCATTTAGTGAAGTTGAACAATAGCTGACAATTCTGACTCAAATTTATACATAGAATGGAAGTCTTCGTGGAGAGTGAAAGCATATTCAACTTCAGGAACTTGTCTCAACGTTTTTGTGTCATCAGCAAACTTTACCAGGGAGCTTACTACAGTTGAGTCAATGTCGTTTATAAAGATAACAAATAACATTGGGCTGAGTATTAATCCCTGTGGTACAGTCAGCTACACCACTGATCACTTTTTGCCAGTCTGACTCCGCACCACTTATGTACACTCGTTGTCTTCTATGTGTTAGCCAATGTTCTATTCATCTGTTGGTCTTGCCTGTAATGCCATGACCGGTTAGTTTTGAGATGAGTCTGCGATGAAGGACTGTATCAAACGCTTTACTGAAATCCAAGTAGATCATGTCGACTAGATATCCTTTGTCAATATAAGAAGTCACTTCTAGAAATATTAGCAGATTACTAAGACAACTTCTTTTTGGTCAAAAACCATGTTGTGAATCAAGAATGTTGTGAATCTAGTTTCCTGGCTTGGAAAAGTGTCCTTTCTTGTAAATTGGAAGGACATTTGCATCAAGCCAGTCTTGTGGTACCTGCCCACATTGAAAGCTCTTTATAAACAATGCATTCAATGGCCCGGCTAGTTCTTTGTAAACAATACATTCGATGGCCCGGCTAGTTCTTTGTAAACAATGCATTCAATGGCCCGGCTAGTTCTTTGTAAACAATGCATTCAATGGCCCGGCTAGTTCTTTGTAAACAATGTATTCAATGGCCCGGATAGTTCTTTGTAAATAATGCATTCAATGGCCCGGCTAGTTCTTTGTAAACAATACATTCGATGGCCCGGCTAGTTCTTTGTAAACAATTCATTCAATGGCCCAGCTAGTTCTTTGTAAATAATGCATTCAATGGCCTGGCTAGTTCTTTGTAAACAATGCATTCAATGGCCTGGCTAGTTCTTTGTAAACAATACATTCGATCGCCTGGCTAGTTCTTTGTAAACAATGCATTCAATGGCCCAGTTAGTTCTTTGTAAACAATGCATTCAATGGCCTGGCTAGTTCTTTGTAAACAATGCATTCAATGGCCTGGCTAGTTCTTTATAAACAATGCTTTCAATGGCCCGGTTAGTTCTATGTAAACAATGCATTCGATGGCCCGGCTAGTTCTTTGTAAACAATGCATTCGATGGCCCGGCTAGTTCTTTGTGAACAATGCATTCAATGGCCCAGCTAGTTCTTTGTAAACAATACATTCGATCACCTGGCTAGTTCTTTGTAAACAATGCATTCAATGGCCCAGCTAGTTCTTTGTAAACAATGCATTTAATGGCCTGGCTAGTTCTTTGTAAACAATGCATTCAATGGCCCGACTAGTTCTATGTAAACAATGCATTCAATGGGCTGGCTAGTTCTTTGTAAACAATGCATTCAATGGCCCGGCTAGTTCTATGTAAACAATGCATTCAATGGCCTGGCTAGTTCTATGTAAACAATGCATTCAATGGCCCGGCTAGTTCTTTGTAAACGATGCATTCAATGGCCTGCCTAGTTCTTTGTAAACAATGCATTCAGTGGCCCGGCTAGTTCTTTGTAAACAATGCATTCAGTGGCCCGGCTAGTTCTTTGTAAACAATGCATTCAGTGGCCTGGCTAGTTCTTTGTAAACAATGCATTCAGTGGCCCGGCTAGTTCTTTGTAAACAATGCATTCAATGGCCTGGCTAGTTCTTTGTAAACAATGCATTCAGTGGCCCGGCTAGTTCTTCAGCACATCTGTTTAGCACAATTGGGAAAATCTGATCTGTTCCCGGAGATTTGGATGCATTTAGCTTCTTTAGTTTATTGCATATGCTCGACTCCTCAAAAGTGATACTATTTAATTCCTCTTCGCTACTTCCTTGAAACATCTTAACCTGGTTTGGAATTCTGTCTAGATTCTCCTGATTGAACTGTGTCACGAAATGATTATTAAATGTTGTTGCCGTCTTGAGGTTATCATTGATCACTATGTTACCTTGTTCATCTTCAATTGGTGTTACCGTTTCTTTCACTTTTAGTTGTGATCTAGCATACTTGTAGAAAAACTTTGGATCTTGTTTCATGTTATCTGCTATTTTCTCCTCAAGTTTCCTCTTTGGTTGACGGACCAGTTTTGATGCTTTGCGTTGTGCTCTCTTGAACTGTCTATAGTCTTGGTGGATCTTTGTCTGTTTATATCTGTTCCACCATCTCAGTCTGTTTTTCCTGGCTCTGTAGATCTCCTTGTTCCACCATAGTGGCTTGTTGCTTCTCTTCCTCCTGACTTTCTTTGGTACAAACTTACTCACTGCCTCCTCTATGGAAGCTTTCAGTATTGTCCAGGCTTCTTCTGTTGAACAATTTGCTCTACTTAGTTTACTCCTGAGGTCAATGTGTCGTAGATATTCCTTCATGTCTACATAGTCACCGTTTCTGTAGTCACAGTAATCATTCTTCCAATCAGTGTATTCAGTCCTACAGACCATCGTGAACTCTACTATGTTGTGATCGCTTGAGCCAAATGGTTCTGTTACATGCACATTTCCCACTAAGTTTGGAATTTTTGTCAGAACAAGATCTAGCACATTCCATGTCGCTGTTTCTACAGATTGAATCAAGCCAAGGCCTGTGTCAAGTCTAAAAATGACTGTCCTTCTGCTGTTGCTTCAAGTTCTTTCTAGTTTATAGTGTTGTGGTTGAAATATCCACATAACATTACTTCTTTGTTTGACATTCTGCTGCATACCTGGATAATGTTGGAATTAATTTTTGCTTCTTCTTCCTGCATATTAGATGTAGAGTTGTAACATACACCAGCTAGAATGTTACCCTCTGCCAGCCTACACCACAGTATTTCCTCATTGCAGTCAGAGAGGTCTATGTCACACTGTGCACTGACCTCTTCTGTTGCATAAATTAGCCCTCCTCCACCTCGTCTATCCTTCCTATCTTTCCTCCTGGTCACATAGCCATTAAGTGCAAATTCACTGTCCATTGTGTTTTCGTTCGCCCAGGATTAGCCCTCTGAAAACCATATCGGGTGTGTTTTCATATACATAACTGACCATCTCTTCTTTCTTGTTACATAAATTTATATTTAGACAAATACAAATTTCTGCAAACCACTTATTTGAGGGGGTATATCAACATTTTGCACAGCACCTGCCCACTACCCAATTGCCTCTTTTTTCTTCAATAGTGGTTTTTATGAAGACACTAGAGAACTCGTTACATTACATCATAAGCGATGACAAACTCACAACACCTTCATGCATCCATTTTACCGGAAGTAAAACACTGTCAGCTGCCATATCTCCCCATTACAATAACAATTACATCACACATACTGATGACTGAACTTAACTGAAGAATGGTACTATAAACTACTTTATAATATAATGAGTTTTTTAGCGTTTACTTTTTTATTCATGTTTCAGGCAAAACAGAGATCATGGCCTACCTGAGACCCTAGCTGGTTTTTTTTCAAGCTAGGTGGGAATTGATTCCACACGTGAAGTCCTCGTGTGGAATCTCACAACTGACTATCTGGGGTCCTTTTATGTCAGTGTACTTTCTACCCCTGTCGTTGTCTTTGTGTGTGCTTTAACAATTTAATGATGCCAGCGTTTTGGAAGTAAAGAAAGCTGATATATTACAATACTTAATTTATTTCTTCCTAATAATATTGATGGTGTGACAGGATCAAACAACACTGTTAATATGTCGAAATCTCACTAGGAGGATTTGTTTAATTGTAAAGAAAAAACTGAGGTGAACAGAATGTGTTATACTTGTGGTGGAATCAGAATCACTTAGAAAACTCTAGTATAAACATAATAAAGTTAAACTTTTGTATTTACAGATGAAAAGAGGAATGAATCTTTGTTAATCAGATGTTAAGTTTATATACATAATTTTATCATACTGAGCAATATTTCAACGTTTCTTGGAATAATTCTACAGCCAATACTTCTCCACAGCCAACAGAGTAAAACACTGACAGGGTGGGTTTTATCCCCTGTATTATTGTCTATATACATAGATGAAATGTTAACAAGACGCAGCATATGCATTGACAAAATGTGTGATGTCTGCCTAGAATATGTGTGATGTCTATCTTGGAATATTTAAATTTAATTTACAATTTAACATGTCCATTCTACTTTAATGCTATACAACTAAAATATGGTAAAAAGGCCACAGTGTTGGTCCTAACATTCACCTGGACAAGGTTGTGGACGTGTCTCGTGATGAACTGAATAAAATGTTCACTATTATTAGTCTGTTGTCATAACTATCATTAGATTAATATAGAGCTTAATTATAGCTATTTTAATGAAAGCACTACAATATTCGAATGCTAAAAATATTTCAGCAATTTAAAAACCACTAAGCACCAAAATAAAAAAAAAAATATTTACGCAAGTGGGATTCGTTCACAAAAACTTATAATAAAAAACCGACGACTTAATCCATTACACCACACAAGATATACAAACGAAAGTGGTAAAGTAGTGTTGTACATTATCACAATGTGCATGATATATCAAAAGACTGTTTAAAATGATTTGTTTAAAACAATTATGGGTAATATCCTGTTATGTATACTGAATTAATCGCGGTCGTCCGTGTGTATGTTTATTAATAAGCATAAATAGCGACAGCGACGAGCTGACGTCACTCCCACAAACAAGTCGAATTGTGTATATAGCGCACTTGGTCTGCGTAAGGCGACAGTTAATTAAGCAAACAGTTTTTAAGCTGACCGCATATTTTGTATATTTGTTAGTCATTGACATATTCCAATGAACTTCGAGTATGTGTTCTAAATTAGTGTTACACAGGTATTGATGGACAATGTATGAATTTGATATGTGCATGTGGGCGATAATGTGAGAAGGTTCGTCTAATGCATATAAATAAATTCAGACAAAATACAAGGATCTGTTTATCAAAGTTTCCCTCGTCCACTCTGCACAAAACCTGATTGAACTAACCCTTGCTGTTGTTGTGAGCGTGAGTAAAGGGAGGGATTGCCGATCTTTTGTTAGGCCACACGAAAATATGTTTGGTTTCATCAGAAATCCGGGAGATTTGTTCACCCGTCTGGGAGAACAGGAGATTTGATAGATTTCCGGGAGTCTCTTGGCGAACACTGTCACTGGTAGCTACTTGTCCTACACTGTCACTGGTAGCTACTTGTCCTACACTGTCACTGGTAGCTACTTGTCCTACACTGTCACTGGTAGCTACTTGTCCTACACTGTCACTGGTAGCTACTTGTCCTACACTGTCACTGGTAGCTACTTGTCCTACGCTGTCACTGGTAGCTACTTGTCCTACACTGTCACTGGTAGCTACTTGTCCCAGACAAACGTCAATGTCAAGCCCTGCTTTGTGTCTTTGCCAATGGTTCATACACTATAGAGGGAAGTACTGACCAGTCTGTTTGTATATTTGGTGAACTTGTGAGCTTTTTATTGTCCTACTGGTTCTCCATACATATTTATGTGCTTTTTTCACATTTTTGTGGTATTCATATTAGGTGAGGTACACTGTTTACGCTGTTGTGTCATTTTATCCCAACCTAGAGGTAGAGACAGGCCCTGAATTATGGCTCAGTGATGGCGACACAACATGTGAGTGGCCTCCCAACAATGTGACGCCTGCCATAGAATCAAGGCACAGCCCAGAGCTGATTGGACAACATGTAGCGTAGCTCCTGAAGAAAGGCATCAGTAAATATGGAACAAGATCAAATTACTGAATAAACGTCACAGATTCTAGAAATGAAAAGGAAAGAGGAGTCGATTAAACGTCAAGATTCAAATTCTAATATCTAATTCTGATTAATATGTTTGTAAACATTGTTTTCTAACTTTAGCATTTTTAATATTGTGTAATGATATTACTAACGGCTCTCTTTGTTCCAGCATGTTCCGTGGCTAACTGTAAAGAATGCTCCGCCAGTGACAGTGCCGTGTATCTAACGTGTGAAACTGATTTCGTTGTGAAAGAAAACGCCTGTCAAGGTAATTCCTTTTTTGTGTTAAATTTCGCTGACATAGAACGAGTATTTCAGCAAAATATCATTGTACTGTGGCGTACAGAAAAGCGGCATCCATTCAGAATGCTGATAGTGGCTTCAGGAAGGCAGGTTTGTGGTCATTGACCATATACGTATTTCAAGATTCCGACTTTGCTGCTGCTACGGTAACTAATGTAATCATGGAAGCTGCACAAGAGCGCAACCCCATGCCACCTCTGACCCCAACGGTGGCAGCTCCAGCAATGACAGCTGTTGCCATGGTGACTGCACAAGAGCACAACCCCATGCCACCTCTGACCCCAACTGTTGCAGCCCCAGCACTGACAGCTGTTGCCATGGTGACTGAACAAGAGCACAACCCCATGCCACCTCTGACCCCAACTGTTGCAGCCCCAGCACTGACACCTGTTGCCATGGTGACTGCACAAGAGCACAACCCCATGCCACCTCTGACACCAGTTGTTGCAGCTCCAACACTGACAGCTGTTTCCATGGAAACTACCAGAGTTATGACCACCAAAAAAAGAAACTAGCTAAACAAAGCAAAGTCGGACCGGAGATAGCTATGCCTACTAGGCCTACACCCACCCAAGAGCCCAGTACTTCTAAGACCACTGCATCTCAATCGAGAGCACACAACAGTTCTGATCCAACCAAACCTTGTCGACTGCAGCTCATCAAGGAAATCGAAGGCTGCAGAACGGGTCAATGGTGCACTGTTTTGTACGATGGTAAAATCTACCCAGGCATAATGCGACGAGTCATGGATATAACGAAAGAAACTGTGTTGGTGCAGTGCATGTAAATTGTGGGACAGAACAGGTTCTGATGGCCTCTGAAGGATGACACAGCAGTGTACGAATTGCAGTTGACACTATATAGGCATAGTGCGACAAGTAATGGATGTGATGAAATACTCTATGGTGCCAGTGCATGCAGTTGACACTATACAGCCATAGTGCGACAAGTAATGGATGTGATGAAATACTCTATGGTGCCAGTGCACGCAGTTGTGAGACAGAACATGTTGTGGTGAGCTCTAAAGGTTGGCGATCATTTCCGCTGGCCTATTCCGGAGCCATTGACAGAAGACTATGAACATTAGGCCCTGTTAACATTTCATTTGACTATTCATTAATTTTATGTTTCTAATGAACACTATATTTTATTATTTTATTTATTAATTCAAAGTTTGGTCTACATAATTTGTTTGTTTGTCCAGTCACACACTGGTATTTATTAGTATATTGTGTTTGACTATTGATAACTATTATTGTCATAACGAACACTATTTGTTCTTTATGTATCATTTCAAAATTATCCTATATATAATAATTTTAATTTTGGTCCAATCGAAGACATTGGGTGGTCCAATCGAGGAAACTGTGGCCATGATTGGACTGTTTTGTAATTTTTTTTTTTTAATTTTTTTTATTTCTTGTTGAAAATAAAATATAAACTCTATGTTAGTATATTGTTTACATCAGTTCCATTTGTTTTCGCATCTATATTCAAGTTTATCGTTAAGGGTCCCAATCCCGGCAACTCTCCCCTATACGTAACATAGTTTCAAACAAAAACGAATGTTATTTTGTTCCCACACACAAGCAAACACTATCCTCAATTGAAACTGAGAGATTTATTGAAAACAATTAGGAGTTTACCAAATTAAATGATGATGTGCAGATTCTGCACATCATAATTATGTAAGTTGTGGCAGTGGAGAAATCTTGATTTACATTACATTCACTATGTGGCGCCACTGGTGGAGAGTTTGGCTCAAATCATAAATCAGTGAATGACTATTGAGAGAGATCATTTCTTTGTAGTTGAAGAAATTGTTCCATCGGTTGTGGAGCCATCGTCTGTGGTCGGCTGGATCGTGTACGCCCTCTTAGAACACAACTTCTGGATGCGAGAGGGTGAGGAACAGCGCACAGTGAGTGTCACATCAAATATTCTCCAAATAAAGCTTACCTCTAGTACAAGACATTTTGTGCAAGTCTCATTTGAAACACACTGGGAGATTCTGAGTCTGTCTGATTGATTGTTTCACATATAAGGGCAGCCCACTGATGATCTGACAATCTGTCTCCAACTTTGTCCATCCCTTGCTGCTTGTGTCTTATGGAAGTCAAGTCCTGTCTTGTCTTTGATGTTGTCCATCCAGTCCTATCTCTGTCTGTCTCTGTGTCTTGCAGGAAGACTACTAGGCCAATGGATGTCATATGCTAAATTGAGTGTATGTAACATTTAATAAGTAGACGCGATTTTTAAATTAAACAAATGAAAAAATATGCCTATCACTTTATGTTCATTATTTGAAATTACAGCCCTTGTATCTCCCAGAATGCAATGTGCATGTTGACAAACGCATCTGTAGATGTACAACTTGTTCTCTTTCTGTACCTTTATTAGTTTAAGACGACTGATTTGATTGGATTTGCTGGTGTTATTTGATTAACTGGCATTGAACAATATACCCCTTTTACATGAAGGGAAATAACCAACAAAGTGGGGCAAATATTTTTACAAGACTGCATACTTTGTGATGTACAAATGTTTATGAGATATAATCTACACATGGTTTCATGTTACTGGTCTCCTGGGGCCAGTTTAGTTTAACAGGAACAACTGTCATCCCTGATTGTTGAAATAAACTATTGTAGCTATGCTACAGGTGATTATTGTCTTAAACTGTTTTATAAGAACAATTATCACTAAGCAGGTTGTTATCCATGAATCACTGAGTAATACAATATTTCTGTCTGTCTGCAGTACCTTGCCCTGCCGCCAGTAATTGCCCCGTACAAATGTTCAGTTCTGCCGCTAAGCTACAACCCTGAGTTTACGTCATTTGTGAAACATATCTGTAAGTATTACCTGTGTTTGTTGTGTACTATAAACTGCTAGAGAAGTATTCTTCTTTTTGTAGTCATAGCCTCAATTACAGCGTTGGTGTCTCATTGCAATCTCTCTATCCACTTCAAGCCCACCATCTATCCTATGCTCAATGTTGTCAATCTCTCTATCCACTTCAAGTCCACCATCTCTCCTATGCTCCATGTTGTCAATCTCTCTATCCACTTCAAGCCCACCATCTCTCCTATGCTCCATGTTGTCAATCTCTCTATCCACTTCAAGTCCACCATCTCTCCTATGTTCGATGTTGTCAATCTCTCTATCCACTTCAAGTCCATCATCTCTCCTATGCTCCATGTTGTCAATCTCTCTATCCACTTCAAGTCCATCATCTCTCCTATGCTCCATGTTGTCAACCTTTCTATCCGCTTCAAGTCCACCATCTCTCCTATGCTCCATGTTGTCAATTTATCTATCCACTTCAAGCCCACAATCTTTCCTATGCTCGATGTTGTCAATCTCTCTATCCACTTCAAGTCCACCATCTCTCCTATGCTCCATGTTGTCAATCTCTCTATCCACTTCAAGCCCACCATCTCTCCTATGCTCCATGTTGTCAATCTCTCTATCCACTTCAAGCCCACCACCTCTCCAATGCTCCATGTTGTCAATCCATCTCATTTTTTCTACCTCTGGTCTTCTTGTTCCAATGGCCGTACTTAGTCAGCTTTCTTCCCTCAATGAAACAACTGACCTTTCTTAACCCCTACTTTGTTTTTATTTGGAAATAAACAATCGAAAAATGTATAGCCTGACTCTGTATAAAAAGTATGACAGACACAAATTAGTGTCTGCATTGACCACCTCTCTGTATTGACCACATCTCTGTATTGACCACCTCTCCATAATGACTAGCCACCCACTACATCTATGTTTACTGTTGATTGTATTGAGCATCTGCTTAAGCAAAGAAGTTCACCTTTTAGCTTAACATAACTATGATATTCACACAGTGTCTGTATTCTACACAGTCAAATACATTAAATATACATCTTATATATACATTGAGCATAACTTTATGTGATAACTAATTTGCAACATTAATAATAATATAATATAAATATCAAAGCTATGAATAAATATTAAATTAAAAGGTTTTAATATTAAAATACTCAGTCAGAGTCAGATAATTTGTATTACATAGTATAAAATATTGCTATTATTATTATTTCTTACTGTTTCTATTACATTAACACAAATCTATATCTAATACTCTGGCATTATTACTTTCGCTGAATGTTAATTAGAATTTGTTTCGAAGATCATCCTTCTTTTTCACCATCTTAAAATTATTCCAGATTATCATTGTGACAAACATGTCCAACATTGTTTTTGTGAACATACAATTTGTATCAATTGAGTTATTTGTACATTACTTTCATCAACAGAATAATGTATAATTGTTTGTGCTAGGATGACAAAATGGAGGTTGCACTGAACTGACTCCAGTGTGTGGAGCAACCAGTGTCAATGAAAGAAGTGATTTAAGTGATGTCAATGACGGTATTTATCTTTTAATACTTGGATCGGTGTTTAGCATTCAGCCCAGCATGAGCCTTTAGAGTGAGTCACCTGCAAGGTTATAAGTTGTTCATTCTGTCATTATTTCACTTGCATGCAAAGCCCTTTAACAATATTCCATCACCTTTCATCTTTTCCTTAGAAGCCTGTATATCAGAAAGCACATTTGTCTAATTATCTGTCATGAAATATTGCCATATGTTAACCATAATGTTGACTATATAAAAACAGTTTTCTTGCTGATCAGACTTTCTGACGTCTACAATCCGTTTGCCAGTGACACTGACAGTGAACCTGATTTTGTAAGTGTTTAATAAGTCTAATTAAATAATCTAATTAATTAGCTCCATTTAAAACTTCATCAACTGATTTAGCCTATCACAAATCTATGTCCAAATATGCAGCCTGTGAATAGTTGAAGTAACATCCGCAGTCGATTGAAGAAAAATTCATATATTTTTTTCCTTTGCAGAAGATTTCTTCACCAAAACAATCAGAAGAACTTGTTGATGCGTCTGTATCATTTGATGGTAAGTTAGATTAATTTAGCTTCAATTAATTGTTTTTTAAATAATTGAAACTAACTTACTTAATATTGATTAAACGCATGATCAATGTGGCTAATAGGGTAGTAGGGTGTCATAGATTTTGAGACACAATTACAATTACAGATTTATGTAAATACACTAATTCAGTGCCATTAACATATGTACAATATAGATCACAAGCAATAACTTTATTACATTCACTTCATAAACTGCCCGACTTGAGTGTTTACTCAGTCCAGATGTCTGTCACTGAAGGGTGAGTTGGTTGCCTTATTTAAACTGTTGCAACTGACATGGTTTCATTTCAGTGTTGTTGCAGGTTCGATTCATGTTGGTGTTTGGAAACACATGTTTGTGTTGTGATATTCCTAAGCTTTTACTTAATGTTTTAGGTACACATGTTTGTGTTCTGGTATTCCTAAGATTTTACTTAATGTTTTAGGTACACGTGTTTGTGTTCTGGTATTCCTAAGGTTTTACTTAATGTTTTAGGTACACATGTTTGTGTTATGATATTCCTAAGCTTTTACTTAATGTTTTAGGTACACGTGTTTGTGTTCTGATATTCCTATGCTTTTACTTAATGTTTTAGGTACACATGTTTGTGTTATGATATTCCTAAGCTTTTACTTAATGTTTTAAGTACACATGTTTGTGTTCTAATGTTCTTGAACCTTTACTTAAGTGTTGTGGCAGGTTCAATTCCTGTTGGTGTTCTGATTAACATACCTTGTTGGACACACGTGGTATTGGTTCTTTCATTCGATTTTTAATTATCAACAAACATAAATCAAACGCTTAAATATATGTACATTGAAAAAATCTTATTCTGACAAGTATCCTTAGATTAATTTAGCTTCAATTAATTTTAGTCTACAATTGAAACTAACTTACTTAATATTGATTAAACGTGTGATCAATGTGGCTAACAGGGTAGTAGGGTTTCATAGATTTTGAGACACAATTACAGATTTATGTAAATACACTAATTCAGTCCCATTAACATATGTACAATATATATCACAAGCAATAACTTTATTGCAAATGTGTCTTTAGATTCACTTCACAAAATCCCCAACTTGAGTGGTCACTCAGTCCAGATGTCTGCCACTGAAGGGTAAGTTGGTTGCCTTATTTAAACTGTTGTAACTGACATGGTTTCATTTTAGTGTTGTTGCAGGTTCAATTCGTGTTGGTGTTCGGAAACACATGTTTGTGTTCTGATATTCCTAAGCTTTTACTTCATGTTTTAGGTACACATGTTTGTGTTCTGATATTCCTAAGCTTTTACTTCATGTTTTAGGTACACATGTTTGTGTTCTGATATTCCTAAGCTTTTACTTCATGTTTTAGGTACACATGTTTGTGTTCTAATGTTCTTGAACATGGTTTCATTTTAGTGTTGTTGCAGGTTCGATTCATGTTGGTGTTCGGAAACACATGTTTGTGTTCTGATATTCCTAAGCTTTTACTTAATGCTTTAGGTACACATGTTTGTGTTCTGATATTCCTAAGTTTTTACTTCATGTTATAGGTATAGATGTTTGTGTTCTGATATTCCTAAGCTTTTACTTAATGTTTTAGGTACACATGTTTGTGTTCTAATGTTTTTGAACCTTTACTTAAGTGTTGTAGCAGGTTCAATTCCTGTTGGTGTTCTGATTAACATACCTGGTTGGACACACATGGTATTGGTTCTTTCATTCCATCTTTAATTATCAACAAACATAAATCAAACACTTAAATATATGTACATTGAAAAAATCTTATTCTGACAAGCATCCTTCAAACTTACATAATTTTTTGTCTTGGTGCTGCTCTATTTGAAAACAGTGAAAATAGTGTTGTATTCTTCCGTGCAATATTTGATTACAGTCGTTTTCAGATCATGTTTATAATTGTTCTTCAGCCTTATCGATACAGCGGCCAACACATCTGGATCTGATGATGCAGGCAAAAAGTAAGCCTTTGTTTAATTTTTTATTTGTTGGTTCTGATATTTTATTTCAGTGTTGTTTTAGATTTGATTCATGTTGGTGTTTGGAAACACATGTTTGTGTTGTAGTATTCCTAAGCTTTGACTTCAAGTTTGTGATCATACATTCTGCCACTTATGTCTTGATGTCATTCACCAGGTCGTTTTCCCACTTGCTACCAATTTGAGCACAGACAGTTCTCTCTATCTAGTGTATATAGACAGTCAAACCTGCTCAAGTGACTACCTGCATAAAGAGGCCATCAGCCATTAACAGTTATACCTTTGATAAAAAATAAATCTGGTGACACTAACGATGTTAATAACTACAGACTAATTGCACTGGTTACAGTAACTAAGGTCTGTGAGATTGTATAGTATTAATGACGGCAGTGTATGTGCATGGGTTTTGTCGGAAATAAAAAGTATTCTGTTCTAACGACCACTGTCAGTGTTTCGTCTAAATGTATTCCAGGCACCCATACACCAGTTGCATCAACATTCGATTTGGGAAACTGCAGAAAACCAACATTTGGTATGTGTGTGAGCTATTCAAGTTACATTAATAATTATATATTAGCTTATATAATTGCTTAATAATTAAATTATTATTAAAATGATTATTAAATTCATCACTTCATCGGCTCTTTCTAGTGATAATGATATGATCTAGGAATGACTCGCCTTGTGATCACAATACAGTGTTTTATTCATAGTAACATTTCAGTTGTTGTGATTTTAAGAATATTGTCTATGTTTCATATGTTGAGTTATATGAAATGTGTTAAAAACACACAGATCATATCAACACCATCATAATTACAGCTGCTTTTTTATTTATTGTTGTCTATTTTGCAGCTGTGGCCGACAACAGCCGCAGTAAGGATGATGTGCCACAACCCTAGAGAGGGAGAGGATGTGCCAACCCCAAGAGAGAGAGGATGTGCCACCCCCGAGAGAAAGAGGATGTGTAACCCCCGAGAGATAGAGGATGTGCCACCCCCGAGAGAGAGAGGATGTGCCAACCCCCGAGAGAGAGAGGATGTGGCACCCCCGAGAGAGAGAGGATGTGCAACCCCCGAGAGAGAGAGGATGTGCCAACCCCAAGAGAGAGAGGATGTGGCACCCCCGAGAGAGAGAGGATGTGCAACCCCCGAGAGACAGGGGATGTGCAACCCCCGAGAGAGAGAGAATGTGGCACCCCCGAGAGAGAGAGGATGTGGCACCCCCAAGAGAGAGAGGATGTGCAACCCCCGAGAGAGAGAGGATGTGCCACCCCCAAGAGAGAGAGGATGTGCAACCCCCGAGAGAGAGAGGATGTGGCACCCCCGAGAGAGAGAGGATGTGCAACCCCCGAGAGAGAGAGAGGATGTGCAACCCCGAGAGATAGAGGATGTGCAACCCCCGAGAGAGAGAGGATGTGGCACCCCCAAGAGAGAGAGGATGTGCCACCCCCAAGAGAGAGAGGATGTGCAACCCCCAAGAGAGAGAGAGGATGTGCAACCCCTGAGAGAGAGAGAAGATGTGCAACCTCCGAGTGAGAGAGGATATGCCACCCCCAAGAGAGAGAGAGGATGTGCAACCTCCGAGAGAGAGAGGATGTGCCACCCCCAAGAGAGAGAGGATGTGCAACCCCCAAGAGAGAGAGAGGATGTGCAACCTCCGAGAGAGAGAGGATGTGCCACCCCCAAGAGAGAGAGGATGTGCAACCTCCGAGAGAGAGAGGATGTGCAACCCCCAAGAGAGAGAGAGGATGTGCAACCTCCGAGTGAGAGAGGATATGCCACCCCCAAGAGAGAGAGAGGATGTGCAACCTCCGAGAGAGAGAGGATGTGCCACCCCCAAGAGAGAGAGGATGTGCAACCCCCAAGAGAGAGAGAGGATGTGCAACCTCCGAGTGAGAGAGGATGTGCCACCCCCAAGAGAGAGAGAGGATGTGCAACCTCCGAGAGAGAGAGGATGTGCCACCCCCAAGAGAGAGAGGATGTGCAACCCCCAAGAGAGAGAGAGGATGTGCAACCTCCGAGTGAGAGAGGATGTGCCACCCCCAAGAGAGAGAGAGGATGTGCAACCTCCGAGAGAGAGAGGATGTGCCACCCCTGAGTGAGAGAGGATGTGCCACCCCCAAGAGAGAGAGGATGTGCAACCTCCGAGAGAGAGAGAGGATGTGCAACCTCCGAGAGAGAGAGAGGATGTGCCACCCCTGAGTGAGAGAGGATGTGCAACCCCCGAGAGAGAGTGGATGTGACACCCCGAGAGAGAGAGGATGTGCCACCCCAAGAGAGAGAGGATGTGCAACCCCCGAGAGAGAGTGGATGTGACACCCCGAGAGAGAGAGGATGTGCCACCCCAAGAGAGAGAGGATGTGCAACCTCCGAGAGAGAGTGGATGTGACACCCCCGAGTGAGAGAGGATGTGCCACCCCAAGAGAGAGAGGATGTGCAACCTCCGAGAGAGAGAGGATGTGCAACCTCCGAGAGAGAGAAGATGTGCCACCCCTGAGTGAGAGAGGATGTGCCACACCCGAGAGAGAGTGGATGTGACACCCCGAGAGAGAGGTGACGTGTCATTATGGTTGATAGAGAATAATAAGCCATCAACGTATTCATGTAACTTTACTGATGCCTCATTGATATATGTGATAGGGTATAATGAATACTTTTCTTATAGATATTCCCATAATTTTTTATTATTCAGAGCCAATTACCAATATAAGCAAGTGTCTTTAACCATTGATGACACCAGTAATAATTGCTTATTGCACCCGTAGTTTGATCATTAACATAATTTTGAATTATTCAGAGCCAATTAATAATATAAGCAAGTGTCTTTAACCATTGATGACACCAGTAATAATTGCTTATTGCACCCGTAGCTTGATCATTAACACAATAGTTATTTGTAATATTTTCCCAGTTGCAGTTGACACCAGCAGTGACAATGAGAAGGAAGTGTCACAGTTGACACCAGCAGTGACAATGAGGAGGACGTGTCACAGTTGACACCAGCAGTGACAATGATATGGAAGTGTCACAGTTGACACCAGCAGTGACAATGAGAAGGAAGTGTCACAGCTGAAAAAAAGAAGTATACAAGATTTTGTAGTGAATTATAGAAGTCTTACAACTTAAAAGGTCAGTAACACTTAAAGCCATTTGTAGATGATTTGGTATTCATTATTACATATATCAAATAAACATTCCTGTCTTCATATGCTGCAATCTAATGATATAATCACACACAGATCAGCCAATCAATTATGATCATACAGTTAACTATATCCAATTAATTGTGATCATACATTTATTTGAATAATTCATCATCATATATATATCATGTAACATGTACAGGTAATATAAATGTTCATGTTTATGCTACTATGATGATGTCATGTACAGGTAATATAAATGTTTATGCTACTATGATGATGTCATGTACAGGCAATATAAATGTTCATGTTTATGCTACTATGATGATGTCATTTTCATCAAAGAGCATCCATTGGAAGGACACAGATCATTTGATGCTTGACAGCTACTTTCAGTCTTTCTTCGAAGGACGTGGACAAGAAAAGGACACAAAAGGCAATTTGCCAAGTAAGAATAACATTTACAAGAAATTACATTTTGGTAACAAGAAATTACAACACTTTGGAAGTAAAAATTATATGTTAATTTTTTATTTTTTTTTCACCTACATATTCTCCAAAATATGTCATACCTTGAATCATACCTTAAGCTACAATTTGTATAAATCACCTAACATTCAGACAAAAACTACATCATGTTACTTATTCTGCCATGTCGTAATCTAAGTTTGTAATATCACTACAAATCATCCAACACAATCAGAAAAATCACAAAATAAGATTAATCATGAAATTTATGTGTTTCAAAATATAGTTTGGCTTGATTATGGTTACAGTCAGTTTGCGTTCATGTTTATAATAATTCTTATCGATATATGTATATTGAAAACAGTGTGAAATACTGTTGCATCCCTCCATGGAATTGATTACTGTCAGTTTGCGATCATGTTTATAATCATTCTTCAGCCATATCGACACAGCGCTGGATACAGAAACCTCAACTGCAGCACCTGACACCGCAGATGAAAAGTAGGCCATCTCTTAATTTGAAGTTTGTTGGTTCTAATATTCCTAAGCCTTTTTTGTGTGTTTTCACAGGGCTGGTTCCTGTTGGTGAACATGTTTCATGTTTGTGTGTTTTAAATGTTGTTGCAGGTATGAATCCTGTTGGTGTTCTGGAACATATATTTGTGTGTTTTAATATTCCTAAGCCTTTGTTGAAGTGCTGATGCAGATTCGAATCATGTTGGTGGTTTGTTTGTTGGTTCTAATATTCCTAAGTCTTTATTGGAGTGTTGTACTGGTTCAGTTATTGTTTGTGTTCTCGAACACATGTTTGTGTCTTCTAGTGTTTGTAAGTCTACTTAAGTGTTGTGGCAGGTTCAATTCCTGTTGGTGTTCTGAATAACACACCTGGCTGGGCACACCTGGTAATTGGGCACATTTGGTAATTGGTTCATTAACCCAAGACATGTTTATCTTTGAAAATAATAAATTGAAGTATTACCACAGTGCAACACTTCAAAATAGGATTTACTCTGACCTGTAATTAGTTCATTCAGTAAATAGGCCTACGTGTTTATTTCTTACAATAATACATTTTAGATTTACCACAGTGCAATCTTTACCCTTAAAATTACGTAAATGTTTACTATCTGGGGTCCTTTTCTTTCAATGTACTTTCTACCCCTGTCGTTGTCTTTGTGTGTGCTTTAACAATTTAATGATGCCAGCGTTTTGGAAGTAAAGAAAGCTGATATATTACAATACTTAATTTATTTCTTCCTAATAATATTGATGGTGTGACAGGATCAAACAACACTGTTAATATGTAGAAAATTCACTAGGAGGATTTGTTTAATTGTTAAGAAAAAACTGAGGTGAACAGAATGTATTATACTTGTGGTGGAATCAGAAGCACTTAGAAAACTCTAGTATAAACATAAAAAAGTTAAACTTTTGTATTTACAGATGAAAAGAGGAATGAATCTTTGTTAATCAGATGTTATGTTTATATACATAATTTTATCATACTGAGCAATATTTCAACGTTTCTTGGAATAATTCTACAGCCAATACAGTAAAACACTGACAGGGGGGTTTTATCCCCTGTATTATTGTCTATATACATAGATGAAATGTTAACAAGACGCAGCATATGCATTGACAAAATGTGTGATGTCTGCCTAGAATATGTGTGATGTCTATCTTGGAATATTAAAATTTAATTTACAATTTAACATGTCCATTCTACTTTAACGCTGTACAACTAAACTATGCTAAAAAGGCCACACTGTTGATCCTAACATACACCTGGACAAGGTTGTGGACGTGTCTCGTGATGAACTGAATAAAATGTTCACTATTATTAGTCTGTTGTCATAACTAACATTAAATTAATATACAGCTTATAGCTAATTATATATGTAACTTTTTTAAGGACATTTCTCCATATGAAAATGATGTGGAAGTTCCAAGTGGACAATTTCACAAGATTTTAATGAAAGCACTACAATATTCGAATGGTAAAAATAGTTCTGCAATTTAAAAACCACTAAACACCAAAAGAAATCGAAAAATTTTTACGCAAGTGGGATTCGATCACGAAAACTTGCAAACAAAAGCCGACAACTTAATCCATTACGCCACACAGATAAACATATAAACGGTGATAAAGTAGTGTTATACATCATCACAATGTGCATGATATATAAAAACCCTGTTTAAAATGGTTTGTTTAAAACAATTATGGGTAATACCTTGTTATGTATATTGAATTAATCGCGGTCGTCCGTGTGTATGTTTATTAATAAGCATAAATAGCGACAGCGATGAGCTGACGTCACTGCCACAAACAAGTCGAATTGTGTATATCGCGCACTTGGTCTGCGTAAGGCGACAGTTAAGCAAACAGTTTTTAAGCTGACCGCATATTTTGTACACATGTTAGTCATTGACATATTCCAATGAACTTTGAGTATGTGTTCTAAATTAGTGTTACACAGGTATTGATGGGAACTATATGAATTCGGTATGTTCATGTGGGCGATAATGGGAGAACGTTCGTCTAGCGCATAATATACAGCATATAAATAACTTCAACGGACAAAATACAAGGATCTGTTTATCAAAGTGTCTGTGTCTTGTGTGTCGCTGCCATTGTTTATAAGCCATAGACGAGCAAAGAACTGGCCCCTTCAGGTTCCCTTTTGTCAATTTGTCACCCATTGACATTGTAAACCAGGCTTGATGTACAATCCGTTAACTATCCATTCAGATAATAACTCGATACATCATGGTATAAGTTGTATTATATTTATGTTCACATACAACAGATACAATACAGCATGGACGCTGCTCAAAGAGATCTTTGGGCAAAAGGTGAATGAAAAGTTCCCAAAGAAACTGCCTGAGTAGACATCATGTTGTAAAGTATAGGCCTGTTTGATTTTAATTAGTTGTTATGCGCTAATGTTTAGTAAGTCATTTGGAAGTTTATTCGATGTGTTAAGCCTAGATTAACAACAGAAAAACAGGTTTCTAAAGGTTTATAATTAAACCACCCAAGTGGATATGGACACAATCCATATGGTGTCAAAGATTGATGGTACTGTTTAGACACTTCAGCCTTCCCTTTAATCCTGACATTTGTTGCTCTGACCCGAGGGTCAACGTAATTGGGGAACCGAGAAGGAGCCCTGGGAACCCTGGAATTGGCGCAGCTCCAAGAGTTCAAAAGTTTAACTTGCAAAATTGGGAAAGGAAGATTGGCAGACGTCATTGTCCAGTGGTTGAGAGGGTGGGTGGATTTAACAAATTGACCAATAGTAACGCGTATTGGGTATTTAAGCTATCACAGCGCCTCTAGTGACGGCGTCTGATTTTGGAAAACTGGGAGTATAAATACCCCGGAGGAGCGTTTACAAGTGGGCGGCAAGACTATTTTAAATTCACACTTAGGTGTGTAGTCATGCTGAATTTTAGGCATCCAAATTTTCAGTAAGGGTGGTCCTGGCGGGCCATACCTGCTTTAGCATTAGAATTCAAAATTTCCGGCCATAATTTTATTGTCAAATCTTCTAGATTTTAAGAATCTGTATACAGTTTGAGTGATGTTTACATTCACTACTTTTCTTTACGGTTTACAGTGATAGATGTCTTCACTGTTATTTTTATTTGTCATCGTGAGTGATTATATTGCTACTATGTACGTAGCCGTCTGATGCCAAGATTAAAATCGTTTCGAACCTGGAGAACAATGCGTTGACTACACTTCTGTAGTACTCTATGTACTCATTGGTCGAGTGAGTACAAATTCAGTTATAAATCTCGACCTGGCGAGCGCAAAAACGACGGACAATCAAAATATCCTTCGTTGTGAGAAATGCCTCCTGGACCATTGCGTGCGGCCCCGAAGAAGACAAGAAGAGGGAGGCATATATCTTACAATGTGTTGATTGTATCTGGGAAACAGAAGGAAAAGGTAATTACAGCCACAATGGAATCACGCTAGAAGTCACTGTTGGACAGGAAGTAAATATATTTCTTGTACATTATACAGGATCAAAGCCCCACTGCAGTGTGACAGGACTATCAACAGTTCTGTAATCATCACAGGTAGAAATGACAGTTAATTAGTCTTGTGGACAGGTAGTGCTGATATGTTATTAGTCCCCACAAACAGTTAGTAATGTTTTACAGGTGTCACTAGGCCATCTTGACAGAAACAATTCCATTCAAATGAAAGTGTTGCCTCATATAACAAAATAATATTAAACATTATTTATTTTGGGTGTCAACAAGTCAAAACCTTTAGTCTTTTTATTAAAATGAATAGTACGTTTTATATTGCAACGGCATAAACTTGTCTGTGGGACAAGTGTCCAGGATTATGTACTTGTCCTACACTGTCACTGGTAGCTACTTGTCCTACACGGTCACTGGTAGCTACTTGTCCTACACTGTCACTGGTAGCTACTTGTCCTACACTGTCACTGGTAGCTACTTGTCCTACACTGTCACTGGTAGCTACTTGTCCTACACTGTCACTGGTAGCTACTTGTCCTACACTGTCACTGGTAGCTACTTGTCCTACACTGTCACTGGTAGCTACTTGTCCTACACTGTTACTGGTAGCTACTTGTCCTACACTGTCACTGGTAGCTACTTGTCTTACACTGTCACTGGTAGCTACTTGTCCTACACTGTCACTGGTAGCTACTTGTTCTACACTGTCACTTGTAGCTACTTGTCCCGGACAAGCATCAATGTCAAGCCCTGCTTTGTGTCTTTGCCAATGGTTCATACACTATAGAGGGAAGTATTGACCAGTCTGTTTGTATATTGGTGAACTTGTGAGGTTATTATTGTCCTACTGGTTCTCCATACATATTTATTTACTCTTTTTCAATTTTTTTTGTATTCATATTAGGTGAAGTACAATATTTACGCTGTTGTGTCATTTTATCCCAACCTGGAGGTAGAGGCAATCCCTGAATTATGGCTCAGTGATGGCGACACAACATGTGAGTGGCCTCCCAACAATGTGACGCCTGCCATAGAATCAAGGCACAGCCCAGAGCTGATTGGACAACATGTAGCGTAGCTCCTGAAGAAAGGCATCAGTAAATATGGAACAAGATAAAATTACTGAATAAACGTCACAGATTTTAGAAATGAAATGGAAAGAGGAGTCGATTAAACGTCAAGATTCTAATTCTGATTAATATGTTTGTAAACATTGTTTTCTAACTCCAGCGAGCTTATAGGTCTAAAGAATAACGGTAATGATATATAAAGTAGAGTGCATTTTTAATATTGTGTAATGATATTACTAACGGCTCTCTTTGTTCCAGCATATTCCGTGGCTAACTGTAAAGAATGCTCCGCCAGTGACAGTGCTGTGTATCTAACGTGCAAAACTGATTCCGTTGTGAAAGAAAACGCCTGTCAAGGTAATTCCTTTTTGTGTTAAATTTCGACTTTGCTGCTGCTACGTTAACTAATGTAATCACGGAAGCTGCACAAGAGCACAACCCCATGCCACCTCTGACCCCAACAGTGGCAGCTCCAGCACTGACAGCTGTTGCCATGGTGACTGCACAAAAGCGCAACCCCATGCCACCTCTGACACCAGTTGTTGCAGCTCCAGCACTGACAGCTGTTTCCATGGAAACTACCAGAGTTATGACCACCAAAAAAAGAAACTAGCTAAACAAAGCAAAGTCCGACTGGAGATAGCTATGCCTACTAGGCCTACACCCACCCAAGAGCCCAGTACTTCTAAGACCACTGCATCTCAATCGAGAGCACACAACAGTTCTGATCGACCCAAACCTTGTCGACTGCAGCTCATCAAGGAAATCGAAGGCTGCAGAACGGGTCAATGGTGCACTGTTTTGTACGATGGTAAAATCTACCCAGGCATAATGCGACGAGTCATGGATATAACGAAAGAAACTGTGTTGGAGCAGTGCGTGTAAATTGTGGGACAGAACAGGTTCCGATGGCCTCTGAAGGATGACACAGCAGTGTACGAATTGCAGTTGACACTATATAGGCATAGTGCGACAAGTAACGGATGTGATGAAATACTCTATGGTGCCAGTGCATACAGTTGTGAGACAGAACATGTGGTGAGCTCTAAAGGTTGTCGATCATTTCCTCTGGCCTATTCCGGAGCCATTGACAGAAGACTATGAACATTAGGCCCTGTTAACATTTCATTTGACTATTCATTAATTTTATGTTTCTAATAAACACTATATTTTATTTATTAATTCAAAGTTTGGTCTACATAATTTGTTTGTTTGTCCAGTCACACACTGGTATTTATTAGTATATTGTGTTTGACTATTGATAACTATTATTGTCATAACGAACCCTATTTGTTATTTATGTATCATTTCAAAATTATCCTATATATAATCATTTTAATTTTGGTCCAATCGAAGACATTGGGTGGTCCAATCGAGGAAACCGTGGCCATGATTGGACTGTTTTGTAATTTTTTTTTTCTAATTTTTTTTTATTTCTTGTTGAAAATAAAATATAAACTCTATGTTAGTATATTGTTTACATCAGTTCCATTTGTTTTCGCATCTATATTCAAGTTTATCGTTAAGGGTCCCAATCCCGGCAACTCTCCCCTATACGTAACATAGTTTCAAACAAAAACGAATGTTATTTTGTTCCCACACACAAGCAAACACTATCCTCAATTGAAATTGAGAGATTTATTGAAAACAATTAGGAGTTTACCAAATTAAATGATGATGTGCAGATTCTGCACATCATAATTATGTAAGTTGTGGCAGAGGTGAAATCATGATTTACATTACATTCACTATGTGGCGCCACTGGTGGAGAGTTTGGCTCAAATCATAAATCAGTGAATGACTATTGAGAGAGATCATTTCTTTGTAGTTGAAGAAATTGTTCCATTGGTTGTGGAGCCATCGTCTGTGGTCGGCTGGATCGTGTACGCCCTCTTAGAACACAACTTCTGGATGCGAGAGGGTGAGGAACAGCGCACAGTGAGTGTCACATCAAATATTCTCCAAATAAAGCTTACCTCTAGTACAAGACATTTTGTGCAAGTCTCATTTGAAACACACTGGGAGATTCTGAGTCTGTCTGATTGATTGTTTCACATATAAGGGCAGCCCACTGATGATCTGACAATCTATCTCCACCTTTGTCAGTCCCTTGCTGCCACTTGTGTCTCATGGAAGTCAAGTCCTGTCTTGTCTTTGATGTTGTCCATCCAGTCCTATCTCTGTCTGTCTCTGTGTCTTGCAGGAAGACTTTACTAGGCCAATGGATGTCATATGCTAAATTGAGTGTATGTAACATTTAATAAGTAGACGCGATTTTTAAATTAAACAAATGAAAAAATATGCCTATCACTTTATGTTCATTATTTGAAATTACAGCCCTTGTATCTCCCAGAATGCAATGTGCATGTTGACAAACGCATCTGTAGATGTACAACTTGTTCTCTTTCTGTACCTTTATTAGTTTAAGACGACTGATTTGATTGGATTTGCTGGTGTTATTTGATTAACTGGCATTGAACAATATACCCCTTTTACATGAAGGGAAATAACCAACAAAGTGGGGCAAATATTTTTACAAGACTGCATACTTTGTGATGTACAAATGTTTATGAGATATAATCTACACATGGTTTCATGTTACTGGTCTCCTGGGGCCAGTTTAGTTTAACAGGAACAACTGTCATCCCTGATTGTTGAAATAAACTATTGTAGCTATGCTACAGGTGATTATTGTCTTAAACTGTTTTATAAGAACAATTATCACTAAGCAGGTTGTTATCCATGAATCACTGAGTAATACAATATTTCTGTCTGTCTGCAGTACCTTGCCCTGCCGCCAGTAATTGCCCCGTACAAATGTTCAGTTCTGCCGCTAAGCTACAACCCTGAGTTTACGTCATTTGTGAAACATATCTGTAAGTATTACCTGTGTTTGTTGTGTACTATAAACTGCTAGAGAAGTATTCTTCTTTTTGTAGTCATAGCCTCAATTACAGCGTTGGTGTCTCATTGCAATCTCTCTATCCACTTCAAGCCCACCATCTCTCCTATGCTCAATGTTGTCAATCTCTCTATCCACTTCAAGTCCACCATCTCTCCTATGCTCCATGTTGTCAATCTCTCTATCCACTTCAAGCCCACCATCTCTCCTATGCTCCATGTTGTCAATCTCTCTATCCACTTCAAGTCCACCATCTCTCCTATGCTCGATGTTGTCAATCTCTCTATCCACTTCAAGTCCACCATCTCTCCTATGTTCGATGTTGTCAATCTCTCTATCCACTTCAAGTTCACCATCTCTCCTATGCTCAATGTTGTCAATCTCTCTATCCACTTCAAGTCCATCATCTCTCCTATGCTCGATGTTGTCAATCTCTCTATCCACTTCAAGTCCACCACCTCTCCTATGCTCCATGTTGTCAATCCATCTAATTTTTTCTACCTCTGGTCTTCTTGTTCCAATGGCCGTACTTAGTCAGCTTTCTTCCCTCAATGAAACAACTGACCTTTTTTAACCCCTGCTTTATTTTTATTTGGAAATAAACAATCGAAAAATGTATAGCCTGACTCTGTATAAAAAGTATGACAGACACAAATTAGTGTCTGCATTGACCACCTCTCTGTATTGACCACCTCTCTGTATTGACCACCTCTCCATAATGACTAGCCGTCCAATACATCTATATTTACTGTTGATTGTATTGAGCATCTGCTTAAGCAAAGAAGTTCACCTTTTAGCTTAACATAACTATGATATTCACACAGTGTCTGTATTCTACACAGTCATATACATTAAATATACATCTTATATATACATTGAGCATAACTTTATGTGATAACTAATTTGCAACATTAATAATAATAGAATATAAATATCAAAGCTATGAATAAATATTAAATTAAAAGGTTTTAATATTAAAATACTCAGTCAGAGTCAGATAATTTGTATTACACAGTATAAAATATTGCTATTATTATTATTTCTTACTGTTTCTATTACATTAACACAAATTTATATCTAATACTCTGGCATTATTACTTTCGCTGAATGTTAATTAGAATTTGTTTAGAAGACCATCCTTCCTTTTCACCATCTTAAAATTATTCCAGATTATCATTGTGACAAACATGTCCAACATTGTTTTTGTGAACATAAAATTTGTATCAGTTGAGTTATTTGTACATTACTTTCATCAACAGAATAATGTATAATTGTTTGTGCTAGGATGACAACATGGAGGTTGCACTGAACTGACTCCAGTGTGTGGAGCAACCAGTGTCAATGAAAGAAGTGATTTAAGTGATGTCAATGACGGTATTTATCTTTTAATACTTGGATCGGTGTTTAGCATTCAGCCCAGTACGAGCCTTTAGAGTGAGTCAGCTGCAAGGTTATAAGTTGTTCATTCTGTCATTATTTCACTTGCATGCAAAGCCCTTTAACAATATTCCATCACCTTTCATCGTTTCCTTAGAAGCCTGTATATCAGAAAGCACATTTGTCTAATTATCTGTCATGAAATATTGTCAAATGTTTTTTTCAGACTTTCTGACGACTACAGTCCGTTTGCCAGTGACACTGACAGTGAACCTGATTTTGTAAGTGTTTAATAAGTCTAATTAATTAATTTAATCTAATTAATAAGCTCCATTTAAAACTTCATCAACTGATTTAGCCTATCACAAATCTATGTCCAAATATGCAGCCTGTGAATAGTTGAAGTAACATCCGCAGTCGATTGAATAAAAATTCATATTTTTTACTTTGCAGAAGATTTCTTCACCAAAACAATCAGAAGAACTTGTTGATGCATCTGTATCATTTGATGGTAAGTTAGATTAATTTAGCTTCAATTAATTGTTTTTTAAATAATTGAAACTAACTTACTTAATATTGATTAAACGTGTGATCAATGTGGCTAACAGGGTTGTAGGGTTTCATAGATTTTGAGACACAATTACAGATTTATGTAAATACACTAATTCAGTCCCATTAATATATGTACAATATAGATCACAAGCAATAACTTTATTGCAAATGTGTCTTTAGATTCACTTCACAAAATCCCCAACTTGAGTGTTCACTCAGTCCAGATGTCTGTCACTGAAGGGTGAGTTGGTTGCCTTATTTAAACTGTTGCAACTGACATGGTTTCATTTCAGTGTTGTTGCAGGTTCGATTCGTGTTGGTGTTCGGAAACACATGTTTGTGTTCTGATACTCCTAAGCTTTTACTTCATGTTTTAGGTACACATGTTTGTGTTCTGATATTCCTAAGCTTTTACTTCATGTTTTAGGTACACATGTTTGTGTTCTAATGTTCTTGAACATGGTTTCATTTTAGTGTTGTTGCAGGTTCGATTCATGTTGGTGTTCGGAAACACATGTTTGTGTTCTGATATTCCTAAGCTTTTTACTTAATGCTTTAGGTACACATGTTTGTGTTCTGATATTCCTAAGCTTTTACTTCATGTTTTAGGTACACATGTTTGTGTTCTGATATTCCTAAGCTTTTACTTAATGTTTTAGGTACACATGTTTGTGTTCTAATGTTTTTGAACCTTTACTTAAGTGTTGTGGCAGGTTCAATTCCTGTTGGTGTTCTGATTAACATACCTGGTTGGACACACGTGGTATTGGTTCTTTCATTCCATCTTTAATTATCAACAAACATAAATCAAACACTTAAATATATGTACATTGAAAAAATCTTATTCTGACAAGCATCCTTCAAACTTACATAATTTTTTGTCTTGGTGCTGCTCTATTTGAAAACAGTGAAAATAGTGTTGTATTCTTCCGTGCAATATTTGATTACAGTCGTTTTCAGATCATGTTTATAATTGTTCTTCAGCCTTATCGATACAGCGGCCAATACATCTGGATCTGATGATGCAGGCAAAAAGTAAGCCTTTGTTTAATTGTTTATTTGTTGGTTCTGATATTTTATTTCAGTGTTGTTTTAGATTTGATTCATGTTGGTGTTCGGAAACACACGTTTGTGTTGTAGTATTCCTAAGCTTTCACTTCAAGTTTGTGATCATACATTCTGCCACTGATGTCTTGATGTCATTCACCAGGTCTTTTTCCCACTTGCTACCAATTTGAGCACAGACAGTTCTCTCTATCTAGTGTATATAGACAGTCAAACCTGCTCAAGTGACTACCTGCATAAAGAGGCCATCAGCCATTAACAGTTATACCTTTGATAAAAAATAAATCTGGTGACACTAACGATGTTAATAACTACAGACTAATTGCACTGGTTACAGTAACTAAGGTCTGTGAGATTGTATAGTATTAATGACGGCAGTGTATGTGCATGGGTTTTGTCGGAAATAAAAAGTATTCTGTTCTAACGACCACTGTCAGTGTTTCGTCTAAATGTATTCCAGGCACCCATACACCAGTTGCATCAACATCCGATTTGGGAAACTGCAGAAAACCAACATTTGGTATGTGTGTGAGCTATTCGAGTTACATTAATAATTATATATTAGCTTATATAATTGCTTAATAATTAAATTATTATTAAAATGATTATTAAATTCATCACTTCATCGGCTCTTTCTAGTGATAATGATATGATCTAGGAATGACTCGCCTTGTGATCACAATACAGTGTTTTATTCATAGTAACATTTCAGTTGTTGTGATTTTAAGAATATTGTCTATGTTTCATATGTTGAGTTATATGAAATGTGTTAAAAACACACAGATCATATCAACACCATCATAATTACAGCTGCTTCTTTTATTTATTGTTGTCTATTTTGCAGCTGTGGCCGACAACAGCCGCAGTGAGGATGATGTGCCACAACCCTAGAGAGAGAGAGAGGATGTGCCAACCCCAAGAGAGAGAGGATGTGCCACCCCCGAGAGAAAGAGGATGTGTAACCCCCGAGAGAGAGAGGATGTGCCACCCCCGAGAGAGAGAGGATGTGCAACCCCCGAGAGAGAGAGGATGTGCAACCCCCGAGAGAGAGAGGATGTGCCACCCCCAAGAGAGAGACGATGTGCCACCCCCGAGTGAGAGACGATGTGCCACCCCCAAGAGAGAGAGGATGTGCAACCCCCGAGAAAGAGAGGATGTGCAACCTCCGAGAGAGAGAGAGGATGTGCCACCCCTGAGAGAGAGAGGATGTGCAACCCCCGAGAGAGAGTGGATGTGACACCCCCGAGTGAGAGAGGATGTGCCACCCCAAGAGAGAGAGGATGTGCAACCTCCGAGAGAGAGAGGATGTGCAACCTCCGAGAGAGAGAGGATGTGCCACCCCTGAGTGAGAGAGGATGTGCCACCCCCGAGAGAGAGTGGATGTGACACCCCGAGAGAGAGGTGACGTGTCATTATGGTTGATAGAGGAGAATAATAAGCCATCAACGTATTCATGTAACTTTACTGATGCCTCATTGATATATGTGATAGGGTATAATGAATACTTTTCTTATAGATATTCCCATAATTTTGAATTATTCAGAGCCAATTAACAATATAAGCAAGTGTCTTTAACCATTCATGACACCAGTAATAATTGCTTATTGCACCCGTAGCTTGATCATTAACACAATAGTTATTTGTAATATTTTTCCAGTTGCAGTTGACACCAGCAGTGACAATGAGAAGGAAGTGTCACAGTTGACACCAGCAGTGACAATGAGAAGGAAGTGTCACAGTTGACACTAGCAGTGACAATGAGAAGGAAGTGTCACAGTTGACACTAGCAGTGACAATGAGAAGGAAGTGTCACAGTTGACACCAGCAGTGACAATGAGAAGGACGTGTCACAGTTGACACCAGCAGTGACAATGAGATGGAAGTGTCACAGTTGACACCAGCAGTGACAATGAGAAGGAAGTGTCACAGCTGAAAAAAAGAAGTATACAAGATTTTGTAGTGAATTATAGAAGTCTTACAACTTAAAAGGTCAGTAACCCGTAAAGCCATTAGTAGATGATTTGGTATTCATTATTACATATATCAAATAAACATTCCTGTCTTCATATGCTGCAATCTAATGATATAATCACACACAGATCAGCCAATAAATTATGATCATACAGTTAACTATATCCAATTAATTGTGATCATACATTTATTTGAATAATTCATCATCATATATATATATCATGTAACATGTACAAGTAATATAAATGTTCATGTTTATGCTACTACGATGATGTCATGTACAGGTAATATAAATGTTCATGTTTATGCTACTATGATGATGTCATGTACAGGTAATATAAATGTTTATGCTACTATGATGATGTCATGTACAGGTAATATAAATGTTTATGCTACTACGATGATGTCATGTACAGGTAATGTAAATGTTCATGTTTATGCTACTACGATGATGTCATGTACAGGTAATATAAATGTTCATGTTTATGCTACTATGATGATGTCATGTACAGGCAATATAAATGTTCATGTTTATGCTACTATGATGATGTCATTTTCATCAAAGAGCATCCATTGGAAGGACACAGATCATTTGATGCTTGACAGCTACTTTCAGTCTTTCTTCGAAGGACGTGGACAAGAAAAGGACACAAAAGGCAATTTGCCAAGTAAGAATAACATTTACAAGAAATTACATTTTGGTAACAAGAAATTACAACACTTTGGAAGTAAAAATTATATGCTAATTTTTTATTTTATTTTTCACCTACATATTCTCCAAAATATGTCATACCTTGAATCATACCTTAAGCTACAATTTGTATAAATCACCTAACATTCAGACAAAAACTACATCATGTTACTTATTCTGCCATGTCGTAATCTAAGTTTGTAATATCACTACAAATCATCCAACACAATCAGAAAAATCACAAAATAAGATTAATCATGAAATTTATGTGTTTCAAAATATAGTTTGGCTTGATTATGGTTACAGTCAGTTTGCGTTTATGTTTATAATAATTCTTCAGTCATCGATATATGTATATTGAAAACGGTGTGAAATACTGTTGCATCCCTCCATGGAATTGATTACTGTCAGTTTGCGATCATGTTTATAATCATTCTTCAGCCATATCCATACAGCGCTGGATACAGAAACCTCAACTGCAGCACCTGACACCGCAGATGAAAAGTAGGCCATCTCTTAATTTGAAGTTTGTTGGTTCTAATATTCCTAAGCCTTTTTTGTGTGTTTTCACAGGGCTGGTTCCTGTTGGTGAACATGTTTCATGTTTGTGTGTTTTAAATGTTGTTGCAGGTATGAATCCTGTTGGTGTTCTGGAACATATATTTGTGTGTTTTAATATTCCTAAGCCTTTGTTGAAGTGCTGATGCAGATTCGAATCATGTTGGTGGTTTGTTTGTTGGTTCTAATATTCCTAAGTCTTTATTGGAGTGTTGTACTGGTTCAGTTATTGTTTGTGTCTTCTAGTGTTTGTAAGTCTACTTAAGTGTTGTGGCAGGTTCAATTCCTGTTGGTGTTCTGAATAACACACCTGGCTGGGCACACCTGGTAATTGGGCACATTTGGTAATTGGTTCATTCACCCAAGACATGTTTATCTTTGAAAATAATAAATTGAAGTATTACCACAGTGCAACACTTCAAAATAGGATGTACTCTGACCTGTAATTAGTTCATTCAGTAAATAGGCCTACGTGTTTATTTCTTACAATAATAAATTTTAGATTTACCACAGTGCAATCTTTACCCTTAAAATTACGTAAATGTTTACTATCTGGGGTCCTTTTCTTTCAATGTACTTTCTACACCTGTCGTTGTCTTTGTGTGTGCTTTAACAATTTAATGATGCCAGCGTTTTGGAAGTAAAGAAAGCTGTTATATTACAGTACTTAATTTATTTCTTCCTAATAATATTGATGGTGTGACAGGATCAAACAACACTGTTAATATGTAGAAATCTCACTAAGAGGATTTGTTTAATTGTTAAGAAAAAACTGAGGTGAACAGAATGTATTATACTTGTGGTGGAATCAGAATCACTTAGAAAACTCTAGCATAAACATAATAAAGTTAAACTTCTTTATTTACAGATGAAAAGAGGAATGAATCTTTGTTAATCAGATGTTAAGTTTATATACATAATTTTATCATACTGAGCAATATTTGAACGTTTCTTGGAATAATTCTACAGCCAATACTTCTCCACAGCCAACGGAGTAAAACACTGACAGGGGGGTTTATCCCCTGTATTATTGTCTATATACATAGATGAAATGTTAACAAGACGCAGCATATGCATTGACAAAATGTGTGATGTCTGCCTAGAATATGTGTCATGTCTGTCTTGGAATATTTAAATTTAATTTACAATTTAACATGTCCATTCCACTTTAACGCTATACAAGTAAAATATGCTAAAAAGGCCACACTGTTGGTCCTAACATACACCTGGACAAGGTTGTGGACGTGTCTCGTGATGAACTGAATAAAATGTTCACTATTATTAGTCTGTTGTCATAACTAACATTAAATTAATATACAGCTTATAGATATAATTATATATGTTACTTTTTTAATGACATTTCTCCATATGAAAATGATGTGGAAGTTCCAAGTGGACAATTTCACAAGATTTTAATGAAAGCACTACAATATTCGAATGCTAAAAATATTTCAGCAATTTAAAAACCACTAAACACCAAAACAAATCGAAAACTTTTTTACGCAAGTGGGATTCGAACACGAAAACTTGCAATCAAAAGCCAACGACTTAATACATTACGCCACACAGTTACACATATAAATGGTGATAAAGTAGTGTTATACATCATCACAATGTGCATGATATATCAAAACCCTGTTTAAAATGGTTTGTTTAAAACAATTATGGGTAATACCTTGTTGTGTATATTGAATTAATCGCGGTCGTCTGTGTGTATGTTTATTAATAAGCATAAATAGCGACAGCGATGAGCTGACGTCACGTCACTGCCACAAACAAGTCGAATTGTGTATATCGCGCACTGGCGGCAGTTAAGCAAACAGTTTTTAATGTGACCGCATATTTTGTATACATGTTAGTCATTGACATATTCCAATGAACGTTGAGTATTAGTATGTGTTCTAAATTAGTGTTACACAGGTATTGATGAGAACTATATGAATTCGATATGTACGTGTGGGCGATAATGGGAGAACGTTCGTCTAACGCGCATAAATAACTTCAACAACAGACGAAAACACAAGGATCTGTTTATCTAAGTTTCCCTCGTCCACTCTGCACAAAACCTGATTGAACTAACCCTTGCTGTTGTGAGCGTGAGTAAAGGGACGGATTGCCGATCTTTTGTTAGGTCACACGAAATTTCGAAAACATGTTTGGTTTCATAAGAAATCCGGGAGATTTGTTCACCCGTCTGGGAGAACTGGAGATTTTATAGATTTCCGGGAGTCTCTTGGCGAATCCGGGAGACTTGATCTAGTCAGCCAGCAAGTTTCTGTTGTCTTTCTCCCTCTTGAATTAATTGAGCCCATTGTGAATCAGGTTCATTGATGTTCATATCTGTATAGTGTATGAATTGTTTAACAGTTTGTACAGTCGGCTAAATACATATTCCTAAGTCTTTATTGGAGTGTTGTACTGATTCAGTTATTGTTTGTGTTCTCGAACACATGTTTGTGTTTTCTAGTGTTTGTAAGCCTTTACTTAAGTGTTGTGGCAGGTTCAATTCCTGTTGGTGTTCTGAATAACACACCTGGCTGGGCACACCTGGTAATTGGGCACATTTGGTAATTGGTTCATTCACCCAAGACATGTTTATCTTTAAAAATAATAAATTGAAGTATTACCACAGTGCAACACTTCAAAATAGGATTTACTCTTACCTGTAATTAGTTCATTCAGTAAATAGGCTTACATGTTTATTTCTTACAATAATAAATTTTAGATTTACCACAGTGCAAACTTTATACCCTTAAAATTACGTAAATGTTTACTGTAGTATTCCAGTGTGAAATGTTCTTGCATGGAATATTTGATTAGTGATAACAGTCTTGTAGCTTATTCTACATAGTATATTTTTGTGGTTGGGATGTATGTCTAACATGTTAAGGCATGAGTGGTTGGGATGTATGCCTAACATGTTAAGGCACGAGTGGTTGGGATGTATACCTAACATGTTAAGGCACGAGTGACACTCCAGGTTATTGGTCTAACAATATGTGTTTACGGTGTTTTCCTTACTTGGCAAGTTGTTACATTTTCTTTCATCACGTCTGATTTAGACTTGATAATGCATCAACCAGTACAGTTTAAAAGAAAAATCTGTTATTAAATAAATATTGAACTCATGTTTTAGTGAAGACATTGGACTTCCCAGTGACACACTGCTATATTTGACTAATGACTGGATGTATGTGTTACCTCACTGGATCAATGTAGGACTTCCCAGTGACACACTGCTACATTTTACTAATGACTGGATGTATGTGTTACCTCACTGGATCAATGTAGGACTTCCCAGTGACACACGGCTACATTTTACTAATGACTGGATGTATGTGTTACCTCACTGGATCAATGTAGGACTTCCCAGTGACACACGGCTACATTTTACTAATGACTGGATGTATGTGTTACCTCACTGGATCAATGTAGGACTTCCCAGTGACACACGGCTACATTTTACTAATGACTGGATGTATGCGTTACCTCACTGGATCAATATATGTTGTATGTGTTACCTCACTGGATCAATGTATGTTGTATGTGTTACCTCACTGGATCAATGTATGTTGTATGTGTTACCTCACTGGATCAATGCATGTTGTATGTGTTACCTCACTGGATCAATGTATGTTGTATGTGTTACCTCACTGGATCAATGTATGATGTATGTGTTACCTCACTGGATCAATGTATGTTGTATGTTACCTCACTGGATAAATGTATGTTGTATGTGTTACCTCACTGGATCAATGCATGTTGTATGTGTTACCTCACTGGATCAATGTATGTTGTATGTGTTACCTCACTGGATCAATGTATGTTGTATGTGTTACCTCACTGGATCAATGTATGATGTATGTGTTACCTCACTGGATCAATGTATGCTGTATGTGTTACCTCACTGGATAAATGTATGTTGTATGTGTTACCTCACTGGATCAATGTATGTTGTATGTGTTACCTCACTGGATCAATGTATGTTGTATGTTACCTCACTGGATCAATGTATGTTGTATGTGTTACCTCACTGGATCAATGTACGTTGCATGGATATTCAAAATCTGTTTTGGATGAAACAACTGTATTGCTAAGGACTGGGCTCGATTAATAGCAACATTTACTAGGAATCTTTTGTATGAATAATCTACATACAGTTATTCATAACAATATAATAAACATAATATATCGTCTAAAGACAAGTTTGCATTTTTCAACATTTGACAGCTACAAAGAAAATACATGTTACTGTTTCTGCATCAGCCATATATCTGTATAAATCCCATTTTTACTACATAGATTCTACAGAATGTGCTTCAAACATGTTGCCACTTTTGTGTTGATGTCATTCACCAGTTCTTGTTCAGTTCTGTCTTGGTGCCAGATTGAGCCCGTGTTCACTAGAAGTGTTGATGTCATTCACCAGTTCTTGTTCAGTTCTGTCTTGGTGCCAGATTGAGTCCGTGTTCACTAGAAGTGTTGATGTCATTCACCAGTTCTTGTTCAGTTCTGTCTTGGTGCCAGATTGAGCCCGTGTTCACTAGAAGTGTTGATGTCATTCACCAGTTCTTGTTCAGTTCTGTCTTGGTGCCAGATTGAGCCCGTGTTCACTAGAAGTGTTGATGTCATTCACCAGTTCTTGTTCAGTTCTGTCTTGGTGCCAGATTGAGCCCGTGTTCACTAGAAGTGTTGATGTCATTCACCAGTTCTTGTTCAGTTCTGTCTTGGTGCCAGATTGAGTCCGTGTTCACTAGAAGTGTTGATGTCATTCACCAGTTCTTGTTCAGTTCTGTCTTGGTGCCAGATTGAGCCCGTGTTCACTAGATGTGTTGATGTCATTCACCAGTTCTTGTTCAGTTCTGTCTTGGTGCCAGATTGAGCCCGTGTTCACTAGAAGTGTTGATGTCATTCACCAGTTCTTGTTCAGTTCTGTCTTGGTGCCAGATTGAGCCCGTGTTCACTAGAAGTGTTGATGTCATTCACCAGTTCTTGTTCAGTTCTGTCTTGGTGCCAGATTGAGTCCGTGTTCACTAGAAGTGTTGATGTCATTCACCAGTTCTTGTTCAGTTCTGTCTTGGTGCCAGATTGAGTCCGTGTTCACTAGAAGTGTTGATGTCATTCACCAGTTCTTGTTCAGTTCTGTCTTGGTGCCAGATTGAGCCCGTGTTCACTAGAAGTGCTCTCTTTTCTATTAGTAGAATATAAGTGTGTAATTATTCTAGCAAACAAATTATTGTCATTTGTTAATACCTTAAGACTTCAATTAGCTTCCTGTAATCCTAGGAATGGGAAAACAGCGTATAACAAATCCCTAAGATGCTGCATCTACTGCCACGATGTTGTCATTGGCGGGAAATTGAAGCGTCATGTCTTCTGACAACATAAAGCCAAAGATGATGTCAAAGATGATGTCAAAGATGATGTCAAAGATGATGTCAAAGATGATGTCAAGGCAGCCATGTTGATGTCAACAACAAGCTCTACTTCTCCACTACTTTTCCCACTGCACTCTACAATACTTTTTGTCATGTTATATTTTACATGTCAGGACAGGGGTAATTAAAAAAAAATTATGCTTATTCTGTTATATACGTTTCCTGTATATTTGTATATGTGTGCAGTTGTTATATTTTGAGTAATGGGGGTGTGGCAAAAAGAGATTCAATATGTTTTACTCTAAGACCAACTATACACTTTGGCCTTAACAAATTGCAATAATTACACAAATAAAATGTCCTATCCAGTTGGAGTTGCTGCACTTAAATAACTTATTTAAATTGTGCCAACTCTGATATTGTATTGTAAGTGTTTTATTGAATCTTTGTTATTCCTAGGCAATGTTTATCGATGATATCAGGCGGCAGGGGATATATTGGTACAATACGAATATGATCAGGATCGAGTGCCAAACAACCCGCACAAATCCCTGGTGAAGAGTTCCTGGCTGAAAGGAAATCCAAGCGTCCTGACAGCATCAGCCTATGTTCAGAATGCAAAAGGTTTATTTCTGGCCGCAACTTCTGGCGACACAAGAAATCCTGCACCAGTGCCAGTGCACCCTTCAGTGGTGATGCTTCGTCAGCCACATGACGATTTGGAATTTGCGACAAATATTTTGATCAAATTTCGTGACACACATGCTGGTAAGCCGTATGTCACGGGCTGAATCATTCAGTATGTGGGGTACCGGCATTACTGCCTACGACACAGTAATGTATCCAATATGGATGAGGTTAGAAAAAGCGTGATGCAGGAGATGTGAGAGATGCAGGAGAGTAGCAGCAGATGAAGGCCTCGATGCTTCAAATATGGGCATAGAGTATATGTTTTCTCGGCAACACCTCGCCTTGCTGCGTGAAACAATCAATGTACTTGCAGGTGATAAATATGGCTTGAAGCTGAGCATAAACGCTATCATCCTGAGGACCGTGAAGACATTAAAAGGTATGTATGGCGAGAGGATGGATAATGTCAAGTGTCATGAGCTTGACCTGTTCACAGACGCATTAAAGTTCTGGTCACACGAACTGTTTGCATCTGCGTGATACCGGGCAATTGCCCAATCCATGGACAAGGTGCGTAGACCAGCGTCCCTTCCTGAAGAGGATGATATGTTTAAACTAAAGGTCTACGTCACCAGGGAGATAAAGAGGTTACCCTCCAGCTTGACCATCCAAGGAGAGGACTATGTCCTGCTGCAGTCACTGGTCGTATGTCACCAGGGAGATAGAGAGGTTACCCTCCAGCTTGACCATCCAAGGAGAGGACTATGACCTGCTGCGGTCACTGGTCGTACGTCACCAGGGAGATAGAGAGGTTACCCTCCAGCTTGACCATCCAAGGAGAGGACTATGTCCTGCTGCGGTCACTGGTCGTACGTCACCAGGGAGATAGAGAGGTTACCCTCCAGCTTGACCATCCAAGGAGAGGACTATGTCCTGCTGCGGTCACTGGTCGTATGTCACCAGGGAGATAGAGAGGTTACCCTCCAGCTTGACCATCCATGGAGAGGACTATGTCCTGCTGCAGTCACTGGTCGTATGTCACCAGGGAGATAGAGAGTTTACTCTCCAGCTTGACCATCCAAGGAGAGGACTATGTCCTGCTGCGGTCACTGGTCGTATGTCACCAGGGAGATAGAGAGGTTACCCTCCAGCTTGACCATCCAAGGAGAGGACTATGTCCTGCTGCGGTCACTGGTCGTATGTCACCAGGGAGATAGAGAGGTTACCCTCCAGCTTGACCATCCAAGGAGAGGACTATGTCCTGCTGCAGTCACTGGTCGTATGTCACCAGGGAGATAGAGAGGTTACCCTCCAGCTTGACCATCCAAGGAGAGGACTATGTCCTGCTGCGGTCACTGGTCGTATGTCACCAGGGAGATAGAGAGGTTACCCTCCAGCTTGACCATCCAAGGAGAGGACTATGTCCTGCTGCGGTCACTGGTCGTATGTCACCAGGGAGATAGAGAGTTTACCCTCCAGCTTGACCATCCAAGGAGAGGACTATGTCCTGCTGCGGTCACTGGTCGTATGTCACCAGGGAGATAGAGAGGTTACCCTCCAGCTTGACCATCCAAGGAGAGAACTATGTCCTGCTGCGGTCACTGGTCGTATGTCACCAGGGAGATAGAGAGGTTACCCTCCAGCTTGACCATCCAAGGAGAGGACTATGTCCTGCTGCAGTCACTGGTCGTATGTCACCAGGGAGATAGAGAGTTTACCCTCCAGCTTGACCATCCAAGGAGAGGACTATGTCCTGCTGCGGTCACTGGTCGTATGTCACCAGGGAGATAGAGAGGTTACCCTCCAGCTTGACCATCCAAGGAGAGGACTATGTCCTGCTGCAGTCACTGGTCGTATGTCACCAGGGAGATAGAGAGGTTACCCTCCAGCTTGACCATCCAAGGAGAGGACTATGTCCTGCTGCGGTCACTGGTCGTATGTCACCAGGGAGATAGAGAGGTTACCCTCCAGCTTGACCATCCAAGGAGAGGACTATGTCCTGCTGCGGTCACTGGTCGTATGTCACCAGGGAGATAGAGAGGTTACCCTCCAGCTTGACCATCCAAGGAGAGGACTATGTCCTGCTGCAGTCACTGGTCGTATGTCACCAGGGAGATAGAGAGGTTACCCTCCAGCTTGACCATCCAAGGAGAGGACTATGTCCTGCTGCGGTCACTTGTCGTATGCCGCCTTACATTATTCAACGGCAGAAGATGTGAAGAGTCAGCACGAACGCTTCTTTCCGAATGGGAGGATGCCATCAATGGCGAATGGCTGAGGAAGCATGAGGTATGAAAACCAAAATGTGATTATTATTTTAAGGAACCACTGCATACATAACTAATTTAATATATGTAGTTTAAACAGGTTAGTGTTCCTTCATACTAATTACATACTGCCAAAGGTTCTATTACAGACGATCTATTACTATCACTTCTTACTGCTTCTACAACAGTTACATTAATATATTACCATGATGTTTGTAACTATGTGTCAATGACAACACTTGTAATCACTAACTTTTCTTAATCCAATCCACCATCAATTATAACAAAAAGTGGAATTACATTGCCCTTTGTGTGTGCAGTTGTATTAGGAAGAAATCACGATGGGACAATGGCAGACTAATCCGACATTGTTTACTTACTAGAGATTTTCTGAAGCTGTAAACTGATCACCCTTGTCTTGATGTTTGAATGTACATTGTTTACACCTTATTGGCTGTTACCATTACACCACCATGACCTATTACAATTCCATTACCCCATGTCTAGTTGTATATTCCTGCCACAATATGTTTTGTAGCACAATATTTTGATTATAATGTTACCATGTATAGCATACCCATTTATAATAATGATATCACAAACCTCCAGGTTGCAGATGTTGAGGAGCGCTACCTTTCTGGTCAGTACAAGCTGACGTATCTACACGGAACAGGTCTGTCTATATTATAATAATTATATCACAAACCTCCAGGTTGCAGATGTTGAGGAGCGCTACCTTTCTGGTCAGTACAAGCTGACGTATCTACACGGAACAGGTCTGTCTATATTATAATAATTATATCACAAACCTCCAGGTTGCAGATGTTGAGGAGCGCTACCTTTATGGTCAGTACAAGCTGACGTATCTACACGGAACAGGTATGTCTATATTATAATAATTATATCACAAACCTCCAGGTTGCAGATGTTGAGGAGCGCTACCTTTCTGGTCAGTACAAGCTGACGTATCTACACGGAACAGGTCTGTCTATATTATAATAATTATATGACAAACCTCCAGGTTGCAGATGTTGAGGAGCGCTACCTTTCTGGTCAGTACAAGCTGACGTATCTACACGGAACAGGTCTGTCTATATTATAATAATTATATCACAAACCTCCAGGTTGTAGATGTTGAGGAGCGCTACCTTTCTGGTCAGTACAAGCTGACGTATCTACACGGAACAGGTCTGTCTATATTATAATAATTATATCACAAACCTCCAGGTTGCAGATGTTGAGGAGTCCTACCTTTCTGCTCAGTACAAGCTGACGTATCTACACAGAACAGGTCTGTCTATATTATAATAATTATATCACAAACCTCCAGGTTGCAGATGTTGAGGAGCGCTACCTTTATGGTCAGTACAAGGTGACGTATCTACACGGAACAGGTATGTCTATATTATAATAATTATATGACAAACCTCCAGGTTGCAGATGTTGAGGAGTCCTACCTTTCTGGTCAGTACAAGCTGACGTATCTACACGGAACAGGTATGTCTATATTATAATAATTATATCACAAACCTCCAGGTTGTAGATGTTGAGGAGCGCTACCTTTCTGGTCAGTACAAGCTGACGTATCTACACGGAACAGGTCTGTCTATATTATAATAATTATATCACAAACCTCCAGGTTGCAGATGTTGAGGAGCGCTACCTTTCTGCTCAGTACAAGCTGACGTATCTACACGGAACAGGTATGTCTATATTATAATAATTATATGACAAACCTCCAGGTTGCAGATGTTGAGGAGCGTTACCTTTCTGGTCAGTACAAGGTGACGTATCTACACGGAACAGGTATGTCTATATTATAATAATTATATGACAAACCTCCAGGTTGCAGATGTTGAGGAGCGCTACCTTTCTGGTCAGTACAAGGTGACGTATCTACACGGAACAGGTATGTCTATATTATAATAATTATATGACAAACCTCCAGGTTGCAGATGTTGAGGAGCGCTACCTTTCTGGTCAGTACAAGCTGACGTATCTACACGGAACAGGTCTGTCTATATTATAATAATTATATCACAAATCTCCAGGTTGCAGATGTTGAGGAGTGCTACCTTTCTGGTCAGTACAAGCTGACGTATCTACACGGAACAGGTCTGTCTATATTATAATAATTATATCACAAACCTCCAGGTTGCAGATGTTGAGGAGCGCTACCTTTCTGGTCAGTGCAAGCTGACGTATCTACACGGAACAGGTCGGCAGTTTCTACCAGTCTTGATTCCGGTCGACTGTGTTGCTGCAGTTGAGTTGCTTATCCAGCACAGAAGTGAGAACAACAAGCGGCGGAAAACAACTTTGTATTTGTCAGCAAAGGTTTGTGTGTTGAAAGGTTTGTGTGTTCAAAGGTATGTGTGTTCAAAGGTATGTGTGTTTAAAGGTATGTGTGTTCAAAGGTATGTGTGTTCAAACGTAAGTAAACAAATGAAGGTTTTCAGGGTAAAACGCGATATTTCCATGTTTTTTACAAAAACTCACTACTGAGCCTCGTCCTCAGAGCGTTTATGAAGACTTGTACAAGATATTGGAATATCTTAAAATTACAAAATCATGGCAACTAATAGCAATGGCCTAACGTTTTTTTTAATTTCAATTCTGAAATTCCACCCAGTCACAGCAGTCCAAATAGTTTCGGTTCAGCACTACATTCATATAATAAAAATATAATGTCCATAATGTAGCCAAGTGGTTTTCCAGATATATATGGTGTTTATAATGATGTCCATTTTTAGTAAACATATTTGTTATTAAACAGAATCGAAGAGCCACTGCTCTGGGTGGCATGTGGTCAGATGTGCATGCTCACTGGCTGGCATGTCACTCACTGGCTGGCATGTCACTCACTGGCTGGCATGTCACTCACTGGTTGGCATGTCACTCACTGGCTGGCATGTCATTCACTGGCTGGCATGTCACTCACTGGCTGGCATGTCACTCACTGGCTGGCATGTCACTCACTGGCTGGCATGTCACTCACTGGCTCGCATGTCACTCACTGGCTGGCATGTCACTCACTGGCTGGCATGTCACTCACGACTACATCAAACCGTCGTAGAATTTCAACTTTGTATGCTGGGATGCATATGTCCCGTACTGACAGAGAGAGCTTCTACAAGCACACGGGCCACACAGAGGTGATTAACGTGGATAATTACCACTGCCTAGCTAACACTCGGGAAGTCCGTGTGATGGGCGAGTGTTGGAACATATGTCCCGCACTGACAGAGAGAGCTTCTACAAGCACATGGGCCACACAGAGGTGATTGACGTGGATAATTACCACTGCCTAGCTGACACTCGGGAAGTCCGTGTGATGGGCGAGTGTTGGAACATATGTCCCGCACCGACAGAGAGAGCTTCTACAAGCACACGGGCCACACAGAGGTGATTGAAGTGGATAATTACCACTGCCTAGCTGACACTCGGGAAGTCCGTGTGATGGGCGAGTGCTGAAACATATGTCCCGTACCGACAGAGAGAGCTTCTACAAGCACACGGGCCACACAGAGGTGATTAACGTGGATAATTACCACTGTCTAGCTGACACTCGGGAAGTCCGTGTGATGGGCGAGTGTTGGAACATATGTCCCGCACCGACAGAGAGAGCTTCTACAAGCACACGGGCCACACAGAGGTGATTGAAGTGGATAATTACCACTGCCTAGCTGACACTCGGGAAGTCCGTGTGATGGGCGAGTGCTGGAACATATGTCCCGTACCGACAGAGAGAGCTTCTACAAGCACACGGGCCACACAGAGGTGATTAACGTGGATAATTACCACTGCCTAGCTGACACTCGGGAAGTCCGTGTGATAGGCGAGTGTTGGAACATCTCGACGCTGGTAATTATCAAAGTAACTTGCTTTTAAAGCAAATATTATAGTGGAACATAGTTCCTTTATAATGTGAGTAAATAATGAATATGAAACACCATGCTACACAAACTAAACAGGGTCAGGATATTCATCTAAGATTTCATAGTCGCTCGCTAGGAAAAAGCTTATAAATTAGAATTAAACTAAGTCAGTTGGCAAAACAAATTAAATTATTAAAAAAAAAGTTTTATGAAAACATAATGGAAATAATAAAAACAAAAACATAATTCAATATGTCTGAATGTGGATATACAAATTGAAAATGTGTGGTGAGTGCGTGAGCGCGCGCGTGTGTGTATGTGTGGGTGCGTTTGTGTTTATGAGTGTGTGTGTGTGTGTGTGTGTGTGTGTGTGTGTGTGTGTGTGTGTGTGTGTGTGTGTGTGTGTGTGTGTGTGTGTGTGTGTGTGTGTGTGTGTGTGTGTGTGTGTGTGTGTGTGTGTGTGTGTGTGTGTGTGTGTGTGTGTGTGTGTGTGTGTGTGTGTGCAAGCATGCGTGTGTGCGTGTGAGCATGCTTAATAAATTTGCATCATTTCTACATATTGTACAAAAGTAATGATTAACAAATAATCATGTTTTGATGCATCCTCAGCGCTTGGTTTCTGAGGATTTTTACCAGGAAACATCCTACATATTAATTTCCTGTTTATGCTATGGGGTGCGGTGGCATAGAGGTTATAATGTTAAACTCTCAATTGATAGAATCTGGGTTCAAACCCTCTTGCTGCCATTTCGTAGCTTGGGCAATTTCGTTCACTTCACGTTGCCTCAGTTAATTCAGCAGTATAAGTAAGTACTTGGTTATAGTCGAGATGGTGTTCGAATGAACAGGTCTGCCAGGGAGTGAATAGGTCTGCCAGGGAGTGAATAGGTCTTCCAGGGAGTGAATAGGTCTGCCAGGGAGTGAATAGGTCTGCCAGGAAGTGAATAGGTCTGCCAGGGAGTGAATAGGTCTGCCAGGGAGTGAATATGTCTGCCAGGGAGTGAATTGAAGTGCTTTGAGCAGTCCTATGAACTGAATACCGCGCTATTTAAGAACTTATCTTTATAATTTTTACCACGTTTATACAACTATGATGGTGTCACTTTATACTACTATGATGGTGTCACTTTATACTACTATGATGGTGTCACTTTATACTACTATGATTGTGTTACTTTATACTACTATGATTGTGTCACTTTCAGCAAAAAGCATCCATTAGAATGAGGCAGACAATCAGATGCTTCAGGATTATTTCCAGTATTTCTTCAATGGACAAGACACGGAAAATGGAACAAAAGGCGATTTACCAAGTAAGTATAACATTTTAACAAAGCAGATATCTTAATTATATAACAATAATAATTACATCAGACATGATATTTGCTAAACTGTGTTTTTTATTCAGTGGAAGAACGGCATAAATCATGTTTCAGGCAAAATAGAAATCATGGACTTTCTGAGAAATGCAACACCACCTTGCCTGAAGCATTTGGACGTGCAAGCTGCGTATCAAAACACAAGGACACAATTGTTTAATAGGCGCAAGAGTCAACATAGGTGTCTGCAGTGTTTGGACGTTTAGCTCCTTCAGTATAGTTGTGACACTGCTATAGTGGCTGTACTCCTGCAGTGTTTGGACGTTTAGCTCCTTCAGTGTAGTTGTGACACTGCTATAGTGGCTGTACTCCTGCAGTGTTTGGACGTTTAGCTCCTTCAGTATAGTTGTGACACTGCTATAGTGGCTGTACTCCTGTAGTGTTTGGATGTTTAGCTCCTTCAGTGTAGTTGTGACACTGCTATAGTGGCTGTACTCCTGCAGTGTTTGGACGTTTAGCTCCTTCAGTGTAGTTGTGACACTGCTATAGTGGCTGTACTCCTGCAGTGTTTGGATGTTTAGCTTCTTCAGTATAGTTGTGACATTGCTATAGTGGCTGTACTCCTGTAGTGTTTGGACGTTTAGCTCATTCAGTGTAGTTGTGACACGGCTATAGTGGCTGTACTCCTGCATCGTTTGGACGTTCAGCTCCTTCAGTATAGTTGTGACACTGCTATAGTGGCTGTACTCCTGCAGTGTTTGGACGTTTAGCTCCTTCAGTGTAGTTGTGACACTGCTATAGTGGCTGTACTCCTGCAGTGTTTGGACGTTTAGCTCCTTCAGTATAGTTGTGACACTGCTATACTGGCTGTACTCCTGCAGTGTTTGGACGTTTAGCTCCTTCAGTGTAGTTGTGACACTGCTATAGTGGCTGTACTCCTGCAGTGTTTGCACGTTTAGCTCCTTCAGTATAGTTGTGACACTGCTACAGTGGCTGTACTCCTGCAGTGTTTGGATGTTTAGCTCCTTCAGTATAGTTGTGACACTGCTATAGTGGCTGTACTCCTGCAGTGTTTGGACGTTTAGCTCCTTCAGTATAGTTGTGACACTGCTATAGTGGCTGTACTCCTGCAGTGTTTGGACGTTTAGCTCCTTCAGTATAGTTGTGACACTGCTATAGTGGCTGTACCCCTGCAGTGTTTGGATGTTTAGCTCCTTCAGTATAGTTGTGACACTGCTATAGTGGCTGTACTCCTGCAGTGTTTGGACGTTTAGCTCCTTCAGTATAGTTGTGACACTGCTATAGTGGCTGTACTCCTGCAGTGTTTGGATGTTTAGCTCCTTCAGTATAGTTGTGACACTGCTATAGTGGCTGTACTCCTGCAGTGTTTGGACGTTTAGCTCCTTCAGTATAGTTGTGACACTGCTATAGTGGCTGTACTCCTGTAGTGTTTGGACGTTTAGCTCCTTCAGTATAGTTGTGACACTGTTATAGTGGCTGTACTCCTGCAGTGTTTGGATGTTTAGCTCCTTCAGTGTAGTTGTGACACTGCTATAGTGGCTTTACTCCTGCAGTGTTTGGACGTTTAGCTCCTTCAGTATAGTTGTGACACTGCTATAGTGGCTGTAATCCTGCAGTGTTTGGATGTTTAGCTCCTTCAGTATAGTTGTGACACTGCTATAGTGGCTGTACTCCTGCAGTGTTTGGACGTTTAGCTCCTTCAGTATAGTTGTGACACTGCTATAGTGGCTGTACTCCTGCAGTGTTTGGATGTTTAGTTCCTTCAGTGTAGTTGTGACACTGCTATAGTGGCTGTACTCCTGCAGTGTTTGGACGTTTAGCTCCTTCAGTGTAGTTGTGACACTGCTATAGTGGCTGTACTCCTGCAGTGTTTGGACGTTTAGCTCCTTCAGTATAGTTGTGACACTGTTATAGTGGCTGTACTCCTGCAGTGTTTGGATGTTTAGCTCCTTCAGTATAGTTGTGACACTGCTATAGTGGATGTACTCCTGCAGTGTTTGGACGTTTAGCTCCTTCAGTATAGTTGTGACACTGCTATAGTGGCTGTACTCCTGCAGTGTTTGGACGTTTAGCTCCTTCAGTATAGTTGTGACACTGTTATAGTGGCTGTACTCCTGCAGTGTTTGGATGTTTAGCTCCTTCAGTATAGTTGTGACACTGCTATAGTGGCTGTACTCCTGCAGTGTTTGGATGTTTAGCTCCTTCAGTATAGTTGTGACACTGCTATAGTGGCTGTACTCCTGCAGTGTTTGGACGTTTCGCTCCTTCAGTATAGTTGTGACACTGCTATAGTGGCTGTACTCCTGCAGTGTTTGGACGTTTAGCTCCTTCAGTATAGTTGTGAAACTGCTATAGTGGTTGTACTCCTGCAGTGTTTGGATGTTTAGCTCTTTCAGTATAGTTGTGACACTGCTATAGTGGCTGTACTCCTGCAGTGTTTGGATGTTTAGTTCCTTCAATATAGTTGTGACACTGCTATAGTGGCTTTACTCCTGCAGTGTTTGGACGTTTAGCTCCTTCAGTATAGTTGTGACACTGCTATAGTGGCTGTACTCCTGCAGTGTTTGGACGTTTAGCTCCTTCAGTATAGTTGTGACACTGCTATAGTGGCTGTACTCCTGCAGTGTTTGGACGTTTAGCTGCTTCAGTATAGTTGTGACACTGCTATAGTGGCTGTACTCCTGCAGTGTTTGGATGTTTAGCTCCTTCAGTATAGTTGTGACACTGCTATAGTGGCTGTACTCCTGCAGTGTTTGGACGTTTAGCTGCTTCAGTATAGTTGTGACACTGCTATAGTGGTTGTACTCCTGCAGTGTTTGGATGTTTAGCTCTTTCAGTATAGTTGTGACACTGCTATAGTGGCTGTACTCCTGCAGTGTTTGGATGTTTAGTTCCTTCAGTATAGTTGTGACACTGCTATAGTGGCTTTACTCCTGCAGTGTTTGGACGTTTAGCTCCTTCAGTATAGTTGCGACACTGCTATAGTGGCTGTACTCCTGCAGTGTTTGGACGTTTAGCTCCTTCAGTATAGTTGTGACACTGCTATAGTGGCTGTACTCCTGCAGTGTTTGGACGTTTAGCTGCTTCAGTATAGTTGTGACACTGCTATAGTGGCTGTACTAATGCAATGTTTGGACGTTTAGCTCCTTCAGTATAGTTGTGACACTGCTATAGTGGCTGTACTCCTGCAGTGTTTGGATGTTTAGCTCCTTCAGTGTAGTTGTGACACTGCTATAGTGGCTGTACTCCTGTAGTGTTTGGACGTTTAGCTGCTTCAGTATAGTTGTGACACTGCTATAGTGGCTGTACTCCTGCAATGTTTGGACGTTTAGCTGCTTCAGTATAGTTGTGACACTGCTATAGTGGCTGTACTAATGCAATGTTTGGATGTTTAGCTCCTTCAGTATAGTTGTGACACTGCTATAGTGGCTGTACTCCTGTAGTGTTTGGATGTTTAGCTCCTTCAGTGTAGTTGTGACACTGCTATAGTCGCTGTACTCCTGCAGTGTTTGGATGTTTAGCTCCATCAGTATAGTTGTGACATTGCTATAGTGGCTGTACTCCTGCAGTGTTTGGACGTTTAGCAAACAAACTACGTGGTGAAAATTGAACCTCGTGTTTAATTTGTATCGTCATCTTATGCACACGCACATATGCTGCTAAGAATTACTTCTAGATAAGGTAGGTATATATTTATTGATATTAAATATCGCGCAGGGATCCAATGTCTATGTTTATTAATATTATTGACATAAATTAATTACCCCTCCCTCACATGACAAATTAATTGCCGCTCCCTCACATGACAACATTGACGTCACTGGCACTGCTCGATCCACGATGTCGTCGACGGCCGCTGTATCTCTCGTTCGCGATGCTGTCTAATAAGATATACACCTGCATTTGATGTTGCATTCGGACATTACATGTTCACGTCTACAAACATTCATTCGGGCACTGCATGTTCACGTCTACAAACATAACTTTACTGTTTGTCTGTTCTTCCGTAGTCGGAGTGTTAGACCTCCCTTGGTGCTTCCCCGACACACCTCCCCTGTTCTTCCCCGACACACCTCCCTTGGTGCTTCCCCGACACACCTCCCCTGTTCTTCCCCGACACACCTCCCTTGTTCTTCCCCGACACACTTCCCTTGTTCTTCCCCGACACACCTCTCTCTCTCTCTATCCCTCCCTCCCTCCTTCCCTCCCTCCCTCTCTCTCTCTCTCTCTCTCTCTCTCTCTCTATATATATATATATATATATATATATATATATATATATATATATATATATATATATATATATATATATATATATATATATATATATATATATATATATATATATATATATACACACACACACACACACACACACACACACACACACACACACACACACACACACACACACACATATATATTATTTATACATAATATATGTGTGCTTACAGTTGTCAATACATGTTTGCATGTGCTAACTTGTTGCTAGAATGCGGTTTTAGACACTCCGTTGGCGTGTGTGTGAGCGCGTGTTCTTATTGTGTGAGTGAGCGTGTGACTCCGTGTTCTTATTGTGTGTCGGCGAGTGAACTGTCTCCGTGGTGGCGAACGTAATTACTTATTAACATTGAGGCGACCGGCGCAGGTGTTTGATGTTTTGTATCCGTTCTTGGAAATAAATGTGGACATTGTTCGAGCTGTGCCTGTGTATTAAATACAACAATTGCCTATAACACAACAACTGTCAGGCTGATGCCAGGTCTCATGCGTGTATTGTGGTGTATTAATGAGGTCGTACTATTGAATACAACTATTGAATACAACGATACATGGATTATTCGTGTACAACAGGATCGTTTGTTGTCTATGTGTGTAGTTATAAATATGATTAGCAAGAATCAGGCATTAACACTGGCGTTGTGTTGCGGTCAGATGGAACATCATAACGCGTCAACTGATCACGTGACGAGCAAACAATTAACTGCTAATAGTTTTCCAACAACGCCACCTCGCATGACTGAGGGACACCAATGTCTGCCGCGTTTCCCCCATATATAGCGATGTCCCATTAGTCCCATCGTCAGTCTGTGTTCGTTCGTCGACCTCATCGTTCAGACCTCACAGCCGACGTCTACATTAGAAACAGATCACAACAGGTGATTGAAATCATTCAGACATCACAGCCGACGCCTGTTTTTGTAGAACCTTCCACAAGACGTGATTGAAATCATTCAGACTTTTCATCCGACGACTGTGTTTGCAGAACTTTCCACAAGACGTGATTGAATTAATTCAGACATCACAGCCGACGCCTGCGTTTGCAGAACTTTCCACAAGACAAAACTTGAGACACAACATCGCCAAGTGATACGGTAGGTCTTTATCACACACTTGTTAGAGAGGTTCAGCACGCGAATAAGTAGGCACGCAGTATCGAAACAATGTGTCCGTTTAGAATTATCCTGGCTGTCTTACCGGCGTTAGAAGTATCGAAACAATGTGTCCGTTTAGACTTATCCTGGCTGTCTTACCGGCGTTAGAAGTATCGAAACAATGTGTCCGTTTAGTCTTATCCTGGCTGTCTTACCGGCGTTAGAAGTATCGAAACAATGTGTCCGTTTAGACTTATCCTGGCTGTCTTACCGGCGTTAGAAGTATCGAAACAATGTGTCCGTTTAGACTTATCCTGGCTGTCTTACCGGCGTTAGAAGTATCGAAACAATGTGTCCGTTTAGACTTATACTGGCGGTCTTACCGGCGTTAGAAGTATCGAAACAATGTGTCCGTTTAGACTTATCCTGGCTGTCTTACCGGCGTTAGAAGCGAACTACAAAATGATTCCTTTCAACCTTTAACACATCGCACATACGTTCTTGCAACTTGGCAGCGTTCGCATCGGTTAGTTTGAGGTTCTATTTTAGGCATTACCCACTCATATTACTCTTTCTAATGTCTCACAGTGACGCTAGCGTGTGCATGCGTGCGTGCGTGCGTGCGTGCATGTGGGTGTATGTAAGTGTATACGTGGGGTATGCGCGTACGTGCGTGTACTTGTATTTGCGTGCATACGTGTGCGTGCGTGTGTGGTGTGCGCGCGAGAGTTAACGTGTGACGGTCTGCAGTTCTACAGATATAGTTAGTTGTTCTTTTTAAATTCAACTTCCAAGGAAATTAATTTGGAATTCCTCCAAAACGTGCACGCATTATCAAGTGCATCGTTCAGCTGTAATGTAGCCATTGTGGGGGCTGATCCCAGCAGACAGCTGTAATGTAGCCATTGTGGGGGCTGATCCCAGCAGACAGCTGTAATGTAGCCATTGTGGGGGCTGATCCCAGCAGACAGCTGTATATGTTCCCTTTAGCAGTGGTTCACAAGTACCGCTATTATCTAATTCGATATAAGGGTACTTTAGCATTCCTGGACTTATAGTTATATACACGCAGTCTGTGTTGTTCCCTGATACATTGTTTTAGCAGCTGTAGAGAGAGACCACATGGAATAGAACGTAGTGACCGCAACCATATTCCGCCGAGGCAGTGTGTGCGTGCGTGCGTGCGTGCGTGCGTGCGTGTGCGTGCAAGCGCATATATTGTGAGTGCGTGCGTGTATGTGTGTGTGTGCGTGTGTGTGCGTGTGCTTGTGTGCGAGTGTGTGTGTGTGTGTGTGTGTGTGTGCGTGTGTGTGCGTGTGCGTTTGTATGTGCATGTGTATGTGTTTGTGTGATCGTGTGTGTGTGTGTGTGTGTGTGTGTGTGTGTGTGTGTGTGTGTGTGTGTGTGTGTGCGTGCGTGCGTGTGTGTTTGTGTGTGTATGTGTGTGTGTGTGTGTGTGTGTGTGTGTGTGTGTGTGTGTGTGTGTGTGTGTGTGTGTGTGTGTGTGTGTGTGTGTGCGTGTGCATGCGCTTTTGTGGGTGGGTGCATGCGTGCGCATGTGTGTGTGCGTGTGCGGAGGGTATGCGCTTTCGCGTATGCATGCGCACGTGCGAGAGCGTGTGTGCATGTACGCGCGTGCCTGTACGCGGTCTGTAGTTGTACAGTGAGGCGACATGCGTAGTTAATTTGGAAGTCCTCCAAAGACGTGGGTGCATTATCAACGATTAGCTGTAACACAGCCATTGAGGGGACTGATCCCTGCAGTTAAGAAACACGCGTGTGTCACATTGAGGTGTAGTTATGAGGTCGAGTCATTGAACGCGACGTTGAGTGAGTTCTATATAGCAGGAGCGTCTGGCCGTCAAAGTGTATCATTATAACTTATTATTAGCAGGGAACCAGGCAACGAGCACAACCAACAGATAAACATTACTTCAACACAATAACAAATTAATAGCGAGCTTGAACGCATGAAGCGTCAACTGGCGAGCACCAAACTCAGGGGCGATTATCTGATTAAAGGCGGCGCTCGGACAATAGGACAGTGTCGCCTGTTCCGTTTTCCCAGAATTAGTTTAAAGTATAGTATAAACTTGTAGGCAGCCAGTGCGTGTTTATGATCTGGGGGGAGCTTCCTTATAGGTTAGTGTGCCACGTCACCGTGTAGTGGCGCAACAAGTCATATACGAAATATATACCCTTCTAAATACGTATTTGTATCAAGCAGTGTAGACTAAATGTCTTCCATCTGAGAGTCGTTGAACAAAACTAATTTATAAAAAATAGACAGGGGGATATGTGTTAGTAATGATATGACAACTACATGATAGTTTCTTGATGACTGCCACGCGTTACAGCCGTCACTCGTGTACACACTCACACTCCGGTACACACTCACACTCCGGTACATACTCACACTCCGGTACACACTCACACTCCGGTACACGCTCACACTCCGGTACACACTCACACTCCGGTACATATTCACACTCCGGTACACATTCACACTCCGGTACAAGCTCACACTCCGGTGCACACTCACACTCCGGTACACACTCACACTCCGGTACATACTCACACTCCGGTACACACTCACACTCCGGTACACACTCACACTCCGGTACATACTCACACTCCGGTACACACTCACACTCCGGTACACATTCACACTCCGGTACACATTCACACTCCGGTACACACTCACACTCCGGTACATACTCACACTCCGGTACACACTCACACTCCGGTACCCACTCACACTCCGGTACACACTCACACACTCGATTATTGCAAACCGCGATGTTCGCTTAAAAGCGTTGTATCTTATAGCCTTTTGAAATGTCACTGATATTGGACGTATCGGAAACATTGGTCACGTGACAGCACCGTTGTTTGTATAACATTTATGATTAGGTGACACTATGGTTTATGCTCACGAATAACCAGTCACAAATATTGATGTCCAAAAATGGACTACGTGCGAGAAGCTTAGTGCGGCGTCAGTAATATACACAAGAACAAGAAAGTTTGAAAACAAGAAAGAACAAGAAAGTTTCTTTTGACCCCTTTTGTGATGCAAATATAAAATTGAGTGATATAAGAAAATATGCATTAGTACGTCCACATTGAAAAATACAAACACAATATGTATATAAATATATATATATATATATATATATATATATATATATATATATATATATATATATATATATATATATATATATATATATATATATATATATATATATATATATATATATATATATATATATAATATTATATATATATATATAAATATATATATATATATATATATATATATATATATATATATATATATATATATATATATATATATATATATATATATATATGGAGATATGTGTGATAATATGTAATATTAATAATAATAGATAGTAGTCGTGCATTCATATATGTGCTACTGATTAAGTCGAATTTGATAGCATATATAGCAATTTAGTATTGCACACGTATTTTCTAATTGTTTTTTTTATTATGTTCATGCATAATTTACAAAATCTTTTAAACTGTGAGTTCTTATCTTCTCTATAACTGTCTTAGGGGTATTATTTATAACATGTGGCAAGTTATATCTAAGATGCGTTTTGGCAAATTCATGTTTAGCTCTGAATAGATATATATATCATTTGTACAACTTGTGTATATGGTGTTATTTTCCAGTTTAATAAGTAGGCAGATAATTTTGATGCATGTATTTATAATAAAATTAAATTTATGTAATTTTAATAAATCGTATATTTTTTAAATATTAAGTTAAAAAAAGTGGTTCTGCATGTGAATTGTAGATATTTAAGGTTAGCGTTTGCATAGCATTTTTTTATTTTCATAATTCTGCAACCATGGTAACCCCATACCACACACAGCTCACGAGAGCTCATTTTCTTCCATAATATTTAAAGAAGCCGGCAATTAATACACCGTTTGACGGTATTCATCGAGAGTACACATGCACCTACGTCACTAGGTGACGGTATTCATCGAGAGTACACATGCACCTACGTTGCTGTTGTATATCAAATTAATTGAAGTTGACCGATAAAGTAATTGCTGCACTCGCGCTAATTTGAAATGTGTACAGCTGGGTCGCTGGAATGTGTCATTAAATAGTTATTTTGTCTGCAACATTTCATACGGATAGCAGTTAATGTATATTTTCAAATTGTATAATCCCAAACACACCCGATTAAAGGTTCATATCTGTGCTGAAAGTAGGGACTGTGTATCACTGTTAAGGTCGCGTGCTGGCCCTATATGAGTTACACAACACTCTGAAAGTCACGTACTGGACTTATAATAATCGTATAACGCCTGTGTACGTGCGCTCCGGCGGGTACACTTAGTAAGTATTGTACGTGCCTCTGTCTGATCAAACAATCGTTTTCAATGCAGTAAACCGTCAACAGTAACTTTTTCATTAAATAAAAAAATTGCCTATTTCATAGTGCGTCATTATTATTTATGAAATTAACAATATTGTTGGTGCCCTGTATGTAGGGTGGATAGCGAGGGGTATTCCTTCCAGTCATACACAATGGTTGGACGTTGTCAATTCTTTGCGTGACGAGGACGGTCTCTGTAAGACCAGAGAAGAGCGGCGGGTCGACTGTTCTTGCTTGGTCACGGCTGATTAATTAATGATCACGTCTGGATAGTAACTTGTTCTGTACAGTCGTCGTCTTCGCCGCTTGAATCAATTCGCGTCAGCCTTCCACTATTCAAGTCCGCCAAAGTATAGGCTTGCATACAACCAGTGCCGTATTTATACTCCAGCGGGGGGGGGGTTGTTTTCCATAAATAAACGCCACACCTCCGTGTAATGGCGCAACAAGACGAGCGTTCAACTGCAAAGAGCCATGCACGAACAAATATTGATCCAAAGGGGGTCCACGGCCCAGTACAACCAACTAAACACGTCCCTTCGTTAGGCAGCTAGCAGTTATCTATTCTAATTGAGTCATTAACCAAAACTAATACATTAGACATTAGACAGATGGATACGTGTTAATAATGATATGAAAACTACATGATGGTTTTTTGCCACGCGTCAAAGCAGTCTCTCCGGTACACAGTCAAACTCCGGTACAAATTCACACTCTGGAACATATTCACACGCCGGTATTAACTCACATTCCGGTACACACTCACACTCCGGTACACACTCACACTCCGGTACACAATAACACTCTGGAACACACTCGCATTCCGGTACACACTCACACACCGGTACACACTCAGTTAGAAGTGTTGTATATTATATTCACAAATAGCGGTGGATTTAGGAGGAAGTTGACGGATAAGACCATTTTTGCATTCTGGTTAATTTGAAATGTGTACAGGATGGTCGTGACACACACACACACATATATATATATATATATATATATATATATATATATATATATATATATATATATATATAATATATATATATATATATATATATATATATATATATATATATATATATATATATATATATATATATATATATATATATATATATATATATATATATATATATGTATATATATATATTTATATATATGTGTCTGTGTGTGTGCGTGTGTGTGTATGTGTGTGTGTGTGTGTGTGTGTGTGTGTGTGTGTGTGTGTGTGTGGTGTGTGCGTGCGCGTATGTGCGTGTGTGTATGTATGTGCGTGTGCGTGTGTGTGCGTGTGCGTGTGTGTGTGTGTGTTCGTGTGTGCGTGCGTGCTTGCACGTGTGGTTGTGTATGTGTGGGGGAGCACCCGCTTGTGTGTGCGTGTGTGTATATGTTTGTGGGCGTTTGTGTGTGCATGCGTGCGTTCGTGTGTGCGTGCGTGCGTGCGTGCGTGCGTGCGTGCATGAGTGTGTACATGCGTGTGTGCGCATGCGTGCATGCTCTCGTGTGGCATGCGTATGTGTCTATGTGTGCGTGTATGCGTATGTCTGCGTGCGTATATTTGTATGTGCTTACATGAATGCCTGTGTACGTGTGTGTACGTGTGTGTATGTTTGCGCGTGCGGGTGTGGCTGTCTGCCGTTGTACAGTGAGACAACATACGTAGTAGCAGACTCTTTTCAAACTCGACCTCTAAAACGATTAGTTGTAACACAGCCATTGTGGTGATTGATCCCTGCAGTTAAGAAACACGCGTGTGTGACATTGAGGTGTACTTATGAGGTCAAGTCATTGAACGCGACGTTGAATGAGTTCGATATAGCAGGAGCGTTTGGCCGTCAAATGTATAATTATAACTTATTATTAGCATGGAACCAGACAAAGACCACAACCGACTGGTAAACACTACTTCAACACAATAACAAATTAATAGCAAGTCAAGTCATTGAATACGATGTTGAGTGAGTTCGATATAGCAGGAGCGTTTGGCCGTCAAAGTTTATAATTATAACTTATTATTAGCATGGAACCAGGCAACGCTTGAACGTATCAAGCGTCAACTGGCGAGCAGCCAACTCAGAAGTTACGATTGACTGACTAAAGGCGGTTCTCGGACAATAGGACAGTGTCGCCTGTTCCGTTTTCCCAGAATTAGTTTTCTCACACCCATTAAACTAAAGGCACAGTATAAACTTGCATGCAGCCAGTGCCGTGTTTATGATCCAGAGGGAGGAGCTTACTCATAAATTAGTGTGCCGTGTCACCGTGTAATGGCGCAACAAGTCATGCACGAACAAATGTTATCCAACGCCAAATACACACCCTTCTAAATACCTATTTGCATCAGTGTAGTGTCAACTAAATGTCTTCTAATTGACAGTCATTAAACAAATTATTGATTATGCATTGATACAAAACAAATTTATTAGACACATGTTAGTAATGATATGACAAATATACGATAGTTTAGTGGACATTGCCAAGCGTTACAGCCGTCACTCGTCTACTCACTCACACTCCGGTACACACTCACACTCCGGCACAGATTCACACTCCATAACACACTCACACTCCAGTACACACTCACACTCCAGTATACACTCACGAACTAGTACACAATCACACTTCGATACATTCCCACACCCTGGGGTACACTCCAGAATACACTCACACTCCGGTACACATTCACATTCCAGTACACACTCACGCTCCAGTACACACTCAAACTACGATACATTCCCACACCCTGGTGTACACTCCAGAACACACTCACACATCGGTAC
>OY759268.1:55441456-55456456 GCA_963662155.1 Lamellibrachia columna
CATTGAGGTGTAGTTATGAGGTGAAGTCATTGAACGCGACGTTGAATGAGTTCGATATAGTAGGAGCGTTTGGCCATCAAAGTGTATAATTATAACTTATTATTAGCATGGAACCAGGCAAAGACCACAACCGACTGGTAAACATCACTTCAACACAATAACAAATTAATAGCAAGCTTGAACTTATAAAGCGTCAAATGGCGAGCAGCCAACTCAGAAGTGGCGATTAACTGACGAACGGCCGTGCCTCGCCAGGACAAAGGGACAGAGTCGCCTGTTCCATTTCCCCCAGAATTACTTTTGTAACACCCTGTAAAATATGCCTCCCCCACTTATATGCAGTGGTCCGGGAAGGCAGTTCTCACAGATGTATAATAATTTATTTAATTGTCCGTCTTCTTTGCGCTCGCCAAGTCGACATTTATAAATGAGTACCAATTAGTACATAAAGTACTACAGGGTGTAGTCAATGCATTGTTCAATGAGAACATAAAGTACTACAGGGTGTAGTCAATGCATTGTTCAATGAGTACATAAAGTACTACAGGGTGTAGTCAATGCATTGTTCAATGAGTACATAAAGTACTATAGGTTTGTAGTCAATGCATTGTTCGAGGTTCGACGTTAAAAATGAAAAATAGCAGTGAAGATAAATACCACCGTAACACAAAAAAGTGGTGAGAGTAAACATCACTGAACATAATATAGACTCTTAAAATGTAAAAGATTTTACGTAAACCCTGACAGAAAATTAAAAATTATAATGATAAGGTAGGTATGGCCCGCCAGGGCCACTCTTACTGATAATTGTGATGCCTAAAATGCGGCATGACTAATAGTCGTACCGGCCCCTTGGAATCATTAGAGGTTATGCAATTGCCTAAATACTCAGTACGTTTTATCATTGGTAAACTTGTTAAACCGCCTCCGTTTCAACCGCAGGGCAGTGACGTTTTCCGGAAGTGTCCTTGCCAAATGTGCAAATTAAATGTTTGGAGCTGAACCCATCCAGGGTTCTCAGGGCTCTTCTTGTTCCAGAATTTCGTTGAGCTCCGAGGTCAAGTCAATTTAGTAAATGTCAGGATTAAACAGCTGCATTTGTTTTCCATAAGGGAGGAAGGAAGTGCCTTAACATTATTATCATCTTTTGACAAAATAAGGAGTTTGTCATTATGTCATTATGTCATTTGTTTTCCACAAGGGAGGAAGGAAGTGCCTTAACATTGTTATCATCCTTTGACAAAATAAGGAGTTTGTCATTATGTCATTATGTCATTTGTTTTCCATAAGGGAGGAAGGAAGTGCCTTAACATTATTATAATCTTTTGACAAAATAAGGAGTTTGTCATTATGTCATTATGTCATTTGTTTTCCACAAGGGAGGAAGGAAGTGCCTTAACATTATTATAATCTTTTGACAAAATAAGGAGTTTGTCATTATGTAATTATGTCATTTGTTTTCCATAAAGGAGGAAGGAAGTGCCTTAACATTATTATAATCCTTTGACAAAATAAGGAGTTTATCATTATGTCATTATGTCATTTGTTTTCCATAAGGGAGGAAGGAAATGCCTTAACATTATTATAATCCTGTGACAAAATAAGGAGTTTGTCATTATGTCATTATGTCATTTGTTTTCCACAAGGGAGGAAGGAAGTGCCTTAACATTATTATAATCTTTTGACAAAATAAGGAGTTTGTCATTATTTCATTATGTCATTTGTTTTCCATAAGGGATGAAGGAAGTGCCTTAACATTATTATCATCCTTTGACAAAATAAGGAGTTTGTCATTATGTCATTATGTCATTTGTTTTCCACAAGGTAGGAAGGAAGTGCCTTAACATTATTATCATCCTTTGACAAAATAAGGAGTTTGTCATTATGTCATTATGTCATTTGTTTTCCACAAGGGAGGAAGGAAGTGCCTTAACATTATTATAATCTTTTGACAAAATAAGGAGTTTGTCATTATGTCATTATGTCATTTGTTTTCCACAAGGGAGGAAGGAAGTGCCTTAACATTATTATAATCTTTTGACAAAATAAGGAGTTTGTCATTATATCATTAATCATTTGTTTTCCACAAGGGAGGAAGGAAGTGCCTTAACATTATTATAATCCTTTGACAAAATAAGGAGTTTGTCATTATGTCATTTGTTTTCCACAAGGGAGGAAGGAATTGCCTTAACATTATTATCATCCTTTGACAAAATAAGGAGTTTGTCATTATGTCATTATGTCATTTGTTTCCCACAAGGGAGGAAGGAAGTGCCTTAGCATTATTATCATCCTTTGACAAAATAAGGAGTTTGTCATTATGTCATTATGTCATTTGTTTTCCATAAGGGAGGAAGGAAGTGCCTTAACATTATTATAATCTTTTGACAAAATAAGGAGTTTGTCATTATGTCATTATGTCATTTGTTTTCCATAAGGGAGAAAGGAAGTGCGTTAACATTATTATAATCTTTTGACAAAATAAGGAGTTTGTCTTTATGTCATTATGTCATTATGTCATTTGTTTTCCACAAGGGAGGAAGGAAGTGCCTTAATATTATTATAATCTTTTGACAAAATACGGAGTTTGTCATTATGTCATTATGTCATTTGTTTTCCACAAGGGAGGAAGGAAGTGCCTTAACATTATTATCATCCTTTGACAAAATAAGGAGTTTGTCATTATGTCATTATGTCATTATGTCATTTGTTTTCCACAAGGGAGGAAGGAAGTGCCTTAACATTATTATAATCTTTTGACAAAATAAGGAGTTTGTCATTATGTCATTATGTCATTTGTTTTCCACAAGGGAGGAAGGAAGTGGCTTAACATTATTATCATCCTTTGACAAAATAAGGAGTTTTTTCATTATGTCATTATGTCATTTGTTTTCCACAAGGGAGGAAGGAAGTGCCTTAACATTATTATTATCCTTTGACAAAATAAGGAGTTTGTCATTATGGCATTATGTCATTATGTCATTTGTTTTCCACAAGGGAGGAAGGAAGTGCCTTAACATTATTATCATCCTTTGACAAAATAAGGAGTTTGTCATTATGTCATTATGTCATTTGTTTTCCATAAGGGAGGAAGGAAGTGCCTTAACATTATTATAATCTTTGACAAAATAAGGAGTTTGTCATTATGTCATTATGTCATTTGTTTTCCACAAGGGAGGAAGGAAGTGCCTTAACATTATTATCATCCTTTGACAAAATAAGGAGTTTGTCATTATGTCATTATGTCATTTGTTTTCCATAAGGGAGGAAGGAAGTGCCTTAACATTATTATAATCCTTTGACAAAATAAGGAGTTTGTCATTATGTCATTATGTCATTTGTTTTCCATAAGGGAGGAAGGAAGTGCCTTAACATTATTATAATCCTTTGACAAAGTAAGGAGTTTGTCATTATGTCATTTGTTTTCCACAAGGGAGGAAGGAAGTGCCTTAACATTATTATAATCCTTTGACAAAATAAGGAGTTTGTCATTATGTCATTATGTCATTTGTTTTCCATAAGGGAGAAAGGAAGTGCCTTAACATTATTATAATCCTTTGACAAAATAAGGAGTTTGTCATTATGTCATTATGTCATTTGTTTTCCATAAGGGAGGAAGGAAGTGCCTTAACATTATTATAATCCTTTGACAAAGTAAGGAGTTTGTCATTATGTCATTATGTCATTTGTTTTCCACAAGGGAGGAAGGAAGTGCCTTAACATTATTATCATATTTTGACAAAATAAGGAGTTTTTCATTATGTCATTTGTTTTCCACAAGGGAGGAAGGAAGTGCCTTAACATTATTATAATATTTTGACAAAATAAGGAGTTTGTCATTATGTCATTATGTCATTATGTCATTTGTTTTCCACAAGGGAGGAAGGAAGTGCCTTAACATTATTATCATCCTTTGACAAAATAAGGAGTTTGCCATTATGCATTTGGGTAGTTTAGTTTTTCGAACAATGTTTTTTTGCTAATTAGTTATTAAATCAAACTGGCATATTCTTTACAACCCGTTGCACCAATTCCCACTGGCACATATACCTTGGATTGTGTTTGGCTCTATCTACGTACTCCGACATGGTTATTGTAATACCAACATTTAATTCCGACTGGCACATATACCTTGGATTTTGCTTGGCTCTAGCTACGTGCTCCGACATGTTTATTGTAATACCGACATTTAGTATGCTTTAGTTAATAATCCAAACACCAATTCCTAGGACGGTTCCCACTCGTCCGTCCCCACTCAAAACAAAACTGGAAAATGTATGGCAATGTACTCACATTGCTTAAATAAGGCATACTTTAAGTAAATAATTCGTCATGGGGCGTCAAACGGGAACACAATTTGTTTATTTTAAGTTTCGCCCGCGTATATATGGTTTAATGTTGATAGCGGGCTGAACATTTGATGGGGTGCTGCTAGAGTGTTGGAAAGGGTTCTGCTGCCTGGGTTCTTCCTAATGTTTTCTCTGTTTCGGGCCAAAGTTTCCAGCCGATTAAAGGTTAATATCTGTGTTGAAAGTACGGACTGGGAACCTCTGTGAGTTACACAACACTGTAAAGGTCGCGTGCTGGCCCTATAACAATCTTAAACCGCATGTGCACGTACTGTCCGGTGGGTCCATAACTGAGTCTCGTACGTGACTCTGTCTGAATAAAACAGTCGTTGTCAATGCAGTCAACCGTGAATTGTAACGTTTTCAGTAAACTGAAAAAAATTCCTTATTTCATAGTGCGTCGTTATTATTTCTGAAATTCAAAACATTGTTCGTGTCACTATATGTAGGAAGCTTGGAGAGGGTAATTCCCTACAGTAGTACACATTGTTCGTGTCCCTATAAGTAGGATGCTTGGAGAAGGTTATTCCCTACAGTAGTACACATTGTTCGTGTCCGTATAAGTAGGATGCTTGGAGAGGGTTATTCCCTACAGTAGTACACATTGTTCGTGTCCCTATAAGTAGGATGCTTGGAGGGGGCTATTTCTTCCAGTAGTACACATTGTTCGTGTCCCTATAAGTAGGATGCATGGAGGGGGCTATTTCTTCCAGTAGTACACATTGTTCGTGTCCCTATAAGTAGGATGCATGGAGGGGGCTATTTCTTCCAGTAGTACACATTGTTCGTGTATCAGTCGGATGCATAGAGAGGGTTATTCCTTCCAGTCATACGCAATGTTTGGCGTTGTCAATCCGTTGTCAATCCGTTGCGTGTGTTTAAGTTTTAGAGAAGACTTGTCTCGCTTTGTCATGGCTGATAAATTTATGATCACGACAAGTTAGTAATTTGTTTGCATAGTCGTCATCTTCGCCGCTTTGAATCAAAGCGACTCAGTCGCAGTCGGTGTCACGGCTAAAAAAAGAGCGACCAGCGATGTTACTTGATGTCTCCATTGAGGTTGAGGACAAAGGAATGCCACATATACTGCACTTAGCCACCAACTATTCGTTTGGCCGTCTAAGTGTATAATTATAACTTATTATTAGCAGGGAGCCAAACAACAAACACAATCGCCGAGTAAACAGCCCGAGGCGAACGTTGAACGTCACAAGGCGTCAAATGACGAGCGGCCAACACAAAAGTGGCTATTAACTAACAAACGGTGTTTTGTAACAAAACCTAATCAACTAGTGACCGCAAACATTGTCTGGCGAGACATGTTCCCAACTTACGTCTGTGTGCGCGCGCGCGCGTGCGTGCGCGTGTGTATATGTTTGCGGGCGCGCGTTTGTGTGTATGCGTACGTATGTATATGTGTGTGTGCATGCGTGCGTGCGTGCGTGTGTTTGTGTGCGTGCGAGCGTGTGCGCGTGCGTGTGTGCGTGCGTGCACGCGTTCGTACGTGCGTGCGCGTGCGTGCGTGCGTGTATGTGCGTGAAGACGACAGACGAGCGACGGGGCGACTGTTCTTGGTCACGGCTGATTAAGTTATGATAATGTCAAGTAATAACCTGCTTTGATCAACGCGCGTCAGCCATCCACTATTCAAGTCTGCTAAAGTGCCGCATTTATGATCCGGGGGGGGGACCTTAATCATAAATTAATGTGCCAAACAATCGCATAGTGGCGCAACAAGTCATGTACAAACAAATATTATCCCAACCCCTCTATATATGTCCCTTCATAGCGTGTCACGGCCGTCACTACGGTATACATTGCCACGTGTCACAACCGTCACTCAGTTATACATTGCCATGTGTCACGGCCGTCACTCCGGTACACATTGCCACGCATCACGGCCGTCACTACGGTATACATTGCCACGTGTCACAACCGTCACTCCGTTATACATTGCCATGTGTCACGGCCGTCACTCCGGTACACATTGCCACGCATCACGGCCGTCACTCCGGTATACATTGCCACGTGTCACGGCCGTCACTCCGGTATACATTGCCACGCGTCACGGCCGTCACTCCGTTATACATTGCCACGCATCACGGCCGTCACTCCGTTATACATTGCCACGCGTCACGGCCGTCACTCCGTTATACATTGCCACGCATCACGGCCGTCACTCCGTTATACATTGCCACGCATCACGGCCGTCACTCCCTTATACATTGCCACGCGTCACGGCCGTCACTCTGGTATACATTGCCACGCGTCACGGCCGTCACTCCGGTATACATTGCCACGCGTCACGGCCGTCACTCCGTTATACATTACTACGTGTCACGGCCGTCACTCCGTTATACAGTGCCACGCGTCACGGCCGTCACTCTGGTATACATTGCCACGCGTCACGGCCGTCACTCCGGTATACATTGCCAGGCGTCACGACCGTCACTCCGTTATACATTGCCACGCGTCACGGCCGTCACTCCGGTATACATTGCCACGCGTCACGGCCGTCACTCCGTTATACATTGCCACGCGTCACGGCCGTCACTCCGTTATACATTGTCACACGGCCGTTATACAGTGAGGCGACATGCGTAGTTAATTTGGAAGTCCTCCAAAGAAATGGGTGCGTTATCAACGATTAGCTGTAACACAGCCATTGTGGGGACTGATTCCTGCAGTTAAGAAACACGCGTGGGTGACATTGAGGTGTAGTTATGAGGTCGTGTCCTTGAACGCGACGTTGAATGAGTTCCATAGAGCAGGAGTGTTTGGAAGTCAAAGGGTATAATTATAATTTATTATTAGCCTGGAACCAGGCAACGAGCACAACCAACAGATAAACATTACTTCAACACAATAACAAATTAATAGCGGGCATGAACGCATAAAGCGTCAACTGGCGAGCACCAAACTCAGCGGCGATTATCTGATTAAAGGCGGCGCTCGGACAATAGGATAGTGTCCCTTGTTCCGTTCTCCCAGAATTAGTTTTGTAACACCCAATGAGCTAATACCAAAGTATAAACTTGTAGGCAACCAGTGCCGTGTTTATGATAATTATGTTAGTGTGCCACTACACCGTGTAGTGGCGCAACAAGTCATATATGAAAGATACACCCTTCTAAATACGTATTTGTATCAGGCAGTGTAGACAAAATGTCTCCTATCTGAGAGTCGTTGAACAAAACTAATTTAAAAAAAAAATAGACAGGGGGATATGTGTTAGTAATGATATGACAACTACATGATAGTTTCTTGGTGACTGCCACGCGTTACAGCCGTCACTCGTGTACACACTCACACTCCGATACACACTCACACTCCGGTACATACTCACACTCCGGTACACACTCACACTCCGGTACACACTCACACTCCGGTACACACTCACACTCCGGTACACACTCACACTCCGGTACATACTCACACTCCGGTACACACTCACACTCCGGTACACACTCACATTCCGGTACACACTCACACTCCGGTACCCACTCACACTCCGGTACCCACTCACACTCCGGTACCCACTCACACTCCGGTACACATTCACACACTCGATTATTGCAAACCGCGATGTTCGCTTAAAAGCGTTATATCTTATAGCCTTTTGGAATGTCACTGATATTGGACGTATCGGAAATATTGGTCACGTGACTGCACCGTTGTTTGTATAACATTTATGATTAGGTGACACTATGGTTTATGCTCACGAATAAGCAGTCACAAATATTGATGTCCAAAAATGGACTACGTGCGAGAAGCTTAGTGCGGCGTCAGTAATATACACAAGAACAAGAAAGTTTGAAAACAAGAAAGAACAAGAAAGTTTATTTTGACCCCTTTTGTGGTACAAATACAAATTGAGTGATAGAAGAAAATGTACGTCTACATTGAAAAATATAAACACAATATGTATATAAATAAATATATATATATATATATATATATATATATACATATATATATATATATATATATACATATATATATATATATATATATATATATATATATATATATATATATATATATATATATATATGGAGATATGTGTGATAATATGTAATATTAATTATAATAGATAGTAGTCGTGCATTCATATATGTACTACTGATTAAGTCGAATTTGATAGCATATATAGCAATTTAGTATTGCACTCGTATTTTCTAATTTGTTTTAATAATTATGTTCATGCATAATTTACAAAACCTTTTAAACTGTGAGTTCCTATCTTCTATATAACTGTCTTAGGGGTATTATTTATAACATGTGGCAAGTTATATCTAAGACACGTTTTGGCAAATTCATGTTTAGCTCTGAATAGATATATATATCAGTTGTACAACTTGTGTATATGGTGTTATTTTCCAGTTTAATAAGTAGGCAGATAATTTTGATGCATGTATTTATAATAAAATTAAATTTATGTAATTTTCATATATCGTATATTTTTTAAATATTAAGTTAAAAAAAGTGGTTCTGCATGTGAATTGTAGATATTTAAGGTTAGCGTTTGCATAGCGTTTTTTTATTTTCATAATTCTGCAACCATGGTAACCCCATACCACACACAGCTCACGAGAGCTCATTTTCTTCCATAATATTTAAAGAAGCCGGCAATTAATACACCGTTTGACGGTATTCATCGAGAGTACACATGCACCTACGTCACTAGGTGACGGTATTCATCGAGAGTACACATGCACCTACGTCACTAGGTGACGGTATTCATCGAGAGTACACATGCACCTACGTCACTAGGTGACGGTATTCATTGAGAGTACACATGCACCTACGTCGCTGTTGTATATCAAATTAATTGAAGTTGACCGATAAAGTAATTGCTGCACTCATGCTAATTTGAAATGTGTACAGCTGGGTCGCTGGAATGTGTCAATAAATAGTTATTTTGTCTGCAACATTTCATACGGATAGCAGTTAATGTATATTTTCAAATTGTATAATCCCAAAAACACCCGATTAAAAGTTCTTATCAGTGCTGAAAGTAGGGACTGTGTATCACTGTTAAGGTCGCGTGCTGGGCCTATGTGAGTTACACAACACTCTGAAAGTCACGTACTGGACTTATAAGAATCGTATAACGCCTGTGTACGTGCGCTCCGGCGGGTACACTTAGTAAGTATTGTACGTGCCTCTGTCTGATCAAACAATCGTTGTCAATGCAGTAAACCGTCAACAGTAACGTTTTCAGTAAATAAAAAAATTGCCTATTTCATAGTGCGTCATTATTATTTATGAAATTAACAATATTGTTGGTGCCCTGTATGTAGAATGGATTCCTTCCAGTCATACACAATGGTTGGACGTTGTCAGTTCTTTGCGTGACGAGGGACGGTCTCTGTAAGACCAGAGAAGAGCGGCGGGTCGACTGTTCTTGCTTGGTCACGGCTGATTAATTAATGATCACGTCTGGATAGTAACTTGTTCTGTACAGTCGTCGTCTTCGCCGCTTGAATCAATTCGCGTCAGCCTTCCACTATTCAAGTCCGCCAAAGTATAGGCTTGCATACAACCAGTGCCGTATTTATACTCCAGCGGGGGGAGGGTTGTTTTCCATAAATAAACGCCACACCTCCGTGTAATGGCGCAACAAGACGAGCGTTCAACTGCAAAGAGCCATGCACGAACAAATATTGATCCAAAGGGGGTCCACGGCCCAGTACAACCAACTAAACACGTCCCTTCGTTAGGCAGCTAGCAGTTATCTATTCTAATTGAGTCATTAATCAAAACTAATATATTATACATTAGACAGATGGATACGTGTTAATAATGATATGAAAACTACATGATGGTTTCTTGCCACGCGTCAAAGCAGTCTCTCCGGTACACAGTCAAACTCCGGTACAAGCTCACACTCTGGAACATACTCACACGCCGGTATTAACTCACATTCCGGTACACACTCACACTCCGGTACACACTAACACTCCGGTACACATTCACAAACTCACACGCATATATATATATATATATATATATATATATATATATATATATATATATATATATATATATATATGTGTGTGTGTGTGTGTGTGTGTGTGTGTGTGTGTGTGTGTGTGTGTGTGTGTGTGTGTGTGTGTGTGTGTGTGTGTGTGTGTGTGTGTGTGTGTGTGCGTGTGTGTGTATGTGTGTGTGCGTGCGTGCGCGTACGTGCGTGTGTGTATGTATGTGCGTGTGCGTGTGTGTGCGTATGCGTGCGTGTGTGTGAGTGTGTGCGTGTGCGTGCGTGCTTGCACGTGTGGTTGTGTATGTGTGGGGGAGCACCCGCTTGTGTGTGCGTGTGTGTATATGTTTGTGGGCGTTCGTGTGTGCATGCGTGCGTTCGTGTGTGCGTGCGTGCGTGCGTGCGTGCGTGCATGAGTGTGTACATGCGTGTGTGCGCATGCGTGCATGCTCTCGTGTGGCATGCGTATGTGTCTATGTGTGCGTGTATGCGTATGTCTGCGTGCGTATATTTGTATGTGCTTACATTAATGCCTGTGTACGTGTGTGTACGTGTGTGTATGTGCGCGCGTGCGGGTGTGGCTGTCTGCCGTTGTACAGTGAGACAACATACGTAGTAGCAGAATTTCTTTTCATACTCGACCTCTAAAACGATTAGTTGTAACACAGCCATTGTGGGGACTGATCCCTGCAGTTAAGAAACACGCGTGTGTGACATTGAGGTGTAGTTATGAGGTCAAGTCATTGAACGCGACGGTGAGTGAGTTCGATATAGCAGGAGCGTTTGGCCGTCAAATGTATAATTATAACTTATTATTAGCATGGAACCAGGCAAAGACCACAACCGACTGGTAAACACTACTTCAACACAATAACAAATTAAAAGCAAGTCAAGTCATTGAATACGACTTTGAGTGAGTTCGATAGAGTAGGAGCGTTTGGCCGTCAAAGTTTATAATTATAACTTATTATTAGCATGGAACCAGGCAACGCTTGAACGTATCAAGCGTCAACTGGTGAGCAGCCAACTCAGAAGTTACGATTGACTGACTAAAGGCGGTGCTCGGACAATAGGACAGTGTCGCCTGTTCCGTTTTCCCAGAATTAGTTTTCTCACACCCATTGACCTAAAGGCACAGTATAAACTTGCATGCAGCCAGTGCCGTGTTTATGATCCAGAGGGAGGAGCTTACTCATAAATTAGTGTGCCGTGTCACCGTGTAGTGGCGCAACAAGTCATGCACGAACAAATGTTATCCAACGCCAAATACACACCCTTCTAAATACCTATTTGCTTCAGTGTAGTGTAAACTAAATGTCTTCTAATTGACAGTCATTAAACAAATTATTGATTATGCATTGATACAAAACAAATTTATTAGACACATGTTAGTAATGATATGACAACTATACGATAGTTTATTGGACATTGCCACGCGTTACAGCCGTCACTCGTCTACTCACTCACACCCCGGTACACACTCACACTCCGGCACAGATTCACACTCCAGAACACACTCACACTCCAGTACACACTCACACTCCAGTATACACTCACGAACTAGTACACAATCACACTTCGATACATTCCCACACCCTGGTGTACACTCCAGAATACACTCACACTCCGGTACACATTCACACTCCAGTACACACTCACGCTCCAGTACACACTCACACTACGATACACTCCCACACCCTGGTGTACACTCCAGAACACATTCACACACCGGTACACACTCACACTCCAGTACACACTCACACTCCGATACACACTCACACTCCAGTACACACTCAAACTCTGGTGCACATTCACATTCCAGTTCACACTCACACTCCATTACACAGTCACACTCCATTACACACTCACACTCCGGTACACACTCCGGTACACATTTACACTCCGGTACACACTCACACTCCAGTTCACAATCACACTCCGGTACACACTCAAACTCCTGTACACACATTCCGGTGCACATTTACACTCCGGTACAAACTCACACTCCAGTACATACTCACGCTCCAGTACACCCTCACACTCTGATACATGCTCACCATCTGGTGCACATTTACACTCCAGTACACACTCACACTCCAGTACACACTCATACTCCGGTACACACTCACACTCCGGTACACACTCACACTCCGCTATACTGTCACACTCCATTACACACTCACACTCCGGTACACACTTACACTCAGGTACACACTCACACTCCAGTTCACAATCACACTCCGGTACACACTCACACTCCGGTACACACACTCCGGTGCACACTTACACTCCGGTACAAACTCACACTCCGGTACACACTCACACTCCGGCACAAGTGTTAAACTAAAAGTGTTGTGTCTTATATTCCCAAATCGCGAAGGATTTAAGAGGAGCCACCGACGCCCTCTGAAATATCACGTATATTGTCACGTGACAGCACCGTTGTTTGACTAATATGTATCACTAGGTGGCACTACCTACATATTATTAAACTACACATGTAACCAGCTGCATCACTCCCCAGGAAACTACACATGTAACCCGCTGCATCACTCCCCGGGAAACTACACATATAACCCGCTACATCACTCCACGGGAAACTACACATGTAACCCACTACATCACTCCCCGGGAAACTACATACGTAACCCGCTACGTCACTCCCCGGGAAACTACACGTGTAACCCGATACATCACTCCCCGGGAAACTACACATGTAACCCGCTACATCACTCCCCGGGAAACTACAAATGTAACCAGCTACATCACTCCCCGGGAAACTAAACATGTAACCCACTACATCACTCCCCGGGAAACTACACATGTAACCCGCTACATCACTCCCCGGGAAACTAAACATGTAACCCGCTGCATCACTCCCCGGGAAACTACACATGTAACCCGCTACATCACTCCCGGGAAACTAAACATGTAACCCGCTGCATCACTCCCCGGGAAACTACACATGTAACCCGCTACATCACTCTCTGGGAAACTACACGTGTAACCCGCTACATCACTCCCCGGGAAACTACACATGTAACCCACTATATATCTCCCCAGGAAACTACATATGTAACCTGCTACGTCACTCCCGGGAAACTACACGTGTAACCCGTTACATCACTACCAGGGAAACTACACATGTAACCCGCTACATCACTCCCCGGGAAAATACAAATATAACCCGCTACATCACTCCCCGGGAAACTAAACATGTAACCCGCTGCATCACTCCCCGGGAAACAACACATGTAACCCGCTACACCACTCCCAGGGAAACTACACATGTAACCCGCTACACCACTCCCAGGGAAACTACACGTGTAACCCTCTACATCACTCCCGGGAAACTAAACATGTAACCCGCTATATCACTCCCTGGAAAATTACAAATGTAACCCGCAATACGTGCAAGTAGGACATGCCTCGATGGAGAACAACAATATTTAAGAACTATATCACATGGACTTTTCTACTGACAGAACACTTAACCAAAACTATATTTTATAATATTCTACATTTCACAGAGGTCCTAATTTTATTTCCGTATATGTACTTAAATGATCTTAGTTTAAAAAGCTCCAGTAATTTATTATATATAATCCTTAAATATATATATATATATATATTAGTTATAAACAAAACAAAACTATTAATAATAATATGACATTTTATATCGGTTTTCGACCACAGAGCCCCAATAGTAAAAGTAAATACATGCATAGCATTTAAATAAACACACACACACACACACACACACACACACACACACACACACACACACACACACACACACACACACACACACACACACACACACACACACACACACACACACACACACACACACACACACACACACACACACACACACACACACACACACACACACACACACACACACACACACACACACACACACACACACACACACACACACATATATATATATGTATATAAGTATATATATATATATATATATATATATATACAATACTTTGCATGCATTTACTATTGGGACTCTATGATCGAAAAGCGATATAAAATGTTGTATTATTATTATTATTATTATTATTAGTTTTGTTTTGTTTTTTATTTGCCCTGGTTATTATGTACAATGACAATATTAACTGAGCGTATTAATGGTGTTAATTGGAATGAGTTTGGTTGAAAACATTTAACAACATTTAAAAACATTGAACAACATTGTAATTTTGCCTAAAATTCCTGGACTAAGATTTATATACACGCAATCTGAGTTGTTCCCTGACATGTTGTCTTAGCAACTGTAGGGAGAGACCACGTGGAACGGAACGTAGAGACAACAAACATATTCCGGCAAGACAGTGTGTGTGTGTGTGTGTGTGTGTGTGTGTGTGTGTGTGTGTGTGTGTGTGTGTGTGTGTGTGTGTGTGTGTGTGTGTGTGTGTGTGTGTGTGTGTGTGTGTGTGTGTGTGTGTGTGTGTGTGTGTGTTTGTGTGTGTGTGTGTGTGTTTGATTGTGTGCGTGCGTGCGTGCGTGCGTGCGTGCGTGCGTGTGTGGCTGTCTGTAATTATACAGTGAGGCGACATACGTAGTTATTTGTTCTTTTCAAACTCGACCTGCCCGGACATTAATTTGGAAGTCATCCAAAACGTGCCCGCATTATCAAGTGCACAGATTAGC